>CM057086.1:19562506-19930006 GCA_029959045.1 Taenioides sp. WSHXM2023 | reverse complement strand
CAACTGCAGCTCCAACTTTACGGATGCCAATACAAAATCAATCAGCTTCACTTTTAAAGGCTGATTTTTGCAATTGACCAGCATTACATTATCGAGTTTCAGATCAGTGTGCACAATGTCTGAGTGCCTCAAAGGTCACCAGAAGCTGTTGCGCTATAACTTTCAAAAAGTCCTCCAAGCTGCAGTCCAGTATAGCAAACACCATACATGTGTTGACATTACAAACAAATGTGTCAATAAATTTGACTATGTGGCACTTGTAAGGGTCCAGCTGTCGGACGTGGTGGTGCATTCTCACCTCTCTCTGTAAAGAGTACAGGCCCTCCTTCTTGAGGACTTTCACAGCAACAGTTTCTAATGTTGTGGGCTTGAGACAGTGTAGCACCTATCCAAGATGTCCTTCTCCGAGCATCTGTAGGACGCAGTAGTCCTGCAGGTGATGAAGCAGTTTTTCTCCAGACATTTTGTAGTTTATTGTGTCGTATGGCCATTCTCTATTGATCAGTTTGTGTAAATGACTGTTTAACCTGTCTCTCCTTCACAGGATTTTTACTTTACGGAATGCCTTGACATTCCATCATTTTCATGCCACCCATATCATCAGTTTTGATTATTTTTTTTTTTATTATTTTTTTTTTTTTTAAATAATGAATTACATCTTTTCATTATTACCATAAAAAGCACATATCAACATTCAACAATGTCAAGCTCTAAATATATTCTGTAATTCTATAATATATACATTTTGCAACTAAATCAAAATGTGCCTATGACTACAAACTTCTTAATCTTATTTTCCTGAGTCAAAGTTTAGAGAAAGTTATTGTGTACATATGTTTGGTGTGTAACCGTGAGACTGTAACAAAAAAAGTTTTCATTTTTGTCCTTTTAGTAGCCTTGAATGATTATCTCCTTGAACACCAAGGTTGCCTACTTAGAATAATAGATGTTAATTGTCCTTTCAGAACTGGCTAGCACAGACAATAAACTGAAATATTGTAATTAAAATGTTGAAGTACTAAAAAGTGAGGTGACATGGATTTGTTTTTATGCTATAGTTTTGTTTTGTTTTTTTTTAGTTCGATACAGCTTCAAAATGACCATAAACAAATCTCTTTTGACCTTTGCACAATGTTTCAATGTTGTTACACACACACTCTCGCTCTCTCTCTCTCTCTCACACACACACACGCACACGCACACGCACACGCACACACACACACACACACTTACTTAAACACAAAGACTTTTTTTCATCACGGTCAGTACTGCTAAATGATGAGATAAAGAGAAAGACAACTACAAATTAATTGATGACTGTTTCCGGTCTGAGTGGGCTATAGCCATAAATCCTGTCATCCAAAAACAATAAAAGAAACAACACTTAGTCAATCATTTGCAGGCTTTAAATAGGCCCCTAACTAACTCTTACTGCCCAGAGCCTGCCGCTTCAGTCTGTGCCCATCTCATATACAGAGAAGTCACAATCATGGAGGGAAGAGACCACCCAATGGACAAGTATGTGGTACAACGAGAGGTGCTCAGTGAGGTACGCCTGGAGGAAGTGGCCCAAAGAGACACAAGTACAACTGAACCAAGTGTGGGAGAAAGGTTCAAGGAATTCTCAAGGTAAAAATCTATAATACCTTAAATAGTAAAAGAGAATGAGACCTTCTAATAATTCAGTAGAGGAATAAAAAATACAAGTTTACTTTGATGCAATTTTAAATATAAAAAATATGATTTTGAAGTAGCATTTTGGGTAAGGAGTAATTGTAGTTTGTGTTTTTATTTACTATTAGTATAATTCATTGTTTTATTTTTTAATGAAAGTCGAAAGTACTATTTATTTAGGAACACATTAAAGTTTTTTCAATAATTCTTAAATATGTATAATTTAGAATGCTTACTTTGCTCACCGCTTATCACTTTACAAAGACTCAGATCTTGCTTTTTGTATTTATTCATACTTATCACTATGTTAAATATGTATTCTGGAGTGTATCATGTGGTGGACAAACAACTGTGACAAATATCACCACAGTTACACATTGCTGGTGAGGTACATGTTATCTGGAGGTTTACAAGGCCAGGTGATAGTGAGAAAACGTGTTTACATTCTCAAGCCACTTGCTTGGGTCTATTCTTTTTTACATTTTCTTTCTGGGGTCGCCTCCACCCTCCCCCTTTCTTCTGCTAGTGAACTAATGATGGTGTGCACATTTTTAAGTATAACACAGTCTGAAGCTCCTCTATTATGTGTATAGGTAAAAACAAGCAGGTAAGCAGTTTCGGGCACATTATACAAGGTGCATTATGTAACTTTTCTGATGGAGGTTCTGTCTCTGGAGATGTTATTGCCTTGTGCAGAATGTTCCACACTGAGACATCAGAATATGGCTCCAGGCCACTCGGGTATTTACAACCATTAATTTAATTTGAAGTCAAAATCAATTTGCTTTGAAGAAATAAAAATCTTTTTATTTTTCTCACTTTCTTGAAAGGCTGCTCACTGCAGTCACAGGCACTAAAGTTTAGCACAGGGCCATGCAGTGCTGACTGCTTTGAAATCACTGATTGAATGAATTGATGAAATTATGGGGGTGCATGTTTAAGTAGAGTTAATATGATTAACTTAGATTCAGGAGCTGGACCACGCCTCAACCTCCTCGCCAACCAACTGCAGCTCATCTTGACCACGCCTTCAATTACCCAGAAGCCCAATTTATACAGTCTATCCCGACAACACCGTCAGTGTCAGCTCTCTTGACTCCCTCCGTCCCACCCCGTGTCTCTCGTCCATCCTTCAGCCCGAAGACATCATCTTTAAGGAGGGGGGGTTCCGAATCAGCAAAGTTGCCCAGTCAAAACCAAAACAGCCAAATACATAACTGAATAACTGCAAGATAAATAAGTTTAATGCTATACTATGCATTCCAGACAAAAATAACATCCCTGGAGACAAGCTGGTAGTGGACCACGTAACAGAAAAGTTACATAGTGCACCTTTAGCAAAGAGATTTTGAATTTCCAACCTTCTGTAATATCTTTAAGTAGATAAATGAATGAAGATGTGTTTTATGCTGCAGATGTTCATTACCCAGGCTGAAGGAGATGGTGCAGAGGTGGGTGCCTGTTCTGGACTGGCTTCCCAAGTATCCCATCAGAGAAAATATCCTCGGAGATGTGGTCTCCGGCTGCAGTGTGGCCATCATGCACCTGCCTCAAGGTCTGCAGCTACATTACATGACTAATATAAAGTATTTACAATGTACACTGTAAAGCAGGGTTGGGCAATTATTTTTTCCACGGGTCCACATGAGAAACAAAGTATTGTGGAGGGGAAGGCCAAAATGCTTAACTCAGTTCTGCATAATATTAACTGTATTTCTTTATAATAAATAAACCAGTAAATAGCATTGTTTTGACAAGCTGGTAAGATGTTATGACTAAGCAATGAAAAAGTGAGGTTGCCTTACAAAAAATGTCATTTAAAAAACACCTCTAAAATAAAAGCAATCCAGCTTTAGTCCATGCATGAGGTAAAATTATAAAATATGTTTATTTTGTAATTCCAAATTAGCTTAAATGGGCCGGTCAGAGACCAAAGGGCCGTATGTGACCCGGGAGTTGTACAATGCCCTGGTCTGCCGTAGTTTAATAACGATTATGTTAATATGACTCAGGCACAGTTCTCACTTAGTTCAATAGACCTAATTAGCAAACAGAAACTGTAAAGAAATAGGTGTGTTAGTTTCAGAGTAGTTTTAATGTAGTTGGCTCCTCCCTTCAGGCAGATATGAGGCAGTGTCCACCAGCAATCTGACCAGAAGTGAAGAAGCAGCTTGGATGAGCTGTGAAATGCATTTGCTCAAAAACTTTTATCCAGCTGACAGAATTGAATTTGGGGATTAATGTGCACTTGGGTAGATATACTAGTGTATATATACAAGTACTAAATACTATGCAATAAATTAAACTTCCCTTTTCTAATAGTTATTTTAAGAGATACATGTGTCCTTCTGTTTATGAAGAATTCTTTTATGTCTTTTAAATAGTGATCTTATTGGAATTCACTTACTTGGTACTTGGTCTGGTGGTGCCATCTGCTTGTCTCCTTGGAGAAAGATAGCTTTAATGCCATATAGTGAAACAATCTAGGCAATGCAACACCATCCCCATAGAGAGGGGCAGGGGCAGATCCTCCACCAGAAAATGTTACAACAGTGCACCTTTTAAGTTTAAGATTGTTGAGAGTAATTTTACCTTTTTCCTAGGTATGGCGTATGCACTTTTGGCCTCCTTACGCCCTGTGTTTGGTCTGTATACCTCCTTATACCCTGTACTGGTTTACTTCATTTTTGGAACTTCTAGACATATATCAATTGGTGATTATTTAATCTGAATTTACTTTACTTTCTAATTTACTAAAACTTATAACTAATGTATTGTATGTCTAGGTACATTTGCTGTGATCAGTATCATGATTGGCAGTGTGACAGAGAGACTAGGCCCAGACTCAAACTTCCCTGTCAACAATGGCACCAACGCTACAGGAGATGTGGACATAGATGCCAGAGATGCGTACAGGGTGAAGATAGCGTGCTCACTCACACTCTTGGTTGGGATTTTCCAGGTATGCTTTGCTCTATTTGGTTATTGCTGAAATGTGCTGAGTGGACATATGCGAAGTGTTTGAAGCCCACATAAACAAAGTGGTAATACTCAGAATTAATTAAATAGAGAGATGAGATATTCTTTCACATTTGACAATACATGGTGAATGTGGTTGCAGAGCATTATATATAGTATAATTTGCAAAGTTATGTTGCTATTGGATTAATTTGGCCTGGAATTTATTTGTGTGTGATTTTGTGTGCATTAGGTTCACAAAGTTTGGTACTCACATTCCTCAAAACACAAACTAAAAATATTAGTTATTCATTTTATGTGAAAAAACAAAAAAGCAAACAAAAAAACAACAACCACAATTTTGTTGATCTCAAAGCACAAAATTACCTATGCTATCCAAAACAGTGGGGCATCAAAAGTTATCCACAGTCTTCACACACCAAACAAATATTTGGTCAAACAACAACAAACAACATAACTTTCTTCTCCCATTTCAGACCCACCTAAATACCGGCTCTCTTCTTTTTATTCATAATCTTAAAAAGCTTGTTCTTCAAGTTTGTCATCCGATTTTCTGACATTTTTTTCTTGTCTTCAGATTCTGCTGGGCGTGGTCAAATTTGGCTTTGTGGTCAATTATTTGTCAGAGCCGCTTGTCCGGGGCTACACTACAGCGTCTGCATGTCATGTCTTTGTGTCCCAACTTAAATACATTTTTGGAGTCACACCTTCTCGCTACAATGGACCACTTTCTCTTATTTATGTGAGTTAAATTACTTTGCCTAGGGATATGAAATTAAGCTTCTTCTCATTGCTCCCAGTATTTTCCTTTGCAAGTTGCTCAATCCTGTTTAAAAATGCTGTTAAAAATCTTACTTTTGGTACGATTTTTATAATGTAACAGTTTATATATTTACTCCACAGACTGTTGTGGACATCTGCAGCCGACTGCCTGAGACAAAGATTCCTGAGCTGATCGTCAGTCTTGTGGCTCTTGCGGTTCTCATTGTGGTCAAAGAAGTCAATGGTTGTTACTCAAAGAAGCTACCTTTTCCCATCCCAATTGAACTCATAGTGGTAAGTCATTTGGTGTCCAGCAGGGGGCATCTTAATTCTTTAGTATAGAATAGTGAGTCCCATGTTCCGCTTATCCGGGGCCGGGTCGCGGGGGCAACTGTCTAAGCAGAGACTCCCAGACTTGCTTGACCCCAGACACTTCCTCCAGCTCCACCAGGACACCCCAATGTCTTCCCAGGCCAGCTGAGAGTCCCTCTAGTGCATCCTGGGTCTTCTTCAGGGCCTCCTTCTGGTGGGACATGCCTGGAACACCTCTCCAGGGAGGCATCCAGGAGGCATCCGGAACAGATGCCCGAGCCACCTCAGCTGGCTCCTCTCGACGTGGAGGAGCAGCGGCTCTACTCCAACCTCCTCCTGTGTGGCCAAGCTCCCCACCCTATCTCTAAGGGAGCACCCAGCCACTCTGCGGAGGAAACTCATTTCGGCCGCTTGTAACCGCGATCTTGTCCTTTTTGTCATTACCCAAAGCTCATGACCATAGGTGAGGGTAGGAACATAGATTGACCAGTAAATCGAGAGCTTTGACTTTTGGCTCAGCTCCCTCTTCACCACAACGGTCTGGTACAGCGACTACATCACTGCAGACGCTGCACAGATCCACCTGTCAATCTCACGCTTCATCCACCCCTCACTTGAGAACAAGACCTTGAGATACTTGAACTCCTCAACATGAGGCAGGGACTCTCCACTCACCTGGAGAGAGCAAGTCACTTTTTTCCAGTTTATTATAACTGGTGATTTTAACTTGCACATTGATAACCTTTTAGACCCTCTTGCAAATAAATTTTTAAATGTTCTTAATTATATGCATTTTACTCAACACGTCACACAGCCAACTCACAACAGGGGGCACACTCTGGATCTGGTCATCACCTATGGCCTGACCACTAGTGTGTCCTCTGTTGTTGACTTGGCTGTGTCTGACCTGATCAGCTCTAGATCTGGTTGCTTCACTCAAAACCAAATTAAAACCTCCATGGAGAAATGAAGAGTTGAGAAAATACTAGAGAGATAGCAGGAGGGCAGAACGCAGATGGAGAAAAAACAAAACAACAATAAACCACCAATTAATCATCAATTAACAACGATGCAATGAGAAATGTAAGAAACCATTACTTCTCCACAATAATCACTAACCACAAAAATAATCCAAAAGTTCTCTTCACAACCACTGACAAAATTTTAAACCCTGATTTTAGCATGTTTTACTTGACACCCACAGACTCTCTCTGTGAGTAGTTTGCAGACCACTTCATGGGAAAGATAAACACTATCAGATGTGATATTTTGGTTTTAACACATCTGAGTGTTTGTCTGGACCAGAGGAAACACTGGACAGTTTTGTCCTTGTTAATGCTGAGATGCTTGACAAAGTTTTCTCCTCAGTGAGGCTCACCACATGTCTTTTAGATTCAATTCCCATCCCATTTTTTAAGTCATTTTATGGATCTTTTAGGGATGAGCTTTTAATCATGATGATTTAATCATGAGTGGTGAGGCCCCTGCTGAAGAAGAGCAATTTAGATTTTAATAATTTTAACAACTACCGACCAGTGTCTAACTTACCATTTTTAAACAAAATTTTAGAAAAACTGCACCGAGACTGCCTTGGGAAAGATTTTAAATGATTTTAGAATAAATTGTGATTCATAAAAGGTGACTGTGTTGGTTCTACTGGACTCGTCGAAGGCGGGGGCCTTGACGACCAGATCTCCGGACATATACCAAATCTTCTAAAAACACAATACCATGGCCGTATCTCAATTCTTTCCTTGCTTCCTTTTCCTAGATTCGTCTCCGTGACTCTCCATTTTTCAGCTGTCAATCAAATGCAGCATTTTACGTGGTGTCCCAAAGCTCACAGGATGCAAGGAAACCACAGAGAAACATGAGCGAGGATTTAAGAGACATCAGAAAAAAATAATAAAACTATTTATTTCACAGTGAGAAGTTTGTATTGCTGCACACAAGTACAGGGACAGCAGCAAAGGATGTTTGACATGTTACATAATTCTGAATTTGACAATAAAACTAATAAAAAATATGTTCAAACACATTAATCTGAAACCAAAGATCCTAGATCTCTCTCTGGAATATAATGTTATAAAATAATTGTTAGTAACAGGTCTCATTAGAGGGTTATTTTGGTCTCCCTTCTCTGCTTCTTTGCTCCTCTCTCCTCTCTGTGTCTCCTCTGTGGTCGTAGCTTCCTCATCTATTTCCTGCATAATCAAGGAAATGAATAAAAGAGAAGGACACAAGGAAAGAGAAATGAGATGCGGTCCAGGTCTTATTAAGAGTACCAGTATCACACTTTGAGAACCACATCTGTAGATAAAGTCTTGTTTTGTTTTGCCAGTTCTCACATCTGTTTTGCATCAACAGGTCATAGTAGCAACAATCATTACTCATTTCTGTGGACTGACCACGTTGTATTACATCGATGTGGTTGGAGAGATTCCCAGCGGGTGAGCTTTTATTTTCACATTAAAAGTGATTATTTACTGTGTGTGAGAGAGAGAGCTGTAAAACATAAGTCTTTACAGCTGATAAACTACCTTAACACTCAACTTTGTCACACTGACTATACTCAGTAGTGTTTCGTAAAAACCTTCTTAGAAATCTACAATAAATGAGCAACCTGGAAAGCATTAAAGGATTGCTTCACTAGAAGTACTCATTATTACTTATGTTTACTTTGGATACCTGTTCAAATCATAATGTGTAGGCTATAAAACAGTAGATTAATTAGATGGTAGTAGCAGCACTGGATTAAGGTAGTAGGTATTAGCAGCAAGTTGTAGTAGTAGTGGCCTATTATCTGTAGGTATAGCAACAGATATTATAATTCTTATCTAATCTTCCTTATTACATAATATCAGTTACATGAGCCACTCTTGATATAAGGTTTAAACCAGGGGTGTCAAAACTTTTTTCACTGAGGGCCACTTACAGAAACACTTGTATTGGAGCTGATGCTCAATTCAGTCACACTTTCACAAGATGCATTTGACACGTTTGAAAGAGCCACGGCACCTTTAAAAAGTCTGGGAACACAAATTTTAGGTCTGTATACTACTACTACATTTTTCCCTTCATGGGGAAGTGTGGTTACCCCCAATTTCTATAAGCCACAGAGAGTTCGTATTTGCTGGGGCTTGTACTTGAGATTTTTGTATTTTAAACCAAATATTTTTTCTTTCTCTCTGTTGCTACAGACTCAAGGCCCCTCGAGCCCCAGACATCAGTTTGTTCTCACAAGTGATTGGTGACGCTTTTGCTGTGGCTATTGTGGGCTATGCCATAAACATTTCCCTGGGCAAGACTTTTGCTCTAAAACATGGATACAAGGTGGACAGCAATCAGGTGAGGAACATATTCAAATTCACACATTATAAAATTATTGTTAAAATGAATTTTGTTACAAATACTTAAAACATAATATGAAAACTGTACTAATTAAAAGCATAGGGACGGGAAAGAATCAACAAAAGACAAACAATTCCTTGTTCTGCCACAAGAGGTCGCATTTGTGTTAATGTGCAGGTTCTACTAGAGAAGGACCACACATAAAGTAAAAAAAAAATGTTAGTTGGCAAAAAATCCTCAGTTGCTTTGATGCAATTTTCATTTTAGAACTTTAATTTTCAAAGGTAATTATTCAACCTATAAATCCATAAATTACTTTTGCTTTTGGTTAAGATTAGAATCAGTTTCCTGGAAATGAAGTACGTAATGTCGCCAAAAGGCATGCAACCCCTACTTAGAACTATTTAAAACTAAAATAGTTTTAAAGTACAATATACTTGGCAAGGGTCATGTAGCGCACATTGTGTACTGTAAAAGTCTTGTGATTTGTGATGTGCAGCTGGTTTTATGACAATTGAATTAGACTGCCTCTTACTGCAAGCAGATGGCCAAACGCATTACTCGAATCCTGCTGTTATGGCTCCTGTTTCATTCATACTGAACAACAACACTCTCAACGCACTTCTATACAAAGGAAACGTATAGATCAGAAGAATAGAGGTGTAGAAAATAATAATACAAACATTTTGTTGATTTTTTTCTCTGATATTATTATTACTATTGTTTAAATAATTTCCTTTACTTTCTCAGTTCTGTTAGCCCATTGAGATCAGGACCCCTTTTTACCTGGCTAAAGGTTGATTCATCTACAGTTGCAAGAAATAGAGTTTACAACTGCAATACAAAGTGCACAAAATAATTAACTTAAAATACATTTGCTTCTTAAATTCAAGCAAAAACTGCCTTACTAAATGCTTTTAAAAATGTAAGCATTAAGAGGCCCCTATAATTACATTATATGAAGTGGCATACATCCAACTAGAAATCTTTGGCTCTGGTAAAAATTATGTTTTATTTCTGTATATTTTTAGAAACCTGATGGCAAATATATATCACATACTAGTATATCTATACACACACAGGTATATCTCATAATCAAACGGCCAAATACCTTCTTAAATTTAGTTGCTTTTCTGTAGATGTGTGTAAAAGCCTGTCTAATTCGTGATGAACAATAACAGATCATTGTATCATCAGCATAAAATGATGAAAAATAGTCACTTTTCTAGTACATATCCAGAAATATTTATGAATGTACATTATCCCTGTCACAAAAAAACCCCAAGAACAAATAATGAACCTTCTACCGTCAATGCAGAGGGAGTGTCTTCAACTCAACCTAGTTTAGATGATCAGATTTATAGACCTTGACTAAGTTTATTGAGGTCAAATATAGTTCAGTTTGAAAATAACTCATAAAACATCAATGCCTCTTTTCATATTTTTATTCAGGGCAGATAATGTCAGTGTATTTGGGTGAACAGTGAATTACTGTTCACAGTGGTAGGCACACATCTCTGTATTGGCCCACAAAGACACACCACTTGCAGAGGCATGTGACTCGGATCATTGGCCTGAGAGCACTCAAGCTTTAAGTGCTGCTCTGCAAAATCATTACCGACCAACGTGCCCAACGCAGCCTACCGCTCAGACATGCCTGTGGTCCAGTGGGTGCCAGTCAGTTTAATAAATAGTCTAATGTTAATAATTCTAGCACCACATTGTACGCACTATAACCCACACATTCACATCATCATCAGTATAAATGTATAACTAAAACACTGAGAAGGATATCCGTATGAAATTATCAAATCGTGCCCCTCCATTATCATTGTCTTCATTCCCCGGTGTACATGTAGAATTAGTGACTCCAAATGGGCTCATATGAGAGTGAGTCCTGTTCTGTCTGGGTTCTTCTATAGCCATTAAGGTGATAAATGATAGGCAATGTATATAAGGGCTGTACTCCAACCAGTACTACTACAGGTATTTGATCACTATTCTGATAAGCAATATTTTTATTGATTAATTGATGCATGGGTTATCAATACAATTGTTGTGACAGGAAAATGCAATACTGAAATGTACAAAATAAATTATATGTTCTGACTTGTCTTTTTCAGGAGTTGGTGGCCCTTGGTCTGAGTAACTCCATTGGGGCCTGTTTTCAGTGTTACAGCGTCACATCGTCTTTAAGTCGCAGTCTGGTTCAGGAGAGCACTGGGGGAAAGACACAAGTAATATACAGTTACTCACAAAACGGGAATCTGTGTCCAGCAAATATATATATTAAATAATAATACTTTTTGTATGCTTTTAGGTAGCTGGAGTTATTTCTTCCATTTTTGTTCTAATAATTGTTCTGAAAATAGGAGCACTCTTTGAAGATCTCCCAAAGGTAATGCCATGCACTGTGCTTGTTCCCCATTGAAAATCTTTCAATGTGCCAAAGCTATTTAAAAAATAACATGATTAAATTAAATTTCATACTTGCATACATATTTGCTTTATAGGCTGTCTTATCAACAATAGTATTTGTGAACCTCAAAGGAATGTTTAAGCAGTTTACTGATGTACCTGAACTTTGGAGAACTAATCGAGTGGATCTGGTAGGCTATTTGTTCACTTGTATATTTTAAAAGGGTAACTATACAAATTTAACTTGTATTTTGCTTTTTAGCTTGTATGGTTGATTACATTTGTAAGCACCATCCTGCTGAATTTGGACATGGGCCTTGCGGTGTCCATTGGGTTTTCCATTCTGACCGTGATTTTCAGGACACAACTGTAACTAGCAAACTACTTTGTGTAACTATTTTGTATTCAAAGCATCAATCTGGAATAGAATAATTCAAGACATAATTTTAAGAAAAACAAAGAACGCCTGTAGTGTTCCATTTCAGACAAATATAGAAAGACACAAAATGAATACTAAAAAGTGCAGACCTCATTCTCACCTTGTTTAAGATATATTACATAGTGTAACTCAAATTTCTTATGTTTCCTTTATACCTGTATAAATCATAAGACTTTTTGTATGTAATTTGTTTGTAAGTTAGTATCTTCCTAAAAAGCAAACAAAAATATAGATCTAAGAGAATGCTGTGTTCTGTTAATTAAAATTCAGTCAACACATTTTAGTCCATGATTTTTCTTACATGTGTTTGTAATGTACAGGCCTCGCTATTCCATTTTGGGTCAAGTTCCTGGAACCGACTTGTATCTGGAAACGGAGACATACAAACAGGTATTTTGTCTAGTAAATTTCAGTACAGTATACAGGTGCTCACAAACAAATAAATACAATTATTAAAAAATGTTCTTACTTCTAAAGTTCCATTTGCATGCATTTATTAAAGATTTAGTAGACAATGGTTAAAAACACAATGGGGCACTTCCTGTATTATCACATCACAAGGTGGAATAGAGTGTTTTGTGTTTGAGAGAAAAACGCAGCCTAAATATGCAGGGTTTGTGTGTTAAACATGTGCGAATGAAACAAAACTCCAGGTATGTTTGTGATAAGGAAACAACATTATAACATGGATCAGGAAATAGTGTAATATGGGTCCTTTAAACTCCCCAAAAAAGTTATGATTTTAAAATTTTGAAGATACACATGTGCACAAAGACGACTAGGTTTTGATCTAAAAAGTTCAATGCCTTTATTATATGTGTCCCTTCAGGCCATGGAAGTCCCTGGAATCAAAATCTTCCGCTCATCCACTACCATCTACTACACGAACGCTGAGATGTATTTGGAGGCTCTCCAGGAGAAGGTGTGTCTTCATAAACTTCAAATCCCTGTTGTGCTTTCTTCAGCGCTGCTAATAGCTCTCATTATCTCTTTGTTTTCCCTGGTGCTTTGTGCTGCTGTGTGTGTAGAGTGGAATTGAAATCGGAAAACTGCTCACAGCAAAAAAGAAAGAAGAAGCCAGCATGAAGCGTCAACAAGAAAAACAGAAAAGGAAAGCAAAAAAACTTGCAAAGAAGCAAGTATGAAACCCTTATGTTGCTTAAGATTTAAATATGTGTAATGTGTAGAGCACTGATGTGAGAGAAGAACTAAACATTTGCCCAATTCAAGTTAGTTTTGGAGTTCATCTTGAGCAGCTACTTCTACATCCATCATTAGGGCCAATTAAATACCCTTTTTACCATTTATTTAAATATTTAAACAATCTACCAGAGTAATAATCATTATATAATAATTAATCAAGTTTATAAAATATAGTTTGCCTCCTAAAACCACCTCTGACACAGTAAATACATTGTTTTAAAATTTAAATTAAATAAATGACTAAGTGTGCTCTTACATCTTACTTTTAACCATATGTATTTCATATGCATTTCTAGAAAAGGACAAGCTACCAGTCGACTGGTAGCTTCACTCTGACAGAGTCCCAGAGGAAGGAGCCCACAGGCCTGAATGGACACAGTCATGGAAATAGGGCTCCGTCACATATGATGGAAACAAACGGCCAAATAAACTGGGCCTATCAACACGATGCGGCCACATTAGAAACAGACTCTGACTCAGACACTTATTGTCAAATTGAAGATGAAGTAAAGGGCGATCAAAAGCAGAAAACTCACAGCATAATCCTGGATCTGTCCACTACCAGCTTTGTGGATACAGTGACCATTAAAACCCTGAAAAATGTGAGTGACAGTGAAATATTACAAGAATAATTGTGGAAGATAAAACCGGGAAACTAATTTTTTGATTCAGTTGAAGGTTTTTTATGAAAATGTAAAATTTTGCTAAATCAGCTCAACATGTTTAACAACTACAAATCTGGGTAAATTAAACTGTTGCATTTTAAGCAATATTTTGTTAAATCAGCATATGGTGGTGATGATTGTTATGAGGCTCTAGTACAGAAAAGACAGATTAATACAATCAAATAAGATTATCAAAGACTTAACTATGCTGAATCACTATGTCCTCACCACCACCTTTTGACAATAACCTTATGATATTTAAGTCTGTACATTGTATGTGTCAGAGCTTATATTGTACAATGGTTGTAATGCTATTTTTCTTTTAGATTTTCAGGGACTTTGGGAAGATTAATATGGACGTCTATCTCACAGGCTGTCAAGGTGAGTAGCACACCAGACATAACTAAATGAACTAAGGATTCAGTCAAGGATCTGATATTGGGGAAAAACCTTGCTAGAATCACATTTTAAAGCTTGGAGAGCACCTCTGCCAAGGCAAATCTCCAATCTAGCAATGTAGACCAAACCTAGAAAAATACTTCTAATTTCGAGTTTGCCCATGGAGGTATGGTTACAAATGGTTATAAATACACTTTTATAATACAATAATATAAATATGTATATAAAACGTTTTAAGCATCTGATATACTGTAATATATGTGTATTTTTAGCTTGTGTTATTGAGCAGTTTGAAAAAGCAAACTTCTTCTCAAACTCCATCTCCAAAAGCCAAGTGTTCGTAACGGTTCATGATGCTGTGCTTCATATTCAGAGGAACAGGAACCTGCTGGAAAAGGTGAGTCTGTACTGGCAATGATGTTATTATTGTATAACTATCATGGCTTCAAGATGCCTCTCTTATTTTGGTTGTTCTTCTTTCGTCGCTCCAATATGCAGGTATTCATTTGCTTTAAAGGTGCATTGTGTAACTTTTCTGGTGGAGAGTCCAAAACCTGCTTTTGTTCATGGAGATGTTATTGCTTTTTCAAAAAATGTTTCACAGTGTTCAAACCTTTCTATCATCATGGAACCAACTCGGGCCAACACAGAGACACTGATGCACGCTTTTATCACCAGTCGAATAGACTACTGTAATGCCCTGTTCTCTGGTCTTCCCAAAAGTATTTCAGGTTTACAATTATTACAAAATTTAGCAGCACGTGTCCAGACTAGGACCAGAGGGTGGGACCACATTATACCAGTTTTAAAATCACTGCCTTGGCTCCTTGTGATTTTCAGGATCGATTTTAAAGTTCTTTTACTGGTTTTTAAATGTTCTTAATGGTCTTGGGCCTTCTTATCTTTCAGAACTGCTTTCACCTTACGAACCCTCGCGGACCCTGTGCTCCTCCGGCAGCAGGCTCCTGGTCATTCCCAAAGTCAGGACACACACTCACGGAGAGGCGTCTTTCCAGCATGGCCCTCGTCTATGGAACAGCCTGCCGGAGGACCTCAGGGCTGCAGAGAACGTTCATGTTTTTAAAAGTAGCCTCAAGACCCACCTGTTTAGCTTGGCCTTTGATTGAAATTTTATACTTTTACTTGTTTTTATGACTCATATTTTATTTTATTTTATTTATTTACATTTACATTTACATTTAACTATGTGTAGTTAAATGTCAGAATGCCTGTTTCTAGGCATTTTTGAGCTATAAAACCACCTGTAATTTCATAAATGTAAGGTATATCTGTTTAATGTCATATTGTGGAACATCTGAACCAGAGCAATGGCATATCCATAGACAAGAAGGTGACGGACACCCAACTGAAAAGTTACATAGGTCACCTTTAATATACTTTATCTGTAATACATCTGTTATATTCATTTCTAAATTTGTTGTAAATTAAAAATAAATTTACATGTATTCTTGTTTTTAGGAAATCGCCTGCATCACTCAAATGTAACCAGCAGGAGGCAGACTCTTCCTTAGTGACTAGACAATTTTATTCACCATTGGAGTGAGTGCTGCTCTGAGTCTCCTCCTCCTCCTTCTTTGTGGAGGTAGATATGCACCACCTCCACAACATGGCCGCCGGTTGCCCATGGAAACAGGGCTTTTTATGATATTGTATAATGAGATCAAGCCTGCATCACATCACCACTGCAGCTCTGCTTTTCAGCGAAAGGAGAGACGGCTGAGTGAGAGAGAACACGCTGGAGTAATAGGCAACTGTATAAATATAGACCGATTGACGTTGAAACACAAGTAAAATGTCCCAGTTTAGATCTTTAAAACACAATATATAGTACTATTGTACTTTCAGCACACAGTGAAATATTTAAATGATGGATTGTTATTATATAATTATTACACACAATGATGTCATACTGGGTAAAACTGGCCATTATTAAATTAGTATTAATTGTTGGTGTGGTGATGGTAAATCCAAGAACACTTTCTCCCCTCAAAATATTCAGTTTTATATATATTTTTTACTTATGCTATTTTTTTATGTGCACTAAATCACACAAGATTCAAGTTCACTTGTGACAATTATGATAAACCAAAATTTACTAGCTTGTTTTAATTTACAAATCAAGACATGGTTCACTCTGTGTACTTCAGCTACTTTAAAATCTAATGTAAAACCAGAAACACAATAGTTTATAGAGTCAGCACTGGTTCTCTTTGTCTGTATCATAGGCAGTTTCTTACAGATAAAATGGGGTTTCCCTATTTAAACATGTGACATTTCGAAGCTGCCTCGTGTCTCTTCAGTCTAGTATCACATCTCTTACACTCTCTCAAAATGACATGACGTACCATTTGCTATGTCATTATAGAGACACTAAAATGTATTATTTACCATTGATGTTTGCAAATATTGTTGATATTTTGTACTTTTTAAAAAGAGATTTTTTTTTTTTAGCACAAAATAGCTACACAGCTAAATGTTTGCGGTTTTCTGTCAGTCTGAGGCTTCTTTCTGTCTGAGGCTTCCTGCCCCAGTGAACAATGTGGTTCTGTGAATGAAAGGAGGAAATCCTTTTAAACTCCAAATGACCTGCTAAAAGTTCACCCCAGGATTCTATGCCTCATCATATCTTATTTCTATGTTTTTAAAGCTATAACGTTTATATAATAAAGTTGGCTGTATGTTGGTAAGTGTTATAAATAAAAAGAAAATACATGAAAATCTCCATCTTGGGCCATTTATTGCATCATTGCTCAGATCAAATCTCAACCCGTTTACCTGCACCTGCCTTTTGCACATCAAGATCTCTCTTAACCTTGCTGAAATACTGATCAGATTTTTACAATACGACAATACGATAGTTCTATTATAACACAGATCTGATAGTGGTGCTGATGCAATGTCTATTTTTTAATTCTTCTTTGTAAGTAATGGAGGTTATTTTTATACAAAAAGAAAACAGCTGGAAGAAAGATAATGGCTGGTGTTAAATTGGGATGCCATGATTTGAAGCTTTTAGTAACACTGTAGAATAGCTAACCACAATTTTAATCAAATCAGTATTAACATATTAATACTTAATATTTAACACCATATTACTAATGAATTAATACATTATCTCAAGATTATTGGTACTGCTTTGTAAATGGCAAATCAACTTCTACTCAATGCTAATACTTAATAGTGCTTAGTTATTATAAAGTGTTACCAAGCGACCAAAATGAGATATACCCGAGACACATATATTATACATGGCATCTAAGATCTTTTGATTCTTATCATCTTTTACACAGAGCAGCACAATATTAGAAATTTACTAGTATAATGTAGTATTAGCAAATGCCATATAAAGCATTTGTTCTTCAATTTACTTTTCAACTGTGAATTCAATCAATGTTGTAAGACAGATTATGTTCCAAATGTGTGTGCATGACATCTTATCCTATACAATGTTTTATTCTGATATTGTGCTGCTCTCTTATGATGTCTACTTATGATGGTAGGACATCTCATGGTACACAGAGTGAACAATAGGAGGCAGCAGCAACAACACTGGTCACACCACAGACAAGACTGGACGGCACAAAGGCAGTGGGCAAGAGAGGGGCGAGGTAGAGTCAGAAAGTGAAGCTTGGGGTGCATCCTGTCAAAAGTGTGGGCTAAGCAAGGTATTGTGTCTAATATTATCTTTGGTCCATTCCCCTTCGGATTTTTCATGGTTTAAATCTGTTAAAGATATGATTGTAAATTTGAACCACTGCATGTGGGTATAATTCTGAGTTTGTTTTAAAAGTGAAAAGAGAACATTTCCTTTATGTGTGTTAGGTGCATTAGATGACACTCTCAAAGAGCAGTGTACTCTTGGTGCCTGTAGAGGGCAGCAGCTTGGCTTCACTCTCAGGGGCCAGGTACTCAAGGTGGTGTCGTCCCCACACAGGAGTGGTGAGGTGCTGCCAACGCTGTGGAAGTATAAAAGTTATTTGTTAGTTATTTAAGTAACTAATGTATCATTAATCAATATGAGTATTTAGCATAATACAAGATCCATATTTAGTACATGGATGGGCCTTTTCACCACAAGAACAGCAGGCCCCGCTGACTGTACTGTAATGTCTATTGTAATGTATCTGTGTTTGTTGTGCTGTATTGTTGCTGTATATGTCAAACGATCTCTGTGTGCATGAAAATGAATTTCCCCTTGGGAACAATAAAAGTCTAAAGTCTAAAAAAAGTAAAGATTCATCCATCCATTTGCCCGTATTTTGATTCGAACCATTCACCTTGAGTGGGAGGACATGAAGGCTCACAGCTGCCTTAGTAAATGAAAAGTGGACTTGCCACTCTCGCTTGTTTTGAATATGTCAGGTTAAATATTAAACTATGTACCAACGTCTTAAATAATAATTCAATAATAATTCAATTACTACTTCTTGAGCAATGCTGTAACAAGGAAACATGTTTTATTGCCTTTTAGTAACACAGGAGACCAACCTAACAGATAACATTAAGTTACATATTATTTGTACTGACCTCACGCAAGGATCCCTTACATCGCAGCATTTTGTAGACAACAGTGAGAGGGATACAGAGCATAGAGGACAGAGCCAGGGTCCAGCCGAGCAGTTCACCCCACAGTGGATAGGTGTAGATGGTATTGTAGGTCAAGGGCTTGTAGTTCACCACGTGAAAAAAGAACACCCCCTGCAAATACATGGAAAAGGCATGTTTATTGGTTGTTTTGACAGCATTGCAATAAAAAAGTTACTTACCACACAGACCAAAGGTGTGATATAGGACCAACACCACTTCATGTATGGTAATGGCTGGTAGCCAATCATTCGAGCCACATCATCCATAAAGCGGTCTGCACCTAATTAAACAGTGTTTAATGAGTGTTAACACAGATCATTTTATTAGTATATGGAAACAGTACAAACAGTAAAAGACATGCAAAAGAAGTGCATACAGTGCTTGACGGGTGAGTGATGAGATAATAAGAATGGCTACTGTTCTTCTTATGTGGCAGTATGTGTATGTGACCACAGACCATTCTGAAACCGACCGTAACAGCAAATCACAATTACAGTATACAAATGCATTATACAACAGAAATAGCAATCACTTGTACTTTTCCTTTATTGAAAAAAAATAATATATGTATGTGTGTGTCATTATTTATTATTATTTATGAATTAATCATTCTTGATGTACTCCTCAGCTATCCACCATGTTTTGATCTGAAAATACGTAGTCCTTACCATAAACCCATGCGATCACCACACACTCCCAGAAGGCCTGCCACAGAAGTGTGATGCCACTGGCAGAGTAATAGTCAAACAACTGGAAGACATACATGCCTCCCTAAAAAAAAAGAAAAACAGTCTTCAATAATGTCACATCTTTAATAGTTAATGTCTGCTCTATTTCTAGTCCGTCTTCCCAGCTCCCTGTGATTAATGCTGCATGTGCAGCTACAGTATGCACAGCAATAAACATTTTCATACTTATTCGCATTAGGTGGCTGAAACAATGGATGGGGAACTCCCCGGACAGTGGCCAGTGAAGGTCACAAACTGCATTTTTTACACTCCTACACTACTATTTTGTGTCAGTATCTACTGAGTCTTTAAATGTGCAACCATAATAACCAAAAATATGTTTCTTTTGTTAATCGCAAACCACAATATTAATCTAAAACAGAAACATGGACTTCCTGTTCAAACTTCAGAAATGATTCAGAGGTCCTACCTCATCATGATAATATATGAATATGTCTCCGTTAAACATGCACAGCAATGCTCCATTGAAGTACGCCTGATCAAGATATTTGTTCTCTGAAGGATGAGGTAAATACAGAGCACACATTACCACTGCAGTATTCTCTCAGTCCTATTTTTACTGTACCTCAGTGACCATAGACATGTCAATAAGGAAACAGATCAGGCAGCAGATGGCCGCCACCACTTCTCTCTGCAGGGATCCCAGGGCGGACTTGGGAGGTAGCATGTCCATGATGCCGGTGATCAACCCCTCCACCCCAACGAACTGAGGAGAGAAAGAGAAAGTAAGACACGTGCTTTCACTTTCACTGACTGAAATTACACACGTTTCCTTATTAAAATTTAACACTTGTGCAGGAGGCTCCGGTGTCTAAACAGAGCATTGACCAAAAGTCACAAAACTTAAATTACTGACTAAATTTAAATAAATACCACCTAACTACATTTAACAATATAATCAGAGAAACCAACTATCATAATTAACATAATGACTATCTTTGAAACCTTTTCTACCATAATAACATAGAACTACACATTCCATATTAAGTAATATAGTTGGTAGCAATAACTTCTACTTGAACCTGATGTGGCAACAGTGCATTTACTTAATTTAAATATAGTTTAAATACTTCTAGTTTTGAGCATTGTGCTTTCTACTGTTTGGAAAACAGTGTGGGCGTAAGTGAATGGAGTGACAGAGACAGCTGCTGTGAGTGAATCAGACAGAAGCTCATTGACAAATCCCTTGACTGGAAACAATGGACGTAGGCAACAAACCAGAATCTCAGAAATACAGTCCTCAACCCAAGCTGTGGGCCTGGAGTGACCTGAGAGGACTCCACAGAGGGACAGAGGCACATTTCAGAAAGTGACTGGATATTTTTTTAATGTATTTCTTTATTAATATATTTGGGAAATATCACATTGACATCTAAAACATGTTTTGGAATTAATTAGGTATTTTGTGATAGTAATATTACAAGCGGGTTATAGGCTATAAGTAGCTATTGGCGATAGTTGTGGTAATAACAGTAGGCCATGTGAAGTAATTATAACAGTACTTGTTGTATTGCAGAACCACACTAGCACTGGCAGTTGTTTTGGAAAATAATTTAGTCCTGACTAAAGAAATATATTCCAATCTATTTTATTGTATTACCTGGCTATCCAAGCCCAAAATGAGCAACATAAAGAAGAAAAGAGCTGCCCACAGGGGTGCAAGGGGCATCAGCGTTACAGCTTTTGGGTAGGCTATGAAAGCTAGACCTGGGCCTGCAAGCACAGAATACACTGTCAAAATTATAATCTTTGTAATGTGGTCTTTTGAATGTGTTCATAAAAGCACTGCCTTCTTACCACTTTCAGCAACCTTACTGATGTCTACACCTTGTTCTGCAGCCATGAATCCCAGCACTGAAAACACCACAAAACCAGCGAAAAAACTGGTCCCACTGTTGATGAGGGCCAAGATGAAAGCATCCCTGCAAAAGTACAAGAAAGTCACAAGGAATAAGAAAATCTGAAAAGTTATACCGAGTTATACTTTGCAATATGATGCAATATAATAACTGAAATTAAGAAGGGTTTGGGTTTAAGATCAATAGCAATTTGTCTAAAAGCTGTTGTTGTTTATGGAGACGCTAGCTAGACAACTGCCAGCATGTTCAAGAAGAAAAATGCATCTCAAGTTTTGTAATATTCTCATGTAGATATGAGACACAGTAAAAACTTAAGTACATGTTTAAAGTGTGTGCATAAATTATTTTCTATTAATGACCAGCAAAAGCCTTTGTCCAAATCCTCTGATGCCCTTGCAGTCTATTTCAGGCCTTGATGACTCATCTGTAGACACGCAAGTGTCCATTTAAAGCAGCCCAGGGATGTGGTTATGTGAAAGACATATTGAGAAGAAAACAGCAATTGGGACAAGTTATACCCTGTCTAAGCCCCAGTCTAAGAGACTTAGGTCACTTATACCCATCCAGAGTAAGTAGATGAAGATATAGCAGTGGTAAGAGAAGTGCTATTACCTGTGGCAGAAGTAAAACTTTAATAGTAATAATGACATGTTTTTATGTTAAAGGTCAAGAAGATATCCTTAAATAAGCAAAGACTAATATATTTAAGTTTCATAATAAAGCTTGAGTGTTACTTGTAGACTAATCATCAGGTTAATTACATTTTGTAAAATTACTTTATGATGTAGTAATCCCATTGTACATGGATAATAGGACTTCCATTATTACTGAAATGTCCTAAATGTTAAAAATTAAAATGTGATGATTATGATGAAATTGTGAATGTTGTCATGCTGAGTCCAAACTCACTGGTAACAGTTGTTGTGAAAACGGTTATAACTCCCCAGAGCAGTCAGAGCCCCAAGTCCGATGGCATAAGAGAAAAAGATTTGAGTCCCTGCATCAATCCAAACCTAACACAAGTGATAGCGTTTTAACAAGATCCTGTGACATCAATGTTGCTGCATTTTTTAAGACAATTTCTTGTCCTACCTGTGCCTCTCCAAGTTTGGACCAATCTGGTTTCAGGTAGTAAACAATCCCGTCTAAAGCTCCTGGCAGAGTGACTCCATGGGCCAACAGCACCACCAGGACCAGGTAAGGGAACAGGGCTGTGAAATACACTACCTATAAAAGAACAAAAAGTAAAACAAATGAGAGTACTGCAGTGTTTGTATGGAGGAGGGGAGAATAAAATACTTCTAACCTCTTGAGTTAACAAATCTAAACTACACAGCTACAGTAAGTACACACAATGTCAATGTACTAACTGAAACAGGTTAAAAATAAGCTCCAATTGCTATTGCTCTATTAGTGTTTTGGTTTTATCAAGTATGTTTTATTTTTTTACATGATCACTTGTATTAAGCCATTACCTGCTGTAAATACTCATAAGAAGAGGCCCATTTGGTCCCTCCTGCAGATGTAATGGGCCTGTCATGTTACTTTGGAGAAAAGGTAGCCTGTAAATGGAAAGCCAGACAATTTGTAAACCTCCTGCAATAGCAGGGGTTTTTGGCAACCTTTTCAGACAAATACGACCCTTGTGACCAATTACACAAATAAGTTTCAATCTATCAGTCAAAATATATTCACTGTTTGCCTTCGTAAATGAACACAGACTCAAATCCCCTCTCTGACCTCAAATATTACAAGTCAATAATCAGCTTACTCAAGCTGCTAAGAACTCTTACCACAAAAACAAAATGATACTAACAATTTACTGCCTTAAGATGACAGTTCATAGATTTAATGCCTGCCTTGTAATGAAGTATACATGTGTATAAGGTTTTATTTAATATTTTAAAAGCTATTCAAACAACAAAGAGCTGTCTCTAATCTGATTAAATACAAATGAAGGCAATTGAGGGAATTTAATATTTAGAAAAATAAAGTTTTCAGACTAAATTTTCTAGTATTTTTCTAAGTTGATTTCATGGGAGTCTGAGCCCTCAGTGCAAAAGCTGATTCAGAGTCAAAGAGAAAAGCTGCATTTGGCAACAATGCTTTGTATCAGTATCAGTAACTATACTAGTAAGACTCTGTACTCAATGAACCTCAACTACATGAACATGTTATTTCACAGTCAACAGAGAGGGCTTTACCTTGCCAGTGGATTTAACTCCCTTCCACATACAGAAGTAAACGATGATCCAGGTGGCTATAAGACATAGCACCATCTCGTAGCTGATGGCACCGGGCTCATGAAGACCTTCCGACAGACGGAGTACTTTACGCCTATGAAAACAAAAAATATATTAACACAACAAATGTGTGTAACAATATAAGTAACTGGACAGTTTGCCATCTGTCAGACAGACTGGTAAGTACTTTTACTGTAGCCACTGAGCAGAGCCCCAACAAAAGCAGGAGTTTTATTACTACATCAAATGTTCTGCTCCCAGTGTCATTTGGATAGTTACACCTGATGCCCATCTTGACCAACCACATACTGTGATGGTATTCTGGGGTTAGTGTAACTATGTTTCATTCACTATGACAAGTATAACATAACATATGACTACATACTCCCAAAACTCGATGACAGGGGAACGCAGACCCTCCTGCTCCGAGCAGGTTCCATTGAACAAGGCTGACGACAGGTTTAATGGTGCAGAGAGGGACAGGTTGAAGGAGGGTGCAGTGCTGTGGTTGAGACAGGAGCGTCTGAAGTCCTGTGTGCAGTTGGGTGTGTTCCAAGGATGCCCACAGGTGGCCCACGGGAGAGGGTTTGTGAAGGAGTGAAACAGGAAGTACAGGCCCCACACCAAAATCATTATGTAGTAAGTGTTACAGAAGAACACAATCACCATAGAGGCCAAGCCCAAACCTGAGACGAGAGAGGATGGAAGAAACATAAAAAAATTAGTACATTTTATTTTATTAAATTACTTTAAACGTAGGGAAATGTTATCAAATCTCATACATTATTATTACTATGTTATTTGCAGTGAACCATGTAAACTGCAATATTTAACCAAGTGAAACAATAAAGTTAAAGTAAAATGGCATAAAAAGCCAATGACAGTTTAAGGACAAAAGGCTTTGTTTTTAAAGGTGCACTATGTCAATTTTTATTTTATCTCTAACATGCATTCTTACTGTTGTCCCTCCACAGATCCGACCTGTAAATATCCCAAAGATTCTGCTTGTCTCCATGGAGATGGATCGGTTTAATGACATACTATGAAACATTCTAGGCAAAGCAATACAACCTTCACAGAAACAAGCAGGTGGAGTACCCTGCACCAAAAAAAGTTACATAGCGCACCTTTAATTATGCTTTTCCTTATGTGAGGGATGATGCCTCTGTTATATT
This sequence comes from Taenioides sp. WSHXM2023, assembly GCA_029959045.1. Lineage (NCBI taxonomy): Eukaryota > Metazoa > Chordata > Actinopteri > Gobiiformes > Gobiidae > Taenioides > Taenioides sp. WSHXM2023. The sequence continues at coordinate 19,905,170 of CM057086.1, read as the reverse complement.
AAGAAAATGTGTATAATTGTTCTAGACTAGTGCAGTTACTTAAAATTACAGTTATATCATTTGTAAATTACCATTTAAATGCATCTACCTTTGAAAAGAGGTGCAATATTCCAGGCAGAAACTCCTCCTTGCTTCATGAATTGTCCAAGTGCAATCTCCAAAAAAAAGACAGGGATACCTCCGATAAACACAATCAGCAGGTAGGGAATAAGGAAAACCCCTGAAAAATGTAAACAAAATAGAACTATCTTAAATACTAATTCAGCCACAGACAGTAAAAATATATACATACATTACTTTTCAAAACACTAACAGATTTCAAGTAGACAAGGCCAAAGATAATACTGTATGCCCGAGATAACTGTCATCTCTCATTCCACAAATGTTTGGCCCCAACTGTCCTTGAACTTAAATGTGAAAACAAATGCACCAAGTAATAAATCATCTTTAGGACTAAACAAAATATTGCAAATTAGTCTCTAGTAGTATCTAGATTATCTATTAATAATCTAGTAGTAGTCTAGAATATCACATTAAAATTCCCTCCCTGGCATAGTTTAGTCCCAGTTTAGTCCTTGTATGATTCTGTCTTGGTTCTGGTTTTAACCCTTAACTTGTACTGTATGTTTATGCATGCCCTGTATTTAGCATTTACTATGTCTATGGGTATTGCTGCAGCCCCAGACATTCAAAGCTATTTTCATTTCTAATAGCTGTCATAACCTCAAAGCAGATGGCTTACAGTACCTCCTTACTATAAATACCTTACATTAGATTTTTATGCAACACTATGGAAGTAAAAATATGCATAGACAAAAAAAGGCTCAAATTTAACACCTGGCGCTGGACATTTAACTTTATCTATTTCTGTTTCCAGAGCTATAACATATAAAGTGGCATAGCCAACACAGAGGGAAAAAATGGGAGGGTGATCATGTGACCTACTCTGATGCAGAAAAAATAGGAAGGAAAGACAGACACATCACAGGAAGGCCGATGACACAGAAGGAGGCAGTGTTCAAATGGGCTCAACAAAAGCAAAAATACACAATTATACACTAATCTAAATTAATTGATATTCATGCTTTGGCTGGTCTAAGATTTCTTATGCTGCTCATTGAGAGAATAGGGTTATAACCTTATAAGGAAACATCAGCATGAGTGAGTGAGGAGGGGAGGGAGAGAAAGTACAGAGCAAAGAAGCAAATAGAGGTGTGCATGGAAAAGGCTTTTTATACAGCAAGACTGGCAACATTAATGGCCACGCTGCTGATAGGACCGTTGTTTTGGCTTGTCTCTGCTCTATCTCGCAATGGTCAATATACAGAACCAATTGCTTTTTTCCCCCATGAGTTCTTTAGTGAGTATCATTGCTCTGTATCTCAAATTGTGCAAAGACTCTTAATAAATTCCTGAATATGGGTCCACATCAAAATGAATATATTTAGTCCTATACACTAACATTAATAGTCATGATGTGTTATGTGTATTTAACAGTCTTAGCCATGACTATCCTCCAACTAAAAGATATTAACCGGATATCAATTATGACAGATGACAGGTCTTCACTACAGGGTTCAATGATTCATAGATCAAGGAAAAAACAATTAAACTGAGTCACAAGACAGTTACAGTGTGCCATAAACTTCTGCTCCTTATCAGAGGGAGAGTAACAGTGAGCACCTCTTTGAGTGACCTAAGCCAGTGCTGGGCAGGAGCACAGGGGGTGCTCTGTGTGAGGCTGGTCATTGTTATACGATACTAGAGGGTGGTTGAGAGCCTTGGGTCACAAGACACTATGCCAGGGAGGGGGGTGCCATGGGGGCAGCCAATGACACATTTGTACATTCATAAAATAAACAGTGGGTAGGGCTAAAGATAAGCACGCTGTTACGACTATAGACTGCTGTTGCTGGAGAGAGTTCACTAAAGGACAGGTTGGCACATAAAAATGGAGATGTAGAAAACGGTTATAGTAGTAGTAGTGTTATCACCTGTCTATACATGGGGAGAGGAGGTGTTTATAGTCGCAGGGTGGGCATGGCCTTAGGTGTACGTGCTCAGAACCATGCACTGCTGTATGAGGTTTTGGTAATGCTACTCACTGTGGAATGCCTGTGACTGTTTACTCCTAGACTTTTATAAGTGACAGATGTTGAGGTTTTGGACTACCTAAAATGCAGTGTTGTGTTAGGGGTTGTAGAGTTGTAGTTCTTTAATGTAATTCATCCCAGCTTTCCAGTAAAGCCATTTAGTACAACTCTTTTAGAATGTTTTAGATGACCTTAAGTCTCTGATTAGTGCCATTTTCGTGTTTTATTGTTAATTTTGATTGGCAGGTTTAACAATTTATATTTTCTTTGACAATATTAATAGAACCTAATCCAATACATTTGAAACTCAATGTAGGGTTGCCAAGCAGCCACGGCATATTTTGAATGCTTTCCAATAAACTGTAATATTGAGGAATACTTGATGATGCTGACAAACTAAGCGTAAATTGTGAACCTTACCCCCTCCGTTCTTGTAGCAGAGGTAGGGGAAGCGCCACACATTCCCCAGACCTACAGCGAAGCCCACACAGGACATGATGAAGTCCATTTGTCTGGTCCAGGTCTCTCTCTCCACTACTGGGACAGCCACAGCCCCATTGGCTGCAGCTGCAATACCCTCAGGATTTGGAGGAGGGCCAGCCCCGCTACCATCCCCACATCCTGAACCTGTGCTGGGCACCAGGGGCCGCACTGACCCAAGACACTCCTCCTCTGAAAGCGTTCCTGCCTCCAACTGTGGAAGGGGCATCTCGCCTGGACACACAGAATAACACAGATGACATAGGCTATTAACAAGGTCATTAGTCAAAAGGTTTTATTAAACTATCAGTTACAGAAGAGCCGAAACGGTTTGTTTAGTTTAGGGTCATAGACCTGTGTGGCCAAGTGTGGCCATGTTTCTGTCACAGTGATAAATGAGCTGCAGTGCAACACACAGACAATGTGGACAGTACGGAGATACTGCTCAATGTGGCAGGGTTAGGTATCCTTTAAAACCAGAGTCTATCAGGTATTTACATACATACAACAAAGAGAAATGTGACTTCTTTAGTGGTATCCATGTGCATCAAGTGAGCCACTCAGGTCTGGATGCAAAGCAAAGCAGCTCAATCCAGATCAGAGCAGTTTGAGGGGGAGCATTACCAAGCAGGACAAATGTATGAGCACCAGGTCATTACATATGCCCAATTTCAAGCAGGATTTGGATAACATTAATTTACGATAGACCGTTATATACATTAGAATTAATTAAGATTTTACAGATGTTACTCAAAATTACTTGGTCTGCTGTGGCAATAATGACCATTAACCAAATGCACATTTTATCTATTGAAAAAGTATATTTAGAATAACCTATTGACCTCACGTGTTTGAATAGGCCTATAGGAGTGAAGACTGAAGCACAATGAGGAGCAGTCATTACAGACAATGAAAAATCAATGGAGACTATATTACTCACCATTGTTGTTATCTTCCACTTCAGGTGACATATTCGCTGCTAAAATATTTTTCTTACAGTTAGAGACAGTTTCAGTTGGATTATGTCTGACTCAAACGTGCACCAGCGGGCTTTCACGGGCAGACACGGGGATGCAGGCACTTCGTAGCGCACCGGTTATGTTCTATTCTCTGAGTTTATTCTCCTTCGCGGTATTAATAAAGATCTCAGTTTTGTGTTTTAATCGATCAGCCAAAAGATGGAAATTCACAAAGCGCCGCAGTCAGGATAGCCGTAGACACTGAAAATTCAAAAGCAGTCGACGAAGCACTTGAAGGTAAGCCTGAAGAATCTCATGGATAACAGTTAAATGAAAGTAATACTGAGTCTTAAGAAGAGTCTCGTGTTGGAAATGAAAAAGCGAAGTCAGAAGACCATGAACCTGTAGGTGATGCCGCGCATCGACAAACGGAGAATGAGATCTGCTGCGCTGTCAGTGAGCTGTGACGGCCGCTTAGACCGCCCCCTCCCGCTGTCTGCGGACGTGATTGGCCGCGCCGAGGCAGTGCAGTGCGCACAGCATCAGCAGCCGCGTCTAAATCAGAGGAGTCACAAGGATAGGTTTATTACGATACAAATGTCCTTGACCCGATACCGCACAAATAACTGTAGATAAACGCTCACAGCTGCCCGCAAGCCTCAGCAGAGGCACAGGGTGTTATAATAGTGTGTAGACCCGTTAGTGCGTTTTGACTGGCACTTTGATTTGGGGAGGATGGAGTTCCCCCGAACACGCTGAAGCGATTCTAATGTGCCACCGAATGTGTGCAATAGTAAAATGTATTATATACGAACTTTCTATCATGTAGGTTATATGGATTAAACATAATCTATGGCCTACAGATACTGGGCTAGTTATGTAACATCTAAGTGTTTATCAAGAGCTCTCTACTTCCAAAGAAGTACTGGACTTTGAATTGGCAGTTAAAGTCCCAATCAAAGGTTGGCTACCCAACTGAAAGATTAAACAAATCCCGAACAGCTATACTCCAACACGTATGCACTGGCCTATACACACACACACACACACACACACACACACACACACACACACACACACACACACACACACACACACACACACACACACACACACACACACACACACACACACACACACACACACACACACACACACACACACAACAATAGCGTCATCTCGCGGTTTATCAACCGAATTGCACAGAAGTGACGCAAAATGCAAGTAATAAAATGCTTTATAATCTCGTATTATATATATATATATATATATATATATATATATATATATATATATATATATATATATATATATATATATATATATATATATATATATAAACATTTGAATTATTATTGCAACAACCAGATACAAAGAAGTGTGTCAACTCGTGTACAACAGTACATCACATGTGAATAAATAAGCATTGTGGTAACATAAACAAATAGCAATAATAAATAACAACCTCATAAGACATCAGTTAACAATAAATATTTCAGTAGTGATAACAAAACAATAAAATAAATAAAGCAATCAAGCGGTAGAATATTAGGGAATGTCAATTAAAGACTTATAACAGTCCACATTTGCCCCATGTTTTTGAACACATTTTGACTAAAGGCATGTTTAATACTAAATTCAATCTTCAATTAGCAACACATTCACAAACGCATCTCATGATATGGCTTAAAACATGTAGACGACTTCACAATAATACTGCTGGGATAAGCTGACAAAGTATTTAGTGCATGTTTCCTAAAAGGCATGGGTTGATATTAACATACTATAGGACAGACATTTTATTTAATGCCCACGTGTACAAGTGGAAATTATATTATGGTGAAATGATTTTACTCAGTACCCATATATGAACTTTAAATCATGTTTGTTAAATAATAAATTATTTATGCCATGGGGACCTGATTTTTGTCTCCACAGAGATTTAGGTTACAGATTTTAATCCACACAAATTCAAGCATGTGTTTGATTTTTAATTAATTTGAACTACTGAAATAATCTTAATTGGTACTACTTTATAACCTCGTTCATGCACTTGCATATACAAATAACATTATTCATTAATAATGAATTATTAATAATATAATAAATCATATTAAAAATATAGTTATTATGTTGAAAAAAAAAGTTATTTTAAAAAATAAGTAAATGATCTCAACTTGCTTGCCTCTACAGGTTCACAAAATGGAAATGGGTCTGTGAAATGCCTTTTGAATGTGAAATACTACCTTTTTCAAAGTACGAAAATGTACAATTCTGGCTATAGATCCTGGTGGAGTTTGTTGTGTGAGAGAGGCTGATAGTAGTCTTCTAGGCCTGATTTCACCTGGTGTCTTTGGGCCACCAGTCTCTGGTATCTGGCCTGTTGGAGGTGATCTGGGTCCACGTTTATCCAGCTGCTGGCCACCCACTTGAGCCCATGTTTCACTGGGCAATCTCCACGGAGGGAGTACTCGTCCATCTCACCCATCCAACCTGTAATTAAAGTGGGACTCAATTAAAGTTGCTATATACTTGACTTGTGTTTCAACTAGAAAATTACTGGTCTGTTAAATGGTCATTGTCGACCTAGAACATTGCATATTGAATATAGAATTATTTCACAATGCTGTGGCAAAACACATTCAGAACAATTCAGTTGTTATTGAGTATTGGCAGGTATTTAATGTCAATGGCTGGACTGGTTCATCACTAGTATCTTGCAAATTCTGCCTCCTTCTCAGTCAGTAGCAGAAGAAAAACCTTGAGAACAATGGTTTAATATTATAATTGACATATTGAATATACTATTTTAACTTATAACCTAATTATGATGACAATGCACTGGGTTTATATGGCACCTTTTCATCCACCAAAATTGCTTTACAGTGCATTATTCATTCACTCCATAGTTGGTGGTGGTAATCTACTTTTGTACCCACAGCTTCCCTGGGGTAAACTGACAGCAAAGGGCTGCCCATAGGAGCCATGAGCCCCTCCGATACGTAATACACTGAAATGCATCCTGCTGCGTACCTTTTCCATCTGAGAGGTGATTGTACCAAAGCAGAGCCGTGCCAACTGTCGGCTTTACTCTAAGGTTTCCTCTGTGACACGTTTGCTGAGTATCTGTCAAATCAATCCCATCTTGGACCAGACCCTACAAGAATAACACGCAAGGGTCAGCGTCTTGAAACATCTTCTTACTCACTACCATCAACGGATATGCATGCCAAAAATCTGATTATTTGATTTTTGGAGATCAGTTCTTGAAATGTCATGTAAACAGTTACATTTGCTCTGAGTAATCAGATTTCTGTCTGATTGTTTCCAACTATACGAGTTTACACAAGGAAAATTATGTACAAAGGGCAAACTAATGCAGCAAAGAAAATAAAATTAAAGACAGAAAGAGTTATTTTATAACTCATTGTATAGGTCTTGAACTGAACTCAAATTTCTTTTGAAATATATGGTTATTCCAGATATTTGATTTTTACTGGCCATGTAAACATACCCACTGAGAGCTGAATGTCAGCACATGTAATGTGTAAAATACTGAGTTTTACTGAACTTTGTTGGACTAGAAATTACACTCACATCTTCATCATAGGTGCGGTTATCTGCCACAGGAAAAGTGGTCTCACCCCCTTCATCCACAGAGCTGAGGTAAAATTGCACAGTGAGGTACCTAAAATGTAAGGATTTACATAAACAAAAACTCAGTAATATTAGGATCTAACTATGGTTTGCTTTTAGAAATTGATGGCACTTTAGGTAAATGTAAGGCACCAACAAACTGCTGTGTAAAAAGGGAAGTTGTAAAAAATGAGGTATCTGATTTTGTTATGACTTTAAAGAAAACCTTACTACATACCTGCAGGAGACCTCAGTGAGGGTGGATGCATTACTGGCTAAGCGTGTGTGTGCACATGAAGTCTCAGGGTTTGTGGGGCTGCTGTCGTAATGAGCATCACTATAGTCTCCATGTTCATATCGAACCACCTGCAAAGGTTCACTCAGCTCAACAATTGACGAAGGCAGACGAGTCAAGCCAATGACTCTGAAAATAAAAAAGGAAAGACAATACAATAAATACATAAAGCATCAATATACATGTCAACTAAAACTTGTAATACCATATCAATTAAGACCTTGGGGATTAGGGTTATTAGGGAATATTTATCTTTCAATGGCTTCGCAATGGCTCTGATTTCACTATGGCCGAGCAGCAAACTAAAACTGATAACATTAATTTTTTTTCTTAAATTTCAATGATAATCCTCATATAGCATATTACTCATATGTATCAGCACCATCTGTACAAGTTATAGCTATTCTTGACAGAAATGCCCGAAGCCACTGTATATAAATGAACATACACAAATTTAAATTGACCAGATATCTCTTGTAAAAGACATTATGAATCTCAAAGGGGCTTCATGGTTAAATAAAAGGTATAAAAATAAATTATTACCTCTTTTTAAGTGTCTGAAGCACATGATGAGATCCTGGGCCTTGATACAGCCATGTGTTTTTGCTTCTCTGTTTGTACTGATTTGTGAACTTCCCAGTGTGTTGTGCTGTGCTTTGGGATTCAGCATAGATACATTTGAAGTCCTCCAAAGTTATTGTTCCTGTGAAACACACACATGCATGTCAAACTGCCACTCTGAATTCAGGTTTTTAACTTTATTAATCAGTAACCTCCTGCATCCATCCCCCAACATATTAAATATGTATTTAATTAACCATAGGGCTAGATCTGTCAATAGGAGGCCTTTTCCCATCCACAACAATAGAGGTAAGAAGAGGTAACTGGTGAAGTGGGGAGGGGTATAGAGGAGGTGGGTTCCGGTTTTAATGAGACAGTATGAGGTGCATCCGGCTCATAACAATAGAGGTCAAGATGACATGTCAAAATTAAAATCTAGATAATGACAGTAATACTACACTCAGCATTCACATGTCAAAGGAAATTTTATTAAAATAATCAAGGTTTAAAAGTAATTTAAAAAATGTATGAAAATTTTTATTTCAGGAGGCATACCTGTTGGGCGGGCCTCCAAGTTGATCAGTATTTGCCGCAAACTATCTGCACTCAGCCAAGTACCATCTCGAGAACGAGAATGACTCACAATCTACAGAAAGAAAGAAATTAACAAGGTTAGCATGCAAAAAGAGGTCACTTTTTAAAACAAAACTGACCTCCTGTTTTTGCAGTAGCCCATCCTGGTTAAGGTCCAGCAGACCAAAGACCTCCTCAGTGCTGAGAGACAGCAATGGCAGGTTAGACTCATCGTGTCCCCGAACCAGAGCTGGTGTCTGGGTCTCCATGAGACCCTTCAGCTGGGCCAGCTGGACCACCACACGGCACTCCTCTTCCGAGAGAAAACCAGGGATCTCTGAAGAACAACTCTACATTAATTGCATGCAATGGTCCAACGGAAAGTAGGACTGAACAAAATAATCCAACTAATCAACTTCAGCCACTCACAATTTCTAAGAAGAAAATCTGAAATGAGCAGAAAAAATAAAAATGAAAGTTTGCAATATGATTTTTTTTTCATGTATTATGCAGAAGCAAAGAGAAGTCAGTAAAAAGTTAGGGTCTAGTAGCGAGCAATAGAAAGTGGTTAATATTGTGCTCATAGATTAAATATGCAGATATCATTAATCTTTCACACCTTTAACCTGCAGACAGTGATTAGTTAGAAGTTTAACAATTAGGTGCAAATGGCCCTACCTTAGTGTTCACATAAAACTGGAAAAATCTGCAGAAGCATAGAAACTTATCACACCTAAGGTCAAGAGTGATTAATTGTTCTTCATGTTTTTACTTTGATTAAATTAGGCTCACTTTTGATACCACCAACTGCATTATTTAAGAACTCAAGTGGAGTGTTTAAATGTCATTAAAACCAACTGATAAATAAAAGATAGATATACAACATTAAGTGTTGAGTAGTATACTTTAAAATAAACAGAGGAAGTCTTATCATGTGCTTTCAGTACATTTCAATACATTACGGGTTCAAGCTTCAGTGGTTTCTGCAATGGAGGATTGTGTGTGTTTTTAATTACTTCTACGCCTAATAAAAACCTTCCGGCAAAATGGCTGCCCGTACAGAGGAAGCCTTGTTCGTCACCCGTGCCTTTACACTCATATTCATTTGGTTAATCCCATTGTCCAGTCAGGCCTCATTACACTGAAAACTGATATGAAAGACAGAGTATATAAGTCCTCTCCTCCCACCCAACACAGTTTTATTATTTTCTCCGGAAAGGAAGTGACCCGCTTGTCTGCACAGAAATCAGGCCATGGGCAAACAGCAGGGCTGCCCAAGTCTGTTTATGTCCAACGTGCTCAGGAGTCTTAAAACATCTAAATGATATCAAAAGGCATGTGACTGCTTGGTAAATGGGTAGACAAAATAAGAAGTTTCAATTTTATTTTAGAAAGAAAGCAATAAAAAGTAATAATTAGATTTTAAAAAACTTTTTCAGTAACAATCAGCTCATTAATGCAAATGGTCTCAGCTCCGCCCACCAGTCAATGCATGTGCCATCATCACTTTGTATAAATACAGCAATCTACCACTCTGTCCCACAGAAAGAACCTCCAGCAACTGGATGAAACTCTGTCCCCAGTTTATTTTCAGCATGTCCTCATTTTTTGTTACTCTGTTTTTTCTACTACTGCTTGCTGAATCCAGGAGCACATCAGTGCTTAGCTCAGGAAGAGGAAGAGGGGGAAACAGGAGAAGTTTAGTTTCACTCAGATCAAGTTTGAGTAACAGAGGAGAGCGGAGGACCAGTCCAGACGTAGAACCAGTGGTTGAGGAAGAAGGTGAGATCTGGGGAGACCTTGGAACAGACGCTGCTTTTACATCCACTCACTCTGAGGGTGAAGGTGGCCTGTGGGAGCCCAGAATCTCCTCTCGCTGTGTTCCCATCCCGTCAAATATGGCATTGTGCCAAAAGATCGGCTATGAAAACATGAGAATGCCCAACTTGTTGGGCCATGAATCTCCTGCAGAGGCTGTACAACAGAGTGCTAGTTGGCTTCCACTACTGGCACGAGAGTGTCACCCAGATGCTCGCATCTTTCTCTGCTCTCTCTTTGCACCAATTTGCCTCGACAGGTAACGGCCTTTTTATTTACTCAAAATTAGTTAAAATGTAAAACTTGTAAAACTGCTTTAACAGTAATACTGTTTTGTTCTAGGTTTATATCGCCTTGCAGAAGTTTATGTGAAAGTGTACATGACAGCTGTGCGCCGATAATGAACTGCTATGGTTATCCTTGGCCTGAAATCCTGCGCTGTGACAAGTACCCTGAAGACCACCTCATGTGCATCTCTTCCATAACCAACAGCACTGTTCAGCCAGGAAGACGAAGAGGTAACTCACTACACATACAGTTAATTGTGACTACAAGATTCTTAAATTTAAATTAAGGCATGAATTTTTCAGTTCCGCAGGCCAGCTGTCGGGATTGTGAACTAGAAGAAAGTCGCTCAACAAAGGAAATGTTGGAAACTTTTTGCAGAAATGATTTTGGTAAGTACAATAACAATATATGTTTAAAATATATAATTTGTGGTTGATGATTACTCCTGACCACATGATTTTTCTCTAAAGTTGTGAAAATTCGTCTGACGCGATACAACTCTAGTCCAGCAAGTCTGTCTCATTTCTCCCTGGCTGGAAAGTTTGATGTTCTGAAACACGGACCGCAGCTGGTTGGACAAATTCGCTCCCGCATCGAGCTGTGGCTGGAAAGAGACGCTACCTGTGTGAGGAACATGACTCGACAGCATTCACAAGGAGGAACTTTTTTAGTGACTGGGACAGTGCACGGAGAACGCCTTGTGGTGAACAAGGCTTACTTCTGGCACAAGCGTGACAAACATCTGATTGCTGCTGCTCGTAGATGGAAACATTATCAATGTAAAACTTAATAAAAACCTACTCTACAGTGGCAAATAGAAAAAATTATACCTTACTATCGGAGAATGTAATTTTATACTTTTATGCTTTATACATTTTATTTTAGAATCCAATTTAGGATCTGTTGATTTGCATTAACACCTGTAGAAAATTGAACACCTGTAGAAAATTTGTATTTAAGATTTATAAACCTGTAATTTAATAAATATTATTGTGATTTATGTTTGTATTGCTTTATAGAAAGAGAAATAATTTGAGCTGACATGATTGATTATAATTTGATGTAACTTACCAAAAATCAATGGCTTTAAACTCAGGGTCTTCATCATAAGAGTTTTGTCTGACGCAAGAGAAATCCTCTGGACATGGCCAACCTAAACAGGAGTCAATTAGCTCGTCAGTGCAGTGTTCTTAGTCCCCCCACAGTAGCTAATTATTAATGTTTGTATGCTTGTAAAATAATCAACGGCGAGTCTCACCCGTATGCCCTCAATGCGAGGTAGACTAAAACTTTGACTGTAGTCGTCCAAATGAAGCTCTGTTGACGAAGGGGCGGACCGGGGCAAGGGGCTACCACCATCGTTAATGGCGGAAGAAGAAGCCCCTTCACTAGGGATTAAATCTTCAGGGCCGTTGTTGTAGTGCACGTAGAGCAGCAGTGCAATTACATTTAGGATATAGACATGAAAAAATACCATGACAACGACGAAGTATGCTCGAGAGCACACACTGCTTCTCTGGATGTGAAGACGGGTCGAGCGAAAGGGAGGAGGTGGGAAAGGTAATTTCTCGCTTTCACTTATATCTTCCTCTTCTTCGTCTTCAAGTTGTTCTTTTAGATCTTCTTGGTTATCCTCCATTTTAAGGCAATAAGACGCCCGACGATTGAAAAGGGGAAATATGTATCAGAAGAGAACAAGCAACTACCACTGAGCGCTTATCAACAGAAGGAAGCTAACGGCTAACAGCTAAAAATACAACCTCCGTTTCCGACCTACAGCCGAAGGATGCTCCAGAGTTTGCCCAAACAAAGACGAAGTGATGAGCCAAGTGAAATCATTTGTCGATTACTTAGCGTTTCAATAGTTAAGGGTTATTTTGCAAATTGAGGTCACCTAATCCCGAGATCACCACCCATCACAGGTTGGGGGTGCGCTTCCCTGACAACCACAACACGGCGGAGTCAACGAGTGCAAACAAGCTGTGAAGTCAGAGGTCAGCCCTGCGCCCGCTCCTCCAGCGCCCCCTAGCTCCAGGAATACATTTCGAAGATTGAACTGCTATATATAATTTATGCCTAACACACACCCTGGCCTTTTTTTTTTTTTTTTTTTTAAATAAAAAAGGATTATGTATTATTAAATGTATTGCGTATAATTACATTGGTATATTTAAATACGAGAAGCAGGCTGCGTAGGCTACGTCGTGTGCCACGCAGAGTTGCATCTCATCGCCAATCAAATTGGGAATCATTTAATGATAATGATAAGTGACAGTTTTCATTATAGATGTCAGAACTAAAATAATCATTTGTATAATGATGGGCTACAAGATGACAGGATGACCTCAAGGGTGATTCGTTTACGAGAACGTAGGCTATACACCAGTCAAATCGAAACTGTTTTTGCATAATAAATGTTCCAGAGGGTAACATGAGAATGGTCCTAAAACGTGCTGAAAGAGATGCCAGAAGGTAGTTTCTGATTATTTTCATTTACACGCACTTCCACCCCCCCTTATGGTGTTTTCTGGTATCTCTCCTTCCAGTGAGGATCCACAGCAGCCGCAGCCAGCGATATGGCTGATCATCGCCAGATGGGACAGTGCCGTGTGTTAGCGAAAGTTATGGTACGATAATCCTAAATATGTCTTTTGTACGCGACCAAGCCTCGTTGCGCGCAGATTAACATCGTGATGGGATTAATCTAAGGAAAACTGGCCACCGGCCGCGTTACTGCAAAGTAGTTGGGGGAACTTGTCGCAGTGGATTCATCCCAGCGTGCCGCCTGGATTACCACACACAAGAGGAACAATAGTCTTCTGCAAGAGCAACACTCACAGGTCAGCATTCATATTTTGTTATGGTTAGGTTAAGTTTTTGTCAATGGCCTCGTTTAAACATTAAACTACTGGGATGGTCCTGAAGCCACGCACTACTGGTGGAATTTTCGCTTCTGTGCTATTCCCTGTTTTGTTGCGTAAATAAGATACCTTCGCGTGCGTAAAAGACAGATTTTGTGACAATCACACAGAATTATCTCTGATTCGAAAATCATATCCCGTATTAACATAGTAATACCATAATAAAAACAGATAGATATGGGTGGCTGGCTGGCTGATGTTGCGACATGAAAAGCTCACGCCGCTCTTGAAAGTAGCCCTATTTTCCCGAGTTCCTATGCCGGTGGAGTAGAGCTGTAACTTTTGTTTGCCCTGCTTGCCTCTCTCCCTTCCGGATGCTAGCGGCAGGAAAACACGCGGAGAAGACGGGCCCTTGGTGCAAAGGCCGTGCGAGTGAGACCAAAGGATTTCTGTAAAACTCATAAAGAAATGACTGGTTAGTTGCGACGGAAGCACGTTTTCTAGGCCATGGTGCTGATTGAAGCGGTCAAGTCACAAGGCATCTCATAAAGCTGGCTATAGCCTACTCCAAGCACCACTAGACTTGTCTTGAGTTGGGCAGTGCCAAGGCAAATGTCACACAGAGATGTCAACTTATCCTTGTTGGAAGGTATAGTTCTGCAGTCTAATGGGAGTATCAGTGAACCATGCATTATTTATGGCATTGTCAGTATGGGTTCAGATTGAGAACCGTGTGGCCCTTTGCCCTTGTGACACACTCCAGTGAAATACACCAAAAATAACCTAAATCAGAGACTCATGTCCCCTGCCTTTACATGTAGACTAGTAAATTAAGAGCCTGAATAGACTGTTGTTTATAAAATTTCCAGTGTAGGTACAACTGGCCTTTTCACTTTAACTTAATTTTTAAATTTGTTTTTAGTGTAATATGTTATTATCTTTGCCATTTCTATTGAGAACAATAATGTAATATGAAGAGAAAAGTCTTTTGTTACACATGAACTTATATGGAAGTTTGTATGACTATGTTGTTGGGCAGAGTTGGGGCATTACTCATGCCTCCTTAGGCCACTGCTCCAACATGGTTAAGACTTAGAGCCAAGTTCAGTCACTCTGTCTGCAAGCATGCAAATGATTCATGCCACTGAATTTCCGTAGAATGCCAACCTTTGTAATGAGTTATAAATATTATAGTACTAATAAATATGATTTATTCCCCATAGGGAAATTTGTCCTCTGCATTTGACCCGTTCTTAAATGCCACTGGGGCATCTGTTGGTTTGGTCAGACTCAGGACTACATTAGCTGGAGGAATTCACCTATTATACATGTTGATGGGGTGCACAGAGGAAACCCGGCCAGACACGAGGAGACCATGCAAACTCAGCACAGAAAGGCCCTGGTGACCTGGGGATCAAACCAGGAACCTTTTTGATGTGAAGCGTGAGTGCTAGCCACTCAGCCACTGTGCCTCCTCTAGTAGTACTTTGATTACAGTGAGCTCTTAGATACAGTTACAAGTTCATGTTGGTCTCAGTGCCTGCTGACCCTCCAAGAGAGATCGTGACAGTTAATTGTAAATTCACAGCTTTTTTTCTTCTCACTTTCAAGACTGACATTTGCCTTTGTTGCCTGTAACCTAGCAACCCAAATGGCAGTGATTTAATACATTGGATATATTTTGCCCTTGTGGTGTGCATGTCTATCTAATGTAATGCTTTATAAGTTATATGGCTTTATTACAGTCCTCCATCTTGCATATTTAGACTTTGGACTGCACAATTAGTAGGCAACACCAGTACGATGAACAACTAAACAACAACAATGCAACTAGCCTACAAGCCTTACTACTGCTATTATTAGGTTTGACAAGGTTAGGAGAACTTTTGTGTCATGTCAAACGCTGCTGAAGCCCGGAAAATCATGCAAATGATGGGGGATGGAGATGCTTCATCTCAGAAGAAATCCTCTTGTTCCTGGTATGAAATGATATTTGTGTTAACAAAAAAGCTAGCCCTGTAATGCATACCATATATGACTCAGCTTATGGCAGAAGCACTCCTGTTTGCAGAGGATTCTCGGCTAAGTGCATCTTCCTGGTAAAAAAAAAATCCACTTGTCCTGCATAAGGATGACTGGGTTTGAATTCCTTCAGAGGACATGCTGTCTCTAATAGGCCTCAAAGAGCCAGCCTGAAAGGATGAATAGCTTTTGTTGAAGCCTTCAAGGTTGCGCACAAAGAGGAAGGCACCAGTGACGTTTATGTGCATGTTATAGCCCTAATGCAAGATATGTACAAGTGAGACTGAAATACTCTTGTCTCCCTCTACCTTTAGGCCAGAAACACAAAGTGGTGAAACTTTAGACTCAGAAATCCCCTCGAATGCATCCATTACGTGTACATCAGTATTCATTCATAAACGACTAAAACTCCAACTATACACAAATAATAAACAGCATCATGTTAACAGGATATACTCAGAACTTTCCAACTATTTGAGTTACAAATTAAAGGTTAGTAACACAAAAAACAATAACGTCAGTGGTACTGCCCAGTATAATTGCAGTGGCAGCATAACGTACACTTACCATGGAGCTTCTACACACACTTCTGTATTGTTCTTCTTCATGTAATATTTCAAACCTTTCTAGTGAGATATATTTTGTCTGAAACATGTTATTGTCAGCATACCTTAGTCCTTTTCAGTTTTTGTTTTTTTCTTTAATGAGACCTGTTAGATAGGGCTATCTACAACAATAAAACCACATGCCTCATGGCTAAACATAGTTAGCAGGATAGTGGGAAATGTAGTAAGACTGCTTTGTAGTTTGTTCCTTTTGCAATCAAGATGAACAGGTTCTGGTTGTGACTGGTGTAACTGTAATGATTGTGCTGTGAGGTGAATAGCACTTATCTTATGTTATGTGAACCTTTTCTGCAGGTCTTTGGACCCCAGTCTGAAATGGACCGAATGAAGATAATCAAGAGGAGGCTGTCCATGTCCTTACGCAGCGCCCGGCCTGTAGATGACTCTCTGTCCGAACTGGCAGAACAAATGGCGTTGGATGAGACTGCCACAGTCCGGGACAACGGTGAGACAAGTACTTCTGATACCACTAAAGGTTTGATTAATTTAGATTATATACATTGTTAATTTGCATACATTTCTGAGCTTTTGTAGCAATAGACAGACTGCTTGCTAGGGTATCGACAGTGAATTTACAGTTCATTTACTAAAATCATCACAAGCTTGCTCCCAAACTAACCATAAACCATATTTTTTAAATTATTTATTTACCAGTTTAACCATTTCATCACCACCAGATCAATTACAAGTATTGTCACTCTAATGTGCTAGTCACTATCACCTGCTTGTTTTCCAATAATAGCATTTTATAGGCTTTATTCACGCTTATGTCACAAACCCGGAAGACATTTGGAAACATGCGGCTGATGACTTCCTTTGGGCTCTGTTGGCGATGGGGGGGTTCTGCATCTAGATTTGTATTTTTTCTTTTTTCCATTTATAAATTGCCTATTGATTTGTGTATTATAATTTGTCTAACTTCATTAAAAAAAGATGTCATTGTAGCGTTCCGTTATGTTTGGCAGATCAACAGTTACAACCAGCTGTCTGTAAGTGACATCAAAGATGCAATTAGAGTCACATCCACCATGGAAAGCTTTAGCAGGTTGTGAACACTGCTGCTGCTGAATCCATGGTTTTATCACATGCCCGATGTCGGTAACTACACTGGACGTCGTCGTCCGCATGTTTCCAAACGTCTTCTGGTAAGCGTGAATAGAGCCTATTGAGCTAAACTGTGGAAAGAAATGAGTTTTGCATCTGTGCCATCTGCTGGGCACCAGGCAGGACTACACTTTGCACGCAGGATCAAAACAAAAGGACATCAAGTTACATTTATTTAACTTGGCCCTGTTACTTTGTTACCAAAACAGTATATGCAAACAATATGCACAGAATCAAAAACTTGACTGTTGAAAGTGAAAGATGTAGAGAATGATGAAAACATATTTGCCATTTGGTATTATTGCCTTATTGGGGTCTCCTTGGTACATACACATGTCTATTTCAGTGATAGACACTGTAAGGGAATTATTAAAGGAAATACCAAGCCTCCCTTTTCTGTTTGCTCTATACTAAGATTTAAACTATGATCATTTGCAAAGGACTATATTGTATTTCTTTACATTATATAAAACAAGAACAAAAATTAAACAAAAAATAAAACTGTCCCACACCCACCCCTCTCTCTACACCCCAATGTCCAATCCTGCCAAAATGTTCAAGAAGAGTGTCCAAATTAGTTCAAAGTCCTGCTGCTTCCCCCTCACAGAGTGAAAGATCTTCTCTAGCGTACAGTTTGTTAATGCAGTTAAAGACTGTATTGTATTTATATTATAGTACAATGCTGTTCATAACATAGCAGTTTCACAACGGTCTATTAGTCAAGAGACACACTAAACCTTGAAGAAGTATAAAATCAGAAAGTAAGTTGTGCGGACTCAGTCATTCATTTTCAGTAATAAACACACAAGTTAATTGTTATGTTGAGCCTGTACAACCCACACAAAATCTATGTGAACCACTCTGCTGCATGCCAACCACATGACATTCTTTTGCTTGCTCTCCTTTCACTTTTTCTTACTCCTTTGACCTTGTACTTGATAAATCTTTCACTGCATCCATCTCTTGTCTTAAACAAATCTCATCCATATAACATGATAGTGTTTGCATCAATTTTGCAACATTTTATCTGCTACTTTAATACTGTATACTCTTCTATCTTTCTCAGTGGTGACGTCTCTTGTTCTTCTCTGTCTGTTTTCATTTAATTTGCCACCCTTCCCTTGATTTTATACATTTTTTTGGCTGGTTGCTTCTCTCCCTGGCTTTGTTTTGGCATTGTGGGATGGCGTCTCAGAACCCATGGTGGTGTGTTCGCTGCACCCTCCTGCCTCCCACAGCGCCCCGTCTTTCCTGCGACAGTATGCGGGACACCTGGGACGGACCGCCCTGCGCAGGGAGCTGGGAGGGGGGCTTGAAAGAGAACGCGCGTACCTCAACCTACACAGGACTGGATCTCTGGGTACAAACACACACATTTTATTTCAACACTATTTCTTCAACTACAGTCTTGGGCTACATGTTACAAGCACTGAAAACTGTGAAAACTAGAGGAGTACTATATCTGTAGTGACAGCATGGCCTAATAAATGTATAATTCATATTTATTCTCATTGTCTATTAGATCACAACCTCCAACATAGGATCAGTTTTGTACATTTTGTTTATTTTTTTTGGAGATTAGATTCAATTTAAATGACTTACTTTGCTCCTTAAATTGCTAGAGTTATATAATATAATAATGAATATACATTTCCATATATAATTGTACAATTAGCAAAGAGTTAATCTTCACATCCTTAACTGCACCAGTGTATAGCTTTACTATAATCACTGCTTTAAATGCATATGACAGTATATCTAATGTTATTATGGATAGTGCTCAATTGTTATTACTGAAGGAAGTTGACCCTCTTTATATTATTTATGGTGCTATTTATGGTGTCAATTTATTTACACAAAACTGTGCTTGCTGATCATTGTCGCATTACTCAAAGTCTAAACGGATAGCTCTGTAATGACCTTAATCCAAACACACACACTTGAATACTCAGATTACTATGGATTGTTGTACTGTATGAATTGAGGTAATCCTCACTGTTGCCCTTATGAGCATGGGAAAGATGTGAAACCAAAAATTCCTCAAAAGCTTGAGTGTCTGCTGTTCTTTGTTCTCTCAGTTGATATTTACTGTATATAATGAAACAGCGTCTGTTACATTTTCTAAATTAATATCTAACAGCAACAAAGTTTATTCTGTCAGTTTCACTGTGATCACTTATCCTTTTACTCTTATGACGTAATACATTGCATGCAGAGGTTGTGTCTTTAGGCAAGGCACTTTCCATCTTCAGTCCAAATAAAATGTGCACGGTTGGAGATCCCATAAAGGAAAGAGAAGTTTGAGTCCAGAGTGATTTAGCTGGCAAAGTTCATGTGAAATATTGCTCTTGAGTGCGTACAGAGTTGATCAAATAATCCCCCAAGATGAAAATGCTTTTCAACTGTTACAAGTGTTTTGAGGTGTGGTCTGAAATGTTAATGGGCACTGTGTGTGTGTGCGCGTCTCGCTGACTCATTGTGCCACTCAGCAGTCGCAGCACGTTGCAGGATTTAAAGAGAAACGCGATGATGCAACCTCTACTCCTATTGCATTGAAAACATTACTGCCACTATCCTTCTCCAACTGTTCATTAAACGTAAAGGGCTTCTCACTAATGTGCAGATGAAGTGAGAATTGAAAGTGATGCCAGGATTTCCACATTTGAACAATGAATAAATAAGTACACTTTAGGATATTCTATACAATGAATACAATATTTAATAAAATGTAGATTAATTAGCCCAGAACAAAACTAGGTGTAAATGAAGTCAAAACCAGCACTTTTTACTTGAACATACTCATATTAGTTTTGTAGTTTTCAAACTTGATTTCAGTACTAAGTAAAAAACTTACTGCATACTACAATAAAAATAAATACCCTTTTTAATGAACAGATACATTAATGAACTTTCAGGGAGTCATTTTTTGATACACATGTATCTGCATGTGTATCAGGACTGTTTGGGAACCACTGAGCTAAAGATTGTGATTCATCTGTTGCTAGCTGGTCCAGTTTCACTCCTACTCGCGTCAGTGTTCTCACAGTAAAGAGAGCTTCTGTGTAGTTACACTGCAGAGGATTAGCTGTCCCTTCTGTCTGCTGCAGAAAAGAACAAGATTTACTCTCAGAGAAAGCTGTTTTAGATGCTACTATTCATCACAAGACTTTGGATCTGAACTTCCTATGGCCCACCACTGTATAGTATGATGCACATTAAATCCACTAATGTTGTATCTGGCTGCATTGTGACAGTTATGACGGGGGTGAGCAATTATTTTTTACCCGTGGGCCATATTTGAATCATGGCATGTGGGGCTGGACCTAAAATAAAGGCTACTGTAATCTGTTACAACACTGTAATAATTATTATCAAACGCTTCACTATCTGCAAGTTTGTATGCTATTACAAATGGAAGTTTTACCAAGACTAGGTGGTGCTATTTAAGTTATTATATTTCTGTTATATTTAGTATTCCACACATTTTTTTATATTTTATTTTTAGTTATTTCTCCTACAACTACATGGGCTTTGATGTTCAGTGGCCTATTTTAGTTTATGTACGTAACTTTCTAGATAGGTTGATTGCATTAAGAGCAAGCGCAGCCCTCAGTCACTCCACTTGGTCGTCCATTTGCACAGTCTTTTCAGCTTATTCATGGATTTAATAAGAACAATAGAGGCCAGCGTTTATATACTTGATCTTCTAATCTTCTGTGTGGGTCTGTGTTGTTAGTAATGGCTCTCAGTGTAGCTGGAGAATGCTAGTAATGCTTAGCGCTATGTAGGAAGGGGACTGGGTTTATACATGGGGACTGTAACATTTGAAGCTGACATCTTTTCTGGAGGCTCTTTGGGGTCTCTAATTGAATAATAAGATGACTGTAATGCAGACAGAAGGTTTAGAGGTAGATCTCTCTCTCTCTCTCTTTGTCTCTCTCTCTCTCTCTCTCTCTCTTTGTCTGTCTCACTCACTCTCTCTCTGTCTGTTGTCTGTCTCTGTTTGTCTCTCTGTCTGTCTCTCGCTGTCTGTCTGTCTTTCTCACTCTCTCTGTCAGTGTCTGTCTGTCTGTCTCTCTCTCTCTCTCTCTCTGTCTCTCTCACTCACTCACTCACTCACTCACTCTCTCTCTGTCTGTGTGTCTCTGTCTGTCTCTCTCTCTCTGTTTGTCTCACTCTGTCTCTCGCTGTCTGTCTGTCTTTCTCTCACTCGCTCTGTCTGTCAGTCTCTGTCTATCTGTCTGTCTGTCTGTCTCTCTCTCTCTCTCTCTCTCTCTCTCTCTCTCTCTCTCTCTCCCTCCCTCTCTTTGTCTCTCTGTCTCTAGTGTATGCCTCCCCACAGATATTGTCCAGTGCTCTTAGATTTTGATTGGGTTTACGGAGCAACCATTATGCCATAACTGATGACTATAACAAGTAGTTTTGAGAATGCATAGTGATTAGAGACTAGTTTACTCTAGTTTGCAGGTTTGGTTTTTACATGATCTATTTTGGTTCTCCCTTGTTATTTCTAAAAACATGCACACTGTAATTGGTGAATTTTGATCAGTTCTGTGAATAGGCTGTAACAAAATCTGCACCCATGAACCTTAACTGAAATCAGCCATTAAGGGAACAATGAGAACATTAATTGTATATCTTCTAGATCAAAACAAAATAAGTATTCTTAAATATTGAAGCAAAAGTCCTATATCTTAAAATATGTTTTAATAATGGCATAATGGCATTGTGTGCAAGAAAGCTAGAAAGTGATACCAGGGTGCCCCTCAAATCTATCAAGGTTTTGATACGCAGGATGCAGCAGGGAAACTGGGGTAGTAGGCCTGTCACAATAATTAATTACTATATTGACTTATCGTTCAATATATGAGGGATGGAACAATAATATTTTGGGGTCAGTTTTTATCATTTGTACACTAGTATGATTTTTTTTTTTTTCTATAGTTGCCGTAAATAAATAATTTCTATGATTCATTACAGATACAAAATAAGTACTAAAGTGTTGAATCATTTGTTTGGGGATAAACCAGCTTTAGGGTTATTGAGTCAGTGGCATAAATTAGTTTCAAGATTATCGTTTATCGTCTATATTTACTATAGCAATATATATTGCAAATCAAAATTTGTTATCATGACAGACCTTTAGGGAAGAATGAGGCTGATCTTGCCTTGCAATAAGCAAAACATAGAGCTGTGTAATTAATTGAATTTTATTTGACGCAAGACCCAAACATTTGAAATCATCATGATCAGGTTGCGACTATGAACAGATACCAGACTAGAAAATTCACAATTTTGTGTCAAATTACACAGATTAAAGTTTTAATATTTAAATTCAAGAAGCAATAAAATCAATTTGGAAATCGTGCTCACTCCATTTGGAAGAAACGAGCTGGTGAATTATTTTGCCCTGAATCAACAATTGTATCTAGATTGGACTCAAAAGAGCAATCGGCACAGGAAGAGAGGGAGAGAAGAGAGGGAGAGAGTTATGTATATTGTATCACATGAGAGGGAGGAGAGAACTGGCAAGGTGTGGGGAGGGCATATGCTTCGACAACACTGGAAGCACTGATAGGGGAGCCACAGGCAAGGGGAGTGGAGTGGACGACTGAGCGCAACCTGAATAGAGAGTAGTGTGTGCCGTAACAAGCTAGACTGGAAAGGACAATGCTGAGAATATCAAGGAAATTGGAACATGACAGTGAAGCAAGTGGATGTTTCTACATTTGAGGATTACCAATAGACTGGATGGACACCTGTTATTGTGGCATTGTAACAGTTGGTCTGATCAGAACAATCTTCAGCGATTGACTTTGACCTTCCTTAGTCAGCAGGCTGCGTGACTGCATGGTGTGGGAAGAAAGATGGAGAGGCGGAGACAGGGAGTGTCCACTGGAAAACAGCGGAAAAGTGGAGTAGTAGTCAAGGGAGTTGAAGCATTGTGATGAGAGAGCTCACTGCATTGCACAAGTTATACTAACACTCTCTCATAGATGGGGCCGATTCAACTTATTCTCTGAACCGTACTTGGTATTACAAAGTATTTTGATCAGTTTAAGATTTTAGTCCTGCTAAACTATGGACAGTTCTGGAAACCCCTTGGCATGTCCGACTCGGGTGCCCAGAATGGTGGACACTAGGACAGGGGAGGTTAGGATGGGCGAGGGGGTTAGAATTGGGGAGAGAGAGCCCCCTTTGAGAGTGTCACCTTTCCGAATGCTCCGAATGTTGGACTCATGTCGTCCACCTGGAAATCGTATTGGTGAGTTTGTTGGTGTTTTTGTCAGAAATGTACTTGATTTCTTTCTTTCCTTGTCCACCAGTGTTTTTCAGTCTTAAGGATATATATCTATATATATCTATATATAGATATATATTTAGTATCCCCTTTAAAAGGTGATTCTTGCTTCTGTAACCCAGGGCAGAGCACATGTTTCCTCACACAGAGACAGTCATGTTCTGCTTTTTTATTTTTTTTTTGAAGGCACAAAGGGTGCAATATATCTCTATTTAGTTTTCACTGATGTCTGGCCACTGCTGCTGAGGACTTTTAACTGCCAGAAACATAAATATTTTAAGATTATTGTAATCATTGATATGTAATAGAATGGAGTCATTGAGTTCTTTAAGCTCACTGGATATACAGAGTTTGGTCAGTTAAGGACAACTCTTAAATCATCCTTTCTCCTCCAGACAGGCTCACTGGAAGTCTACCCGAAGTAGGCCAGCCTTGCCCCACATTGGCATGGTTTATATGTTTCAAGTGAACTTGTACAGCAGAATAAGCCTGCAAGTATCTGGACCAACAATTTTTTTGCGAAGTGTAACAGGAAAAATCTTTGTCACAAATACTTTGTTTTAGAGACATTTGGTTTAGAGACACAAATATTAGACTTTTTTTTTTTGTTTTTAGCAAAACTTTGAATGATTCTTTAGTAATTTCATAATCTGAACTTGCCTGTGATAATTTTCTTTAATACACATGTGGATAAGTATCATCAAAAATATTATGCTTTTCGTGTCATGGAATATATAAACATTACTAACATGAATAAAGACAAGCCAGTGGTATGGTTCAGCTGGATGCACTGTTTACACAGACACACCACACTAGACCCTGTCCGGGATGTGAGATCCTGTGACATAATAGGGGCATCTGGGAGCTGTCGTTGTGCGTATGTCAGCGGGCACATATCAGGATCAATTTTCTCTTTCTGGTGTCACTTACCTTCAGTTTAATGTTTCAGCATCAGGGTTATAGGGATGAATCTTTGACCACTGGCCGATCACTTCCCTAAAATGCAACTGGGCTATAGCACAAAGGTCCTATATTACCCAAAATTGACTCTTGTGAGCTTTAAGCCATGTTATAATACTGTTACCGCATCAAAAACATACCTGGAGTTGTGTTTTGTTTCATTCACACAGGTTTAAGTAATCATTTTGTTATTAGTCTGTCTATATCTGCAAAGCTCAAAATGCTCTCTTCCACCTTGTGATGTCATGAAGCGGTAGTTTTCATGTTAACAGCTACATTTTACCTTTAGGTCAGTAGAGATTGGCAATTCCAGAGCTGATCCAAATGATCAAGGTAGAAGGCGAAGGTGTATGAGGCTTAAAAACATAATGGAGCACTTCTGGTAATACCACATGACATTCAAAGGTAGTGTTTTCTGTTTGAGTGAAGAACATATGTGAATGAAATAAAACAGCAGATGTACACCGGACTGGACATACGCTGTTGAAAGCTGATCCAGATATGATTGTAGTTGGAAGAATCCATTAGGCATAGGGTGGACATCAATATTTAATCTGATTTAAAAAGTATCTTATAGGTGCACTATCTAACTTTTTGGTTGGGGGTCCATTGCCTGCTTTTTTCTTTGGATATGTCATTGCTCTGTCTAGAATGTTTCACAGTATGACATTAAACAGTTTTACCTTACAATTTTTAAATTACAGGTGATATTAAAGCTCAAAAATACCTAGAACAACAGGCATTCTGACTGGGATTGCAGGATTGCCTCGCCACAAATCTGACCTGTAACTTGGTCAAGTTTGGTCTCCAGAAGATAGAAAGATTTAATGCCATATAACATTCAAGACAAAGCAGTAACATCTTCATGGAGAAAAGCATTTGATGGACTCACCAGCGAAAAGTTACACAATGCACATTTAATACCATTTTGAACACATTGACATTATACCTAATTCAGGGCATGCACAATTGAACATAACCTTGACTACATAACTGAAGTACAAGGCAGACCTACAATCACCCTCTGGTAGTATTATCCCCTGCAGAGCTGACAAACAGGTCACTGTAATAAATGGTCTGTACCTCACTCTATAATAATATCCCACTGTTCCCAGCACTGCCCTGATGTAACACACAAAATACAAGGTAATCTTTCCCTATTCTCATATTTTTCTATTAGAACAACATCACAATTTTCTCAGTGTTTCTCAAAATGTGGGGTAGATGCCAGGCCCTTTCTATAGTGTTATTCAGAGTAACTAGAAATTTTAATATTTAAGTATACTTTTAGCTTTTGGTCCTAATGTTCTGTACTTGATGGGTGAGGGTTCTTTTGAGTCATAAAGCCCATTTTAATAATTAAGTTTTTCCTGGTTTAGTCGTGACCAGTTAGTCCTATTTCTTTGGGATACTGTTGTGTCATCGATTTGTTTTTGTTATTTTCCTACAATTTGATTACAAGTTATCTGGAGACCAATTTTCTTTCTGCTCATTGTTAAAATTAAATCTGCATTCTGAGATGTTGATGTTGGAAGCTCTAATAAATAATGAGCCCAGTCGTTCACATTGAGGTTCAGTGTATGCTGTACGTGACCTCAGCTTTTGCATCCAAAGCGGCAGATGCCCATCCCCCAAAGCTCCCCCCATGTTCCCCCATCACAGACTGATCAGCCCAGGCTCTCACCCTCTCACTGAAAGAACCCATTCTGTGTGTGTCTCATTAATCAGATAGACTCTGATGGGATGGAGGTGAGGAGGAGGAGCAGGAAGAAAGCTGCAGAGGAGAAGAGATCCCATTGCAAAGAATTATCGATTTCTGACTCCCCTCCCTCACAAATGGCATTTTATTCAGTGTTCTGTGGCATTGCTGGTGGTATAATTCATCACAGGCTGGGCTGATTGAGATGGTACTTTGCATTTTCAGAAAAAAAGAGATAATTGATCGGATCAGATTATAGGAGAATTCATACTACTAATACAGCATTGAATAAATAATAATAAACAATGCAATGATCTCATAGAATTTCTTCACTAGTCCAAAAAAATAATAATAGGTAGTTTTGAATCTGATGCAACAACACAAAGGTCTTGTTTATCCCCTTCCTAAGAGCCATTGTTGTGTTTGCAGGTATTGTCCATGAGAATGTGAAGATGGGATCAGATGGAGAAAGTGATCAGGCATCAGGAACGTCCTCTGATGAAGTCCAGAGTCCAGTCCGGGTTAGGATGAGGAACAACCATCACCGGAGAATCTCTACTGAGGTTAGATATTATTATACTGTCTTCAATGTACAGATTTTATAGCCATAGAAGTTTTTCTTTGCATCAAATATAACTATTCAGTTTCCCCTATAATTTATTTTATGATCACATTATGAATTTCATGATTTAATTACTTTGAATTTTTATCAACTAGCAGGTTCACATACATTCATTGAACATATGTAAAGTGGGAGTGCAAGTTTATAACACACTTTTTTTTGCTGAAGATGCTGATGTTAGACTTGTATTCTCACTGCCACTGTACTGTCGTGGCAGTGGATGGGACTGAACTGGAGCTGGTGGGGGTGGCGCATGATAGACCGTAATTATGGAAGTAAGAATAATTATCACTGGCACACAGGGGGAAGAAGGCTACTGAGATGAAAAGAAACTGCAGAACAGGGACCAGGAACAGAAAAAAACATGGCTCCTCCGTTGTGTCCCCTTCCCCCCACAACCCTTCAGGAATCTGTCCTGCATCTCAATGCTCCTCCTTTTTCATTTTTATTTATTTATTTATTTTGCAAATAATGCAAAATAAAAACAGTGAAAGATGTACTGTGCAACTGCAGTAAAGGCAGTTTGAATGCCAGGATCCAGGTCCAGTTACTAAATTTTATTTATAGTTTGCAAAATAATTATGAAATTTACATTACATAGAAGAGAGAAATTTATGGAAATTATGATGACAAAGAATAAATTAATTAAGAATTACATTACATTTTTAGATTAATTATTCATCAAAAACATGAATACATCAATGTTTACCTTGCATCCTAGCATTATGGGCTCTGATAATTAGGACTTCACTATTAAATTAAGTTATAATTTGTTCCAATTATATATAAAACCAGAATTATTTTTATACTTTCTTTATTTTCTCCTTTACTAGTAATAATCAGTGCATTAGTTCTCAGTTAGCATTTAAACTCTTTCTTTTTCTCATGTGAATAGCAGTGCCCAGTAGTGCCAGGCTGCCTGCATCTCTGTCTTTCTCATCCCCTCACCCTCCTTCACCATTGCTTTCTGTCAGTGCGTGTAGTCATGTGGCAGCTCAGAGACATGGAGAAGCGCATGTGTGCAGTGTGATTGTGTAGCCAGACACTTTTAAGGAGAAGGACAATGAAGGACTTACTAGAGCTGTTCTGCTTTGTGAGTATAGCGGCTCATTGTTCAGTGTGTATCCAGTGAATTACAGGGCATTTATGTCAGTCTGTCCGTTGTGTTTTTTTAAATAGAGGTTTGAAGAAAAAGGTACCCCTGCTAAAAGAGGGACTTATATGGATTGTGCAGTTTTATGCATATTCCTGTGCAAAAACTGTAGTGAAGTGTGAAAATTAATAACTGTTAATAAGAGGGATTTTATTCTTCTTCTTCGTCTTTCTCAAGGTCAAAGATGAAAGTTCATACCCTGCCCATTGATGCGCTATTCATAGTAAAATGCATATCACAAAATCAAATCTATTTTTGTTTCACTGTCTCTTGGATTATAGCTCCATCTGCCTTTAATCTCCCTTATCACTAACACACATGTAAACACACACGCACACTATAGCACACATAGTTTCAGTGGGGCTCGGTCTGAACTGCCAAGATGTGATTGGCACCTTGCCTGAAAGCATGTCCTAAATATGATATGGGGGAAGCATTGTGCGTGGAACTGCTCGACATTATTAGAGATGTTACAAGGAAGAGGAAATTTCTATGTAATTATTTATCTTTAAAAGTTGCATTTCAAAAGTTGGGATAATAATTGCTCCTGGTTTAGTGTACAACATAACGGGGCAGCAGTAGCTCAGTTGGTAGAGTGTTTGTCCACTGATCCAAAGCTTGGTGGTTTGAATCACGCTCTCAACATAAAAAAAAATAAAAAAATCATTGGCTGAGAGGTCAGATCCACTGACACACAGGTTGGCAGTGAGATTCTAGCTCCCACCCACCTCGCCCCTAGTGTCTTCGTGCACTGGTGTTTGAATGGGTGAGTCGTTTATTGTTGTAAAGAGCTTTGAGTGCCTTGAAGGTGGAAAAGAGCTATATAAAAACATGACCATTTAACATCTAATATTATCACTCTTATCAAGCATTAATATAAAGAACAATGATACTTTTTAATGTCTGAAAAGAAGTGGACTAAGGGAGTGTGACGTCACCCATAGGGTTTGGCTCCAGTCAAATGAAGCTCACAGAGGCTAGCGGTTATAATCAAGTCAAGTCAAGTCATTTTATTTATATAGCACATTTAAAACAGCTGTAACAAGTTGCACCAAAGAGCTTTACAGCATTAAACACATCATAGTGAAACAATAACACAAATGTAAAATATATAAAATATTACATGAAAGAGTGGCTTAATACACAAAGATAAAAGTCTAAAGTTGACAGCTTCAGAGTAGAGCTCATGAGCTGTTGAACGCCATCTTGAAAAAATGTGTTTTTAGGAGGGTTTTAAAGTGAGGTAGGGAGGAGCACGATCTCAGATGAAGAGGGAGGGCATTCCAGAGCTTAGGGGCCACAACAGAGAAAGCTCGGCCTCCGTATGTTTTGAGGCGGGATGGTGGGACGGACAGTAGGTAGAAAGAGTTTGACCTGAGAGACCGAGGGCCAGTGTGTGGGGTTAAAAGATCAGTGATGTACTGAGTAATAATAAACAAATAATAAAACTTTAAAATCAATTCTGTATTTAACAGAATTGATTTTATAGGGGGGTTATAGGGGCGAATTGGGAGCCAGTTCCATATTAGGAATAGGAATTTATTTGCATACAAAACTACAATTTCAATTAAGCCAATAAATGATACTAATGATACTAATACGTTTAACAAAGACATCTCTTTTATCTGTTGCAGGACATAAACAAGCGGTTGTCCCTGCCAGCCGATATCAGACTACCGGAGGGCTATTTGGAGAAGTTTGCCATGAACAGCCCGCCTTTTGACAAACCAATGAGCCGCAGGTTAAGGCGAGCTTCACTGGTCAGTATTGCTCATAAGTCTGTCATCTGCTTTTGTGTGTCCATGCTAAGACTAACATGACTTCCTTTGTGTAGATAGCTGTGTAATGTGTACTTTGCAATTAGGTTGGTTTGTCTTTAGGTAATACGAGCTCGCGCTGCACTATTTGAAATGGTTGATGCATTTATCAATTATATTATATCAATTATTTCAACCGAGAGTGCACGCACAAAACACCAGAGTGAACCATGTCATTGAGGTTACAATAGCCCAGTAGGAGGTGAATGATAGTAGTATGCATCCAGGCCAAGAGCATTAGGCCTGGGAATGACAGTGAAATGAACTAGTGGGACAGATTATGCACATATCTTTATGCTTATGTGTTCCCTTGTACAAGTGCACACTATCATTCACACTGCACTGTTAGACAGGGAATAAACTGTGGTATACAAAAGACAAAGAAAATGAAAATATACTTATAGGTCCTATGTTACACAAAATGGATTCTTGTGAGTTTTAAGCCATATTAGCATGTTGTTACCTCCTCAAAAACATACCTGGGTGGGAGTTATAACGCTTTATTATGAGTCTGTTTGCATCTCCAAAGCTGAAAATGCTCTGTTCCACCCTGTGATGTCATGAAGCAGTAGTTTTCTAGTTAACAGCTACCGTTTATCTTTAGTTTAGAAGAGCCTGAAATTGTCTTAATGATTCTCGGGTAGGTGTATGGAGTTTAAAAACACAGCGTTTTCTGTTTGAGAGAAGAACTCATCTTAAATACGTAGGATTTGCGTGTTAAACGTGTGAATGAAACAAAACAGAACTCCAGGTATGTTTGTGATGAGGAAACAATATTATAACATAGATGATAAAATAGAGTAATATAAGCCCTTTAAAACAAGGCCAGTGATGTCAAACCTTTCACAACATGGGTATCATGTTCAGCTCTCTAAATAAACATACCTAAAGGAGGCCTACTGTCTGAACACACAACGCAAAATTGGACGAAGAAAAAAAGTGAATGCAGAGAATTTCTTGTGTCCACTAAGGCTCTGGGATGTTGTATGATGCAACAGACCAACTAATAATTTAGTGGCTGCATCACATTTATCTGCAGCTCTGATAATATTACAGACCAGGGCACCTTAAAGGAATTCAGTGAACATGGAAAAGGGAAAATGACAATACAGAGGTAGGGATTAAACTAAGTGCAGGAAATATAATTCGCTAAGACAGATGTTTGAGGACAAATTTAAGGTTAAATATACAAATCTGTATGAGGTATTGGGTTTTGTAGAAAGCTTTCAAGGATCCTGTATTTGGGAACATACCGTACAACTTTACAGTAATTTCTGAATGTGTATTAAATTGAATACTGTATGGTAAAACTATAGCATCCAAACAAACTATTGCAAAACCTTAAATCATTTCAAACTGTAGGACACAAAACATAAAAAGGTTCAGGTGACTTTATTTGTACCCGTAGGTAGATTTGTTTTGCAGCAAATAGTGTGTATTTTGTTCACAGTTATCTTGTTTGCTATAATAATTTATGAAAGTAGCACAGTGCACATGCCAGGTGTCTAGTATCTGATCCTGCTATGTAAGACACAGGATTTCGATCTTTGAATCACTTCCATTCTGAAGTATCAGTGTCGGCTTTCTACTAATGCACAGTGTTGCCCAATCAAAATTAATTATTCACAACATTCAATATTTAAGTGCGAGTAATCCCACGGCAGAAGATACAGTAATAATTCCAATACAAGATGTGTGTACCATTTTCAACTAACGGCATCCTGTTTTCAAAGTGGTGCAACTGGGATTTTTTTTTTTAAATTGACACAAAATTTAAAAAAAAAATGTTTTCATATAAAAGTATTATAAATTTGAAATAATATATTAAAGGTGCACAATGTAACTCTTGTTTCCATAGAGATGTTATTGGTTTGTCTGGAATTTGGCATTAAACTATCTCCATGGAGACAAGCAGGTGATGCCACCAGGCCAATTTACTGGTCAAATCTGGATAGGCAAGCCCAAACAATTATAACTTAATAAATGCAAGATATGCAGGTATAATGCCATACTGTACTGTGGAACAGGCAAAACAATGACAGAGACAATCAAGTGCTGGACCCTCCTTCAGAAAAGTTACTCAGTACACCAAAAATGTTAAGTATTGTTTATTAAAATGAATGCTACTGCTTTTCACTGAGGTGACACATAAAACATGAAATTACCTTTATTATTTTTGCAGCTGTAATTTTAGTTCTGTAAATTATACTGATACTGGATTTGCTGAGTCAGCTCACTGGAGCATTGGAGTGAATGAAAACATTGCTTTCAGCAGCATTTGCAATCATGAATGTGTTTGTTGGTTTGTTAAACTAAAAATAACCCTAAACTGAATGGTCGAAGGTTCAATAGGATGTATATTATGAAACACTGATATCCAGTAGCATTTGTTTATGTGACAGCTTGTGTGTGACAGTCTTCCTAAATGAGACTCAGAGCTGCAGGCCTGACAGCTGAAGTCACAGATACAGGAGCTGTTTGTGTATTCACACTGAGTCTGCTGCTGGGGTTACAATGAGCCCTCAACATCCACCAGACATTTTACTCCATATGTATTTTTGTACAAAGCTGACACTACTATTTTTAGTTATTCTGGAGAGTGTGGACAAAGCCCCTGTGCCCGTGGTTGCCAGATTGTGTTATAAAACATTTTTAATGTGATTTATGCACAAGCAAATAAAAAGGCATTTATTATCATCAGATACTTTTAAGTAGTATGTGAGACTGTGTGTTCACAGTGTAAAATATTATGTAGATATGGTTAGGGTTATTACCTTTTAGTTTTTACTTTTAATCATCTCTACAATACTAGTCCACAATCTTAATTGGCCATGTCTTACTGTATCCCATAGCTGTTATAAAATAAATAAGAAAATTCTGTATTTTCTAACATGTCCATGTGAATGGACCTCATAGCCTCATAGATAAATGGAAAATGTTGCAGATGATTTACTTTGGCAACCTCATAATAGTCAGACTAATTAATAATCAAATATTGACATTTATATTCACATTTAAAGTAATCACACGCTTCAGATGCTAACTTATGCTCTACCCCCACACACAACCATGGAAGAGACATTATACCAACATTGTTGGATGAATAATTTCATATTTGAGACACTTTGAGAAAACATGTTGTTGGTGTCCTGAGTGACAGGCAGGGGGCGGTACACAGCAGCAGGTCTGAGCACATCACAGCTTGACACAGCCACTATCATCCATAATTCAACACTAACGGCCCAGAGTCACATGCATTATGCAGCTGAACTTTTAATAACTGATTTTATCTAGCCTTTTCTGTGCCTTTATCCTTATATTGTGTTAATGTTTTTTTTTTTGTAAATGCTTGAATTACAATATTATGGAAATATTTTACTCTTTCAATTCAAACTGCGTAGTAAAGCCATTATTTGTTGTATATATTTCGTTTTAGGGCCTTTTTAAGGAGATCTAACAAGATGTTTAAGCGCATATCATAAAAAAACTAGAAGGAATCAAAACATAAAACTCATTTGCACATTCAAAAACATATCATGAGACTACGCCCTGCAATTGTAGATCAAATGACAAAACAGCAGCAGGAAACAAATTGAAGTAGAAGTAGCTTGGTCATGACTGGAATGTAAAATCTCAAATGACCTGAATAGATAAAAACACACACAGCATACATTTTAATTTCTCTGCATAATCTAGTAACAATTCAGCATTGCGAACTATAAATTCACAAAATTTTATTCAAGTAATAATGTATTTCTTTTATCGTTCAAGTACTATTATTTTGAAGTAGCTTACTACACTATACTATAACTTAAGTATAGTATAGAGTGCTTCTTCTCCATATGGTATTATTGATAAAAGTGCTTTTTGTCTGTCTAGTCGGAAATCGGTTTTGGAAAACTTGAAACCTACATCAAACTGGACAAACTTGGGGAGGTGAGCTCATAACATTTTCTGTCTATCTGTCTATTCTTCTGCTTGGTTTAATTTTTTCTTATGATGTTCATGGGTCTGTTTAGGGTACTTACGCCACAGTATATAAAGGCAGAAGCAAATTAACTGACAACTTGGTGGCTCTGAAGGAAATCCGACTGGAGCATGAAGAGGGAGCGCCCTGCACAGCCATCAGAGAAGGTATTGGGCTACTTTAATTGTTTGGTTTAACTAGTACTACAAAAAAACACACAAAAAAACCCCCATTAAATTTAAATGATTAACTTCATAAATGCGGGGCAGTGGCAGTATGATAAATAATAATAATAAAACTGACCAAAATGTTATAAGCTTTGCATTTTGAACTAGAACCAATTTAAAAGTTTGCAGAAGAAAAAGAAAATCTCTTGGATAGTTTTCTGCAGAAGTAGAGTATGTAAAACAAAAAGAGGAACGCTGTGTACTACTGCTGGTGTTTTTGTTTCTGCTGCTAGTGAGAAGTGAAATTGCAGTCAGTTCTTTTTAATTAGGCTTGGGTAGTATTATCACAAAGTTAATTGAAACAAATCTTGAAACGTCCAAGGAAAAGATATCACCAAGTTAATCAAAACAACTTGGACTTAAGTTTTTGCAGCTGACATTTTGTTAATAACCAAGTAGCTTCTTCAGGGCTTTAAGTTAGTGACTGCGGTTTAGCCTCTCTAGCAGTGGGCTAACACATTGTAGCCCCATTGTTACATCTGGTGGGAGCCACAGTCACTAACACAAAGTCCATTTGTTCTGATTAACTTGGTGATAATATTGTCACAAAGCTGTACTGCTCAAACGTGTGTGAGTGGATTGTACCTCTGCGCTACATGTAAACTGTGGGCTGTTTAATGCCAGCTGCCCTGCTGTCTGTTTGACTGACACATTGTGATTCTGTCTCTCCAGTGTCTCTGCTGAAAGACTTGAAGCATGCCAATATTGTCACCCTCCACGACATTATTCACACAGACAAGTGCCTGACTCTGGTGTTTGAGTACCTGGTAAGAGGCTAAACTGTGCATCCTTGTCAGTAAAACTGTTGGATTGTTTTACCTAACCTGCTTCATTTTCCTCAGGAAAAAGATCTGAAGCAGTACATGGATGACTGTGGAAGCATTATGAGCATTCATAATGTAAAGGTAATGAGATAAGATTTGGTTACGATAATAATGGTTAATATATCTCACTTAATTGATTGACATGTGTATTTTTTCTCTTTAGATCTTCCTGTTCCAGCTGTTGAGAGGATTGGCTTATTGCCACAAAAGGAAGGTCCTGCACAGAGATCTGAAACCCCAAAATCTGCTCATCAATGAGAAGGGGGAGCTGAAACTGGCGGACTTTGGTACAAGAAACATTTTTATAATTATGTTGTGTGGCTGTTGTGTATTATCACTACATTATACTAAAATGCATTTACTTATTTAGCCATATTGGCCAAAAACTGATCACTAATAATTGTCTAATTATTTTTGTACGGAAAACAGCATTTTGTCAAGCTGATGTAATTTTACCTAACTTTACATTTTTGATATAAAGGTTTAGCAAGAGCCAAGTCTGTTCCAACAAAAACCTACTCAAATGAAGTAGTGACGTTATGGTACCGCCCTCCGGATGTGCTACTGGGATCCACAGAGTACTCCACACCCATTGACATGTGGTAAGAAAAAATACAAAAAATCAAGGGACCTATGCTATATTGCATATCTACTAATACCATATACCACTTCTTATCTTTGTAAAGGGGTGTTGGCTGTATCTTTTATGAGATGATCACTGGCAGACCCTTGTTCCCTGGGTCGACTGTGGAGGATGAGCTTCACCTTATATTTCGGATACTTGGTAGGACTGAACGCTACTGAAATGTTTAAATGTTGAACCCGATCAATTATTTGATTTATTATTTTTGATGATACCACAGAACTCATTATATTACAACAAAAATCTGCATTTTAACAATATTTATTTCAGCTACCCCCATCTGTATTAAATATTATTGGTCTACAGGATGTTGTGATGTCCTCTGATATGAAACCCAGCAATTCTAGTCATGTTCATTGTTACTGGTTATTTGCTTATAGTATTCTCATTTGTGCATCTTTGTGTATGTTTTATAGGTACCCCTACAGAGGAGACCTGGCCAGGCATTACAACAAGTGAAGAGTTCAAGACTTACAATTTTCCCCAGTACCAAGTTGAACCTCTGGTGAACCATGCACCAAGGTATGAGCTCCAGCTACAGTCAGTGACCTGTACTTCAGTTATAGCTACAAATACTTAGATAACCATTTACTTTGCTGCTAAATAATAATCAGCCGATACAAGTTTTTTCATGGCCGATGCTGTTACCAAATACAGAGCAACCAATAAGCTCTGCATATATATTTTTGGGCCGATATGTTGGCCCGATTTGGATTATTTTCCACAAATTATGTCATTTAAATTAACTACAAACGACTCCCAAGCTTCTTTTTTTTTACCACAAACCTATAAGAGACTTGTGTAGAAACATTTTGTGCAGCTATCTTTTCGTATTATTTTTTTTAAATATAAAGCTTTGTGTGTATTTTTTAGGGAGCAGATTGACCAAACAAAATATCGGCATCTGCTGGAGATTTTAGGCCGATAGCCAATACGCTAATAAATCCGTATGTCGGCCTATCTTTACGGCTAAATGACCTTACTAAAATGCTATATGCTATATTTTTTTCCCCATACAGGATAGACAGTGATGGTCATGACTTACTGTCGTTGCTATTAAAGGTAAAGCACATTGTTCTCTCATCAGTCCTATTACACCATTATATACTGTTATAAGTCAGCCTTACTCTGTCTTTTTTGTTTTTAGTTTGAAGCAAAGAAAAGGATATCAGCAGAAGATGCTCTAAAACATGTTTATTTTAGAAGTCTTGGGGAACAGGTTCAAACACTTGCAGACAGTAAGTGTTGTTATTGTTGTTGTATTGTTTTTATTTTTGTGAAAAATTATATAATATTGTATTTTGATTCTATTTTTTTTGTTTGTTTTAGCGGCATCCATATTTTCAGTAAAAGGCATTGCGCTACAGAGAGATCCAGGGAAGAGGTCCTCAATCTATCCAGAATCAAGTAAGCCAATTTAGCAGCAGAAGATACCAGACTCAGCTCCTGTTAGGCACATGAAACAGTCCAGACATACAGAGTGATTTGGTTTGCTCAATATGTAAATAAATTATAAGAACAAGATCAATAAAACACCAATATTTATTTTTAGAGCCTGGGCAGTAACATTTTAAAGATATACTGCTACATGTATTGCAACACATGGGCTGTTTAGTCCCATTATGTGTTTTACATGACACTTTTATTTTGAGGTGTACATTACTCTTACATCTCCCATAGAATTACCTCTGTGTCTTTGTGTTTCTTCATGTTCTCCTTCCAATTTGACCCATCCCTCTTAATGTTATTCTTCCCTATTGTTATGCTCATTTCCTTTATTCTTTTTTCCAACTCTTTTTCCCTACTCTAAAATCTATCCTGCCTTCCTCTTCCCCTAACCTCTTTGAAAGCCACGAGCTATAAGCTTGGCTCCGACCCCTCGCAGTACTTCCAGAGAGAGGCAGCCAATCCCAGGGCTCAGAGCCACTCTCTCTCCTCCACTTCCACTGGCTGAATGTCCATTCCTTCTGGTAAATCTTTCAAAGCTTTCCTTCTTTCCTTCAACCGGTCTGTCACTTTTGCATTGTCTTTAGACATCAGATCCTCTATACTTGTGATTCATTGTAGCCCATTGAAAGCTGATACATGTTCACATACCACAGTAGCATGACATCATATCTATTGTAGCTTACATCCTGGCTGTCACTCCATCCTTGTCTTACTCTTTCAAAGCATCTCATCTTTCATAACTCAACCCCTTTCTTACTTCAGGCAACCCCTCCCCCTGCTTTTGTAAGACATAAGACAAAATATAGACAAAGTATAGTTGAAATAAGAGAGTCAATTTATCATTTTTATTTGCAGTTTTCCTTAGGTTCCTCCAGAGAGAGATGTAGCATTTTTGTTAAATAAATCTTTATGGGTAAGGGTTCATGTGTGGTGTTTTTGCATTATAAATAGTGATGGAGAATCTACATTAAGGGTGCATAAATGAGATCTGAAATCAATATATTTCTCACAGTATAGGATTCAAATCCCTGAAGATAAATAGATATCTTCCCAAACTAATCATTGAGTACCCATTCCTGATTCCTGTTAATATTACTCTTCATCACTATTTACATGCACAATTGCACTGATTGCTGTGTAAAAAAAAATGTAAGTACAATTTGACAGGCCTATTTTGGATTGTAATTATTTTTGGCCATAGACTGTGTATATAAATGGACATAGCTATCCTGCAAAATAGGAAGTGAACACAAGAGTGTTTCCGGCTCCATTAACTCCAATTCACTTTACACAAAAAGAAATTGTCACCCCTCTCTTTGTAACTGCTGCAGTGAGCCTTGTCATGTTGTTCTTAAAATATTCGTTTTAGTCTGCTCTACATGAACCTGGTGTTTGCATTTTGCCATTTTGTTTGTAAATAAATTCCTATTCCTAATATAACTTGGCTCCAAATTCGCTCCTAAAACTGCTAGACTCATGAGATTAATTTGACTGGAGTTGAACACTATGGGTGATGTCACACTCACTTAGTCCACTTCTTTATACCGTCTATGGGCAGTTTGGGGCATTTGCTGTTTAAAGTGCACATTTTTTTCAAGTCAAAATTCAAATGTAACTTATCTGTTTTTTTTCCTTACAGGTCAGGGAAAGAGCAGGAGACAGAGTGTGTTGTTTTAATACTGACAACGCTGATGAAGAGAGGATGACCGGATGAGGACAAGGCCGAACATGACTTAAAACTGTCCTGCAGAGTCTCCTATACCCTGTCTACACCTAAGGAGAGACCCACACACACACTCTACCCCGTCTAAACTATGGAAATGACAGAAGTATGGCTGAAGAATTGATACTTGATTAAAAAAAAAACAAAAAACCCACTTGCAAGTAGGATCCTCCTTCTTTGCTGCTGCTACTACTGCTGTCCACAAGAGGGCAGCATTATGAGCTGTATGGAAAAAATATTGGGAACTGAACTTTCTGTTCTATTTGATACAGTCCATACAGTCTCTAAATATCTCCAAAGACACACCAGACACTGTCCAATCTGAGTGTGTGTCTTCTACAGGAGTTTACACAGTTAAACTTAAGCACCTTATTGTTCAGTAGACATCAGGGTGGCTGTCATAACTTACCTCATCCAGCACGAACATATAAAATGAAGAAGTGAACCAAAAAAAAAACAAAATATAAGATGGATATCACCACATATCAGTTCATGAAGATACATGCTGTAAAGGCTTGCTTTAGCACTCCTGTTTCATGGACAGTGATGTCAAAGTGTGTAGAATCCCTCAGTCGTCCAGGTAGAATCCATAGCAAAGGGAGAAATTTAATTTGTCAACTGGACAGAGTTTATTTGGTCGAATACGTTTCGCAGCTCATCCAAGCTGCTTCTTCAGTTCTGGTCAGATGCTGGCGGACACTGCTTTATATCTGCTTGAAGGGAGGAGCTTAATTACAATGAAAATTACTCTGAGACAACACATATTTATTTACAGTTTCTGTTAGTCAGGTGAGTCTATTCAATATGGAGTGGGGGAGTAGTTAGCGTATCCATTCAGGGCCATGATGGGTGTTTTCACACCTCTGGACATGGACAATTTATTAAACAGGATAACGGTGCTAGTCCCAGAAGAAATGTTTCAAAGGATTAACGACTTCATAGCCACAGGACAGTTGAGACAACACAACAAAACCAAAGAACGGCACATAAGGAAGTTTACACAACTCCAAAATCACCATCAAACTAACCCCAAGGATCTGAGTAACAAAAGGAAGGAGGATAAACCTAGCCAAGCGTTGCACAAAGAACGCTGGGTGAAAAATCTTTCCAACCGGGTGCTCACTCAGGCAGAGAAAGAAGTTCTTTCCAAAGGACTGAATTTTTCTGTGACTCCTAACCGCATCCCCACGGTGGATTACATCACAGCAGCAGAAACCGCCATCAGGAACAACAAGCTCACGGAGACAGAAGCTGGAGACCTTAGACTGAAATTAACAGCTGCACTGAGCAATGCCAAACCTCCACCCTCCAATGTAACACCGGAGGAAAGGAAGGCCATCGCTGCTCTGGAGAAGGACCACAGCATCAACATCCTCCCAGCTGACAAAGGGAGATGCACAGTGATCCTGAACTCAGCTGATTATGAGGCTAAGGTTAACAGCCTACTCAGTGACACCACAACCTACGAATTACTAAAACGGGACCCCACCAATGTGTACAAAAAGAAGATCATTGATTGCTTGCAGAAGCTGGAGAAGGAAGAAGTCATTAATCGACAGCTATATTACAGACTGTACCCTGGTGACTCCATCCCTGGCATCTATGGCCTCCCAAAGATCCACAAACAAGGAGTACCACTCAGACCCATTGTATGCAGCACAGACTCCATCACGTACAATGTGGCCAAACACCTAAAAACCATCTTGGCTCCGCTGGTGGGTAACACGGAGCACCACATTGAGAACACAGCCGAATTTGTGAAGAAAATCAAGCATCTCCAGTTTGACCGGGATGAGACTATGGTTTCCTTTGATGTGACCTCTCTTTTCACTTGTATCCCTACATCGGTAGTGGTGGAGGCAGCAAGGAGGAGACTACTGGAGGATACTAAGCTAGAAGAGAGAACCAAACTTTCACCCAACCAAATCTGCCAACTGCTGGAAATTTGTTCAAGTACCACCTATTTCCAGTTCAGAGGAAACTTCTACAGGTAAATCCACGGCTGTGCAATGGGCTCACCGGTCTCCCCTATCATTGCAAACTTATACATGGAACAATTTGAACAGAGTGCCCTGGCCTCATATCCAGGCTCTCCACCCACACACTGGTATCGTTATGTTGATGATAATTTCTCAAAAATCAAAATTCAAGATTTGGAACCTTTTACTGCACATATCAATTCTGTAGATCCGAACATCAAATTCACACGTGAAGATGCCAAGGACAACACATTGGCCTTCTTAGATTGTGCAGTAACGATAAGAGAAGACCGGCGACTCCAGGTAGAGGTCTTCAGGAAGCCCACACACACCGACCAATATCTGCTTTTTGATTCACACCACCCACTTCAGCACAAACTGGGAGTCATTCGGACATTACAACACAGGGCCCAAGTGGTTCCTACAAGCGCAGAGGGAAAGGAGAAAGAAGAACAACACGTGGAGAAAGCCCTCTCCGTTTGTGGATATCCTAAATGGGCTTTCAATAAAACGAAGAGAGCCAAGAAACAAGACAACAGAGAACCAGAGCCCAGGAGAAGGGGTGTAACTATTCCTTACCTGGCTGGCGTTTCCGAAAAACTACAGAGGATCTTCAGACAACATGAAATCCCAGTCTATTTCAAACCCACAAACACTTTAAGACAAAAACTGGTCCACCCTAAGGACAAAACACCGAGCCACAAACAAAGCAATGTGGTCTACTCCATTCAGTGTAGTGAAGACTGCAGTGAGCGCTACATTGGACAAACAAAATAGCCACTTCACAAAAGGATGTATCAACACAGACGGGAAAACCAGGGTGGGCCGCAATCTGCCGTACATCTCCACCTAAAAGCCACAGGCCACTCCTTTGAGGACAGTGAGGTCCAGATCCTGGCCAGAGAAAAGAACTGGTTTGAGAGGGGAGTTAAAGAAGCTATTTTTGTCAAGAAAGAGAATCCTTCCTTGAACAGAAATGGAGGTGTCAGACATCATTTGTCTCCCATCTATAACTCTATCCTCAAACCTAAATCAAAACAAACTGGGAAAACAATGGGACCAGCCAGGACATGTCCAGAGGTGTGAAAACACCCATCATGGCCCTGAATGGATATGCTAACTACTCCCCCACTCCCACTCCATATTGAATAGACTCACCTGACTAACAGAAACTGTAAACAACTCCATATTGAATAGACTCACCTGACTAACAGAAACTGTAAACAACTCCATATTGAATAGACTCACCTGACTAACAGAAACTGTAAATAAATATGTGTTGTCTCAGAGTAATTTTCATTGTAATTAAGCTCCTCCCTTCAAGCAGATATAAAGCAGTGTCCACCAGCATCTGACCAGAACTGAGGAAGCAGCTTGGATGAGCTGCGAAACGTATTTGACCAAATAAACTCTGTCCAGTTGACAAATTAAATTTCTCCCTTTGCTAGTGATGTCAAAGGTGTTTTCGCAACACTCCAGCTGTACGTCTATTTTGCCTTTTATCTCTCAATGTCCAGATTGTTTTAAATGTCCTTTTTTGCACCTAATTTTACCTCTTTAGACCAAGTAGAAGGCCCAAAACCTCTTCTGGCTACACTTACCTGCCTTTTTATGTTTAATCTGTATATATTTGATCAAACTTTTCTTGAATTTTGTTCCAATTTGGAGTTGTACGATTGAGGACATGTTGCACATTCCTTAAGCTCAGGACTCGTGATAGTGTGATGATTTGAATGCTGTAAGTAAGGCTGTCTTTATGTCCTACCTAGCTGGAAACCCTTTGCAAAGTTAGCTCAAAGTGACGCCCAATCAGTCATTTTAGAACAATCAGTTATAACATTATTACCACTGAAACACAACACAGTTGCCTCTACGAGTGACATGAATAACAAAACATTCAAAATGTGTATCGTTTTGTTACCTTCTGTGTGAGTTTGCCAAGGAAACATTTATGAAAAAAAAACTAGATCAGACTGCATGGTCCCATTAAACTGACTCACCTTTCTATCTCTAAGCTTATATTGCTGAAAATACACAGTTTCATATATAAGGTATTCACAAGTGGTCATAATGTTATATCTGTTTAGTGTATCATACATATTCTTGATTACACCCATTTTTCAGTCTTGCCTATAGGCTACTTGACATTTTGAGCATGTGTTGACTTTGTATGTGAAACATTT
The DNA here is from genome assembly GCA_029959045.1 of Taenioides sp. WSHXM2023. Taxonomy (NCBI): domain Eukaryota; kingdom Metazoa; phylum Chordata; class Actinopteri; order Gobiiformes; family Gobiidae; genus Taenioides; species Taenioides sp. WSHXM2023. The sequence goes on along the minus strand of CM057086.1, from coordinate 19,862,307 downwards.
ACCATCGATGCAATATTCTCAACTAATTTGCATGTTTTTACTTTTGTACACACCACATTGACCTATAAATGGCAATGACAAATCACAATGTTCAGACACTGTATTGTGTAGAACAGTGCATTAACTCAGTGCTTTGGAAAAGAAACAATGTTGTTTCATGAGACTTAAGTTTCCAAGCTGCCAGAAACAACAGGACCAAAGCTTAAAGCACATGTCTCATAGACCATTTCTCGATAATGTACTGTATATGAAGGTTGTGTTGGTTGGTTTTAATTGCCCTGGTCTGATCAGTAAATGAGGGTCATGGAAACTTCTTTATATCACTGTCAAAATACTACGTAAATATAATATTAATTAAGAAAGTAAGTAATTACTGCGATGCGTGTGGTAACGGATTGATAGTGATGGGTTGCTCCAGTGCCACTGAACTATGGCAGGAATTACATTATATTATAAGTGCAAATGTAACTCCATGTTTAAATTCTCAAATCTGATTAAATTTCCTTAATAGTACCCAAATCTGGCTCTATATTTCTTGATATTCAGTTATTTTATGTTTTACAGTGACATAAACAAATTTCCTTGACCTACTTTATCAAAAAGATGTCTTGTTAACCCAGAGTGTCACAGTATGTAGCATGTACAAAGAGAAAGCCCTCACTATGTTGTAAATAGTGTATAGGTTTGATACTGCTGTTCTTGCTTTCATTTTATTGAGCTCTCATAGCAATATTTGTATAACAAATTAAGAAGCCAAGGTGATATGACGATTTGATTTAAGAGGAGATGACTGTGAATGATTGAATTGTGAAACGAAAAAAAAATTGACCCTTGCTTGGTCCAAAGCCTGGAGTGTACTTTTGTGTTGCAAAGAAGAAGTAACAAACACTGATTTTTTATTTTTTATTTTATTTTTTTTAACTAATGAAAGCCATACGGTCGTAACCAGGTCTGCTGATAATGTGAATGAAAAAGGATCACATCTGAGCACAGACCTAATAATAAAGCAAAATGCGGTGAAAACCTAATTAAAAAGGCATTGTTACTTTTTGTCCTTTCTGAAAATATTTTATATTGTGCTTTACAAAACTTTTAGAGAGAAAAAAGGCTAAGGACAAAGATTTGTGTATTGTAGTAAAAATGCATACAATTAATGTTCAACCAATGAAATGTGCGGTTAAGTCAAGCCACGTGACTCATAAAACTCATCTCACAGTGGTATATCAAAAATGATTTGAAATAATGGAACATTCTGGTTATAGCCTATTCGAGTCTAAGACAAAATATTCCTTTTAGTAGCTATGTATTTTGCTCTATTAAGTAATCTTCTTAAGCAGTGGTTAATCCATTCCAGACACTACCCCAAATAACCCCGGGAAGACTCAAGAGAGGGAAAAGCAGCTGTATAAACACTCAGACAAATTAGGTTAAAATATCATCTATTTTATTCACAGTTGTTTGGAGTGTATCATCCTTATTTTAAACAAAAGTGAAATATATACAGAGTGTTAAATCAGATAATACTATGAGCTGGATATTATTGGATCAAATTTGGTTACAGCAGTGATAAAAAACAACAACTTAACATTACACAAGCTTGAAATTGGTTGCAATGTACAGCCTATAGTTCAATGTAGTGTAAAAATTTCATTTATGGATGCTCTTAGTATTATTAACTTAAGTTAGGTGGAATAAAATTCAGTTTTATTCCTTAAGTGATTCTTTGGGTGACACTCTCTGGCTCTTGCTGATGGAGGTTGCTGTCGTCTCCCCCTCTGAGGGCTGTGCCTCTGAGGCCCAGGGGTTCCACCCACACAGAATAGCAGGAACCGCATAGTTTTGAAACTATGAAGAAAATAAACAGGTAAATTGATTACATTACTACGATTACACCAGGTGAAAGTAAAATAACAATACATTATAAAGAGACCAGTATTGTATCAGGACTGAAGTTATAAGTTATGATAAATCCAAATCCACTTTATTTAAAGTCCTGCACAAAAAGAAAACAAAAAAAGTATAATTGCTGAAGATTTGATCATACTAGTCTTAAAACAATAAAACCAGTATAAAATCAGATAAAAGCAAAATCATAAAATCATAGCAATAAATAAGTAAAGATAAATAAAAGACACAGGGACCACACAACTCACTTGGTGTTAAAAGCCAAGAGACTGACAGTATGATATACATGTGTGTGTAGGACCAAAAAACTACAAAAGATCAACTACAACTGAACACTATATACACTTTATTTCGTAAGTCCACCACTTAAACCAATTTGCTTGTTGAGTTAAACTACAACCTGCACATGGCAAAAAATAATGCTTGTCTTATTTATTTACTTATTTATTACTTTTACACAGTGGTCGATGAAGTACTCAATTTTGTTACTATAGTAAAAGTACAGATACAAAGCTAAAAAGTTACTCAAGTTAAAGTATCACATGAAAAAATCTACATAGCAAAAGTATTAAAGTACCTGTTTAAAAATGTACTTTAAGAGTAAAAAGTTAAAATATTTTGCTGAGATTTTTAGAACAATTAAAGGATGAACTGTAGTGATTTTGAAAAAGATTTTAAGTGATTCAATTGGTTTCTTATCTTTCCAGCTGCTTTTGTGTGTTCGGTTTCCTCAAAGTTGGGATGTTAACTCAAAATAAATGTGCTAAAAAATAGAAAGTCTCAGCCATTGCAGCAGGTCCCAAACCATAAAGTCTAGATCCAAAATATAGTGGAGTAGAAAGTATAGATACTTATTCTCAGATGTAGTGAGGTGAAAGTAAAAGGTCCACTGTAAAATGTATAGAGTATAGATTCCTAAAATTTGTACTTAAGTATTATACTTTTACTTTTGTACTTCGTTACCTTCCATCACTGCTTTTATACATGACAGTGGACTTGCCTGTCTGTTCATGAAGATGTAGATAATGGGGTTGTAGACTGTGCTGCTCTTGGCCAGGAAGACAGGTATGGTGGCTACAACAGGGTCTATGTAGAGGGAGGGGACCAGGATGACGGCGAGGGCCATGGAGGCGTACGGTAGCCACGTCAACAAGAAGGACAGCACCATGACGACCACCATCCGAGCCACCTGCAGCTCCACACGCTGAGTACTGCCTCCGTCCGACACCTGCAGCCTGGTCACCTGTAGCACAGTAGACTGCTTATCGCATCATAGGCATTTTGTAGTCATTTTCATGTTAAAATAAATACTGTACAAAAATGCAGGAGAAAGAGTATGTCACATTATTATTACCAATGTGCTAGCATTACAAAATCTCAGAAAAATGTTGTTTACATGCACACAAAAAATTGATAATTTTCTGATTTCTGGAGTTATCTGAATATTGAAATGACAGTTATCTCTCTCCTTCTGATTGTCCTCAACTAAGTTGTTTTGGCATAAAGGACAAACTAATGTGGCAAAGAACAAACACCAATGAAGCATTTTTTACATTAATTGTACTTTGTCTTCCAAATACAGTTAATCAAAAAAAAAAAAAAAAAAAAAAATCAATTGATTAACTGACACATGTCACAAGATGTTTTTGATTCAAAGAATTATTTGATAATTCTGGTTATCTAATTTCTGCTGGCCATGTAAATGTGCCCACTGTCTCCTCCCATGCGTCACCTGTCGCAGAGTCCACAGCAGCCGTGAGTAGGACACCACGATGACAAAGAAGGGCAGGGTGAAGCAGAGGAAGAAGTACATGATGATGTAGGACATGTTGCCCACATCCCGACTGTACCAGTTGGGGGCGCAGGAGGTCCTGATACCCTCCAATTCATAACTGCCCCATCCAAAGAGAGGAGGAGTGTTCCAGATGAAAGACCAGACCCAGGACAGCACCACTCCAGCAACTGCATGTCTGTAATGAAGAAATGGTATGCTCTGATTTCTAATAGACAAAAAAACAGCCACTAGCAACTTCTGTGAACTAAACATTCAATCAGTACAACTTCTGATGGAGCCCAGAAACTGTGGGCTTTGGTGAGCGATGTACAATTAATCAGAAAGCTAATGATTTAACTGTTATTCTACCTTTATCTAATATAGTACTAGAGCAAATACATTTTGTAATAAATATTACCTGGTTTGGAAGAGAACTGATCCCAAAGGGTAGCATACCACAACATAACGTTCAACAGAAATCACTGCTACAGTGCATAAACTTGCTATTCCTACAGAAAATATAAAACACATATTTTAAATAAGGTCATCAAAAAACATTTACTTGGTATTGACTTACCAAAGAAAGCCACAGCAAAACCCTCCATGACACATCCAGCACGTCCAAAGCTGAAGTGTCCCATAGCAGTCGTTACAGTGGTGGGTATTCCCCCCAAAACAGCACAGCCCAGGTCACAAATGGCCAGGTTAACTAGAGCATAGCTCAGGGGCTGTCTCAACTGTCTGTGTTTCACTGTCACGACAATCACCAAAACATTAAGAATGACCCCTGACACCGAGAAGACCCCCATTATGGCTGCCAGGACATTGTAGCTAGTTTGAGACAAAAAGGGTGTGTTGGCTGCATCTTGAGAAATATTTCTATGAAAGATCGCCATTTTGTTGTTTGGAAATAAGAAACCAGACTGTTAAAGTAAAGTGTTGACTATGTCTTCTCCAATGCTGTCACAGTTCCTGACCATATCTGTGTGGTTAAACTGATGGGGACCCTCTTAATAAACCATGCAGAGAGAGGAGGGACTTAAGATCACGATATTTAATTGTTGAAAAGCAAATCCTGGATTGTGCAGACATAATTCTGCCTAATATCTTCTAAGACTGCACTTTCCATGATTGGCAGAGGTCTTAAATTTGATGATAAGGGTCTCAGAAAAACACAGAACACTTTAGGATTACGCCCACTGTGTTTTCTTGAGACTTCAGCTGTTTGTAGGCTACAGAGCTGTTGTGTACATAGGTTATAGGCATACAAATTAAATTGGGCATTTCCATATTCACGGGTTTCTGGCTACCATGATTCTATAGTATTATCTTAGTATACTTCCATGCCAGCTAAAGACCTCTAAATTGGACAACACATCAAATAATATGCCTCAGTTTATTAAACCAAATGATAAAATATTGTCAATTTATTAGGCCTATCTGTCAAAAATGTTCCCAGACTCCTTGCTTTTTCCCTGATGATATTGATGAGATATTGTGGATTTTTCTTTCAAATGTTTGTTAATAAACAGGAAGAGGAAAAATGATTCTTTCCTCCCATCTGAGTGTACGCCATCATGATCATCACGTGCTACAAAACCCACCAAACTGTGCGTGCACTAGATTTAGTTTGTTCCTCTTCCCTGTCACTAGAGGGCACCCACGCACCTCGCTTCTTCTTCAAGACCACGAACTCGGCTCTGGTGGTAAACAGTTAAGATGGCGGCTTCCGTGAGGAGAGCTGCGCACGACATTGAAACGCGAAAACGAACCGACGATGTGGTTCTTTCTGAGAGTATCAGTTTCAGCTCTCTGCTCCTGTCCGACCCCGTGCTCCAGGGCCTGTCTGCCGCGGGCTTTGAGAAGCCTTCCCCCATCCAGCTCAAAGCCATCCCTCTGGGCCGCTGCGGTCTCGGTGCGTTACGAACCCGGGCAAACTCTTGAGTTACATGCGCATATTAACCGGTGTAAACGTAGTGACACGATTTCACACAATTTAACCTGTCCCGATCCTTTCAGTTTAGTTTATCTCAGTGTGTGGGTGTTCCGGACAGAAGTTCATATTTTATTTGTCTTACTTAAAATAAATTCTTATGTTTTTCAGATTTGATTGTCCAGGCAAAGTCTGGAACGGGGAAGACATGTGTTTTCTGTACAATCGCGCTGGACTCTCTGATATTGGAAAATCCTGCAACACAAGTAAGACAATGAGTAAGATAATGAGTGCCAACAATAATGATATTTGTCATAAATAAAAGCGCACTCTTCTTAATATAGGCTAAGTTTATATAAAGATCTTACAGAGAGAACTTGATCCCAGACAAACAACAGCTAGTATAGCTCTTATTCACACAGACCGTAGGCTTTGTGAAGGTTGTAGGCTTTGTGAGGCCTTAGCACAGGGGTGTCCAAACTTTTTTCATTGAGGGCCACATAGTATTGAATCATATTTGAAGCGAAGGGCCACCAGTGGTCGGTACAGTGAATCATTCAGATTGGTTCATTTCACACCAGCCACATCTTTAAAAAATCACAACTTAATGAAATGTCCTATAAAAATTACTTCCTCTGATCAGCTGGGTTCAGCAGGAGGCCTGCTGACCAGATGATACCTTTGTTTTGCACTTGTAATCTGTAGTACTTAAGATGCCTGGAGTAGGGAGTATGGAGGGCACTAACTTTGTTAAAGGCTAAAACTTGCTTTCTGGTGCAGTGTAATCCTCTTTTCAAAGGGACTATAGAGGAGGACTGCCTCCCACCTGCTCACTCCTAATCTTTTCCCAATCAAACACAAGTGGTTGTTAACATTTCATCTGTTTATCAAGCCAATCTGTTCCTTCAACAGGTGCTTGTGCTGGCGCCAACACGAGAGATAGCCGTGCAGATTCACTCAGTGGTGATGGCTATAGGCTGTGCCATGGAGGGACTTGAATGCCATGTGTTTATTGGGGGCAGGCCTGTGAGTCAAGACAAGGCTCATTTGAAGAAGTGCCATATTGCTGTTGGCTCACCAGGTACAAGCCATGAAACACATAATACAATCTCAGTGGCTCGTGATGTAATGCTTTGTACTTGCATTGTCCACAGGTCGTATTAAGCAGCTTATCGAGTTAGGCATGTTGTCTACAGCTAGCATCAGACTGCTTGTGCTGGATGAGGCAGACAAATTACTGGAGGAAGGAAGTTTCCAAGAGCAGATAAAGTAAGAACAACACAGACATGTATACCACACTCCTGCATGACTTATAGTGTAACTGTTGAATGCCTGAATTTAAACATTATTCTGCACAGCTGGATATTCTCCTCTCTGCCAGTGACCAAACAGATGCTTGCTCTTTCTGCTACCTACCCAGAATCCCTTGCTCAGCATCTCACTCGTTACATGAACGAGCCCACATTTGTCAGACTAAATCCCAGTGATATGGGCCTTAAAGGTAATGTGGGAATTTGATGTGTGTTCTGCTTTTAAGGTTCAAGTTGTGTTTATAGTGTGATTCTCATAGGTTTAAAGCAGTATTACAAACTGGTACAGAGTCACCCTTTACCACACAAGATCTTTGAGGAAAAGGTGCAGCATTTGCTTGAACTTTTCAGTAAAATTCCATTCAACCAAGCTCTGGTGTTCTCCAACCTCCACACAAGGTCAGACTGCAGCTTGTATGCATAATATTTTAGTGCAGATTCAAATTGTAATGGATGCACAGAAAGTTTAAGCGATGCTACGATGATGGCAGTTTCTTTCTTCTCTCAGGGCACAACATTTGGCAGATATCCTGTCCTCTAAAGGCTTGCCTTCAGTCTGTATCTCAGGTGAGATGTTTTCTTGCATCATATTTTACACTAAACAGTGCTTTGTCCTTACTATAATCTGTAATCTTTCTAACACTTCACTACACCCTAACCCTGTTGTGATTAGATCCTATCTGTATATTTATAAATTGTACAAAAGCTTGATGTAGTGTAATAATACCTGCAGGTGGCCTGAGTCAGGACCAGAGACTGGAAGCAATGTCCAAACTGAAGCAGTATCAGTGCAGAGTGCTCATCTCCACTGACCTGGTAAGAGCCACCTCCAAGTTGCTCCTCCTGTCAAATATCATAGTAAAGATGATGGTTTGTGCGATGATTCACATTAATGCATTTTCACCAGACTGCTAGAGGTATAGATGCAGAAAAAGTGAACTTGGTCATAAACCTGGATGTGCCACAGGACTGGGAAACCTATATGCACCGCATTGGACGGGCTGGACGCTTTGGTAAATCTGTATTTTTACTTACATGTTTTCAAGCCTACTTGATTTTCCCATATTACTTATGACGGGGTTAGCTTCAGCTGTATTTAAGTAGGTTCTACTTCTGTAGAAAGGTCAATAGCTTTGTAATCATCATGGATTTAATTATGATTACTTGGAATTACTTGTGTTTTAATGGAAAGAGGTCAATTCAATCCAGACTCTGAAAGGCTGTGCACATGCTAGTAAGTAGAGCCACAATAGAGCAGTCTTGTGTCTTTTTCTTTTTTTTTTTTAGGCACTCAGGGTCTGGCTGTTACCTATTGTTGCCACGGTGAGGAGGAGAATAAGATGATGGCAATCTCTCAAAAGTGTGGCTTGATTCTGTCTGCATTACCTTGTAAGTAATAAAACCTGTACATTTTTATTGGCAATATGGGTAGGACTTAAACCTGCCTTTTTAAAAAAAAAAAAAAATAAACACCAATTCCTTTTTGTTTAGTGTTATACTATATACTCTACCAGTCAAAAGTTTGGACTTTGCTTTAACTAATAATTATTTACATTGTAGATTCTCAATGAAGGGATCAAAACTTATCAAGTGTCAAAAACAGCCACCCTTTTGCTTTGATCACTGCTCTTGGCATTCCCTGCTTTGAGGAGAACCCAAAATGGAAAACATATTTATTGAGTTATTTAACATTTTTTTCTTTGCTACATAATTCCATGATGTCTTCAGAATGTATCAAAAAAACATTGTCCAAACTTTCAACTGGTAGTGTATGTTCAAATTGTTATATACCTGAATTTTTCTAACATTATGATATAACACTTACTCAAAATCATGACCAAACAACGACATTGCTAATTTTCTTACATCATAATTTCCATACATCAAAATTCCTTAAGTATGTAACCAACTTTCTGAAATCAAACTTTCTAAATTATGATAATAAAAGTAAAGTTAATGTGACTTGTGACATCAATTTATTTCTTAAATTGAGTGTGGTAATTGCTTTTTCTAGCCACCCTGGAACCGAGTTTAATGGAGGAAGCCTGTGACTGGGATATTTGCAGTGAGGCTTCCAATGCAGATGCGCCGACATTCCCAGTTGTCTCCAAGACTGAGAAAAAACATGGGACAAAGGATGTGGTCATGCAGAAAGAATCTTCTACAAAGAGAAAGTACATTGAGGAAAGATCCAAGCACAAACTGAATGGTGAAGGAGATCCAGACTTGCACCCTCAAACTCGGGTATTGAGTCAGAAACCATCTAATTGCCGCCCCATCGTCTCTCATGAATCGTCTCGCAAAGAACAACAAGAGGCTCTGCCCAAGATCCCATCTCTGAGTTCTTTTAAGACCTGTAACCCTCAGTTTGTAACATTTGAGGAAGCTGAGTGGGATTTTCAAAACTTTATTACCAAAGGTCTGGGTAGAAGAGTAGAAGTTATCAGACAATATGGAGGAAGAGATGAAGGCAGCTCAGAAGACTTGAATGGACATACAGAGTCATTCACACTTGATGATAATAGTACAAAGAGTGTGGTAGTAACTAGTAAATATAGAAACCAACAAATTTCACTCTCTGTATTGCCAAGTTCTCAGTCAGACATGGAGGAAAATAACATTGCAGAAGGTTTAGATCAAAGTGAAGATAAATCTGTTAAAAATGCTGTCATGGTCCCAAGCAAAAATGCTGTCAAACTAACATCAGTCAAACTAAAAAGTTTGCAGATTGACAGCTTTTCAAATGACTCCTCGTACTTGGAGAAAGATGGAGTTAAAACTGGTGTTAAAATGAGTAGGCGAACAGACAAAAAGGCAGCAAAAGAGTCTGAACAAACCCATTTTAGAAAGATCAAAAAAGAAAAGGAAAAACATAAGCAAAATGGTTTGGGGCGGAATAATAAAAGGAGAAATGGAGAGACTGAACGCGATGAGGAAGAGGAGGAGTCCAGTACGGATAGTTACTGGAGCATGTGGCATAGCTCATGGGATCAGTACCATCCTTATCAGCAGTATGCATACCACAGCTACTACAGTGCAGCTCAGTGGATGGCAGCATATCGAATGAATGCAGTCTATATACAAGAGCTCCTTAAGTATTGACTCTAAAAGGAGAGAAAGCACTTTAATAATATTTTCTCTTTGTTCAATAATGACACATTTTTGTAATAAATACATTAGTTTGAAACAATATGTCTGCACTATCTTTTCTGTTACTGATTGTTCCTTCTATGGTCTAAAGCCTACAGGGTTTGTCAGTGAATTTATACATTTTAAAATACTTCCAAGTTTATTATTGGGTTATTTATTATTACTGTATTTCTCCGTCAGACCAGCCTGGCCATTGTCCAGGATGCACTCCATACACAGGCCAATGTTGCTGGGATATTGTCAGTCACAATACAGTTGGCATTGTGCACTTACCAAATATTTTTTACAAGCCTTCTTCACTGTGCCTTTGATTTCTAAGAAGATGAGCGGAGAGGTCACGATAACTACAAATAATTGTATGTCTCATTTAAAAGGACATTGCAAGGTTAGACACATCCACGTCGCGTTCCTGATTGCAAGCTTATCAACCAAAGCCCTGCAGTCTTCCAATCAGCGCGAGGCCCTTGATGAAGCAAGTGCGCCGCACAGTGCCACTTATTATAGCCATGTGTAGATTTTGGCCCCTTATTCAAATTATCAAGCATGGAAAGAGCATTTGTGTTGTGCGGGTCATGGCTGAATTATCCACAAAGTAAAGCCTTGCTCAGATCATGAGTGCACAAAGGTGGAATGACACAAACTTTAATTTGCAGCCATGTGAGGAGAATGCTTTTCTTGTTTTTAACTGCGCCATTTTAAGTCTGTCGTTAATTGTAGGTTTGCCTGGAAACTTGTGGGTTTGTTGGGTTGTTTTTCGGACTAAAAGCCTCCAAACTTGTAACAATGCTCTGCTGGTGAGTCTCGCGGTCAGTGACCTCCTCAAGTGCTCCGTGGATACGCCGTTGCTCCTCTTCACTTTCGTTCACTACGGTAAAAGCGCGCTGCCGTCCGTGTCCGTGTGCACTCTGCAGCAGTTCACCTACGCCCTGTGCAGCTGCGTCCAGCTGCTCACGCTGGTCAGCATCAGTGTGGAGCGCTTCCAGGCTATTGCCTTCCCGTTTCAGACTGAGAAGAGGAGACTGCGAGTCCGCCTCTGGATAATGTCTATCTGGGCATGGGGTTTGTTTCTGGCTCTGGTCTCACTCATGTTGTCTAAAAACGCACTTTTCTACATGCTCTGTCGGCCGCATATGGTGTGGGCCAACGAGGGACACGGCCAGTACTCTGACCCGTTTGGACCTTACGTTCTTGTGCCTGTGTGGGCAGTGTCTTTAGTCGTCATTATCATACATTATGTTCGCATATTTAAAGTTGTGAGACAACACCGAAAAAAAGTTTTCAGCCGCGGCGTCCAGCTGAGACCAGCAGTGTCTGCGCACGTGTGGGACATGCTCAGCGCGCCTCCTCACGCGGGTCCCTTCAGATCTCTGCCCGCGGTGTCCTCCAGCAGCCCTTTTCCCGCTCGCCGGGGCATGCTGCTCGGGCCTGAAGAGGGCGGCTCCGCTGAGGGCTCACAGGGCGTAGGCTCCAAGGCTCCGGAGATTGTGGGAGCGGTGTGTCTGCTCACACCAGGCGCCAGGGAACGGGGCAAGAAACAGATGGAGGGAAGGGTGGCCCAGCGCTTTGGATACATCATCATCGCCTTCACACTCTTCTGGGTGCCAATCGTGGTAGTTCTGCTGATGCACGTCTTCTTAGGGCAGAACACGAGCAGAGTGAGTCTTTAGATGCATTAACCCGTCCCTGTTAGAACAAAACGTACAATCTTTTTCATATTTCTAACAATGTTGTCTACTTGAAATTTTACTTAATAATTACATGCAATATTATATTTAATAGAAGGCTATTGATCAAAAACATGTTGCCATGCCTTCTTTCAACCAAGGCTAATATACTTCTACATTTATTTTATTACACTTACACAAATATGTAGGTTTACTTACTACCGTATTACCATGAATAGAGTTCTCAGGTTTTCATAATAGGACTCTGACAGTTTTATTTGACTTGAATAATTGATCTCAAGAAGCAGCTTGGATAAGATGTGAAACATCTGCGATCAAAAACCTTTGTCCAGTTGACAGAATTGAATTTCTCCTTTACTTTGACTTGAATACATTTGTTCCTAAAATGTAATTTATACCCAAGTAAGGAAATGTGTAACATATTCACTGCTGTTGTTCTTCTGTAGTTTATTTTGTACATACTCCAACAATAATCCGTAAGTAGCGAATTAACCATTTATTTTCCAGACCCTGCTGGAGCTGGAAACCTCAGCAGTGGTACTGACATGTGTGCAGGCTGCTGTGGACCCTCTCGTCTACACACTGGTTACCAGGCAGTTTCGCTCTGAACTCAGCAAGATCCTCTCCTCCATCCCTGGCTGTCATATTAAATGATAAGTTTAGATTTGCAAGATATTTGAATGGTACCTTTAAGTGTAAGTCAAAAGAGTCAGACTTTCCACAAAGAGATGGAGACAGGTAAAGGCCAGAATCCACAGACTCTGTATTTGTGGCAGATATTGATGTTTTATCAGGCGCTTCACAGTCGGGACACAAGACAAGGTCATAAATAATATCCAACACCTGACAAGATACGCACAGCAGTAGTCTCAACAACGACAGGTGGCATAAGAGGGAAAAGCAAAAGAGTGAAAAAAAACTGTCATAGGCCATAAAGGGACAATCAAAGGAGCACAGAATACAGCGAGACGAGTAATACAAGTACAGACTTCTGTTCTAAATAATAGTACAGTTCTTTGACACTGAGTAAAATAATACAAAGTCTGTTTTTGAAGTGTGACACAACATGACTTATCTTGAAACAGGGAAGTAAGAAATTAAATCCTTGTAATCACAGTCCAGAAAACATTTATAAAGTTAATCATGCTTCCTGTTTCATACCCTGTTACTGTGTCTGAAAGAAATGTTACAAAGCCATTTTAAAAGTACACCAAAAGAGATCATGATATGTGCTTGTCTGTTTTGTTAATTCACTAACTCTATCTTGTATCTAGGCATTTGTTTTTTTTTCAATGTGCATTATATTAATACTGCATTATAGCAAATAACCACTAAAAGGAAAGTGTAATAAGTATTTCCCATTTTGAATCAAATACTAACATACATTAATGACCACACTAGTCTATCAGTGTATCAGTATTATGGCTATTGAATAACATCTGCTTATTTTTAAATTCTCTATTTTACTACTTAAAACATCTTGTACAGTGTATCATTTATTTTAGCTACTTTCACTGGGTGCATAATTTGGCTATTTTTTTTATTGCTTGAAAATCATAACAATGACTGACTGTAGAGAGCTGCTATTTCTGAGCATTTCCAGTCTCAAGAGGATGTGTGCTTACGGTATCTCACCTCACTTCTGTAAAGCTAAAGGTGGTGCTTTGTCTGCCAGGGCTACAGCTGTTCTTCAGTGCTATACCGAGACCTAAGATGAGGTCACTGACATAAAGATAGAGCTATAATGTTGGCCTCACAATGGCATTTAAGATGAAAAGGCTCACTAAGCGGTTTTAAATAGGAGGTTTTCAGTGCTAAAAGGTCGGTGTTCATCATTACAAAGGTCAACTCTGAAGGGCTGTGATAGGAGACATATGGTCCGATTTTAAATACAAAATGGGACATATACAGGCAAAACATTATGACCATCAGTCTATTACTGTTGAATTCTATCTTATGTTAATCTATTTGGAGATGCAGTTATCACAATTTGGCTTTAATAATAGTTGAATTAAAAACTCATTTAAAAAGCTTCTTCATAAACTATTTCCAGTGCTTAATACAATAAAGGTGCATTACACATTTTTCTTTCTTCCTGGAGATGTTATTAGTTTGTCTCGAATTTTCCATGGTAGAGATTAAATCTATCTAAAGGGAGACAACTATAGGCTACATTATTTGTCAAATCTGCGGAAAGGCAACCCTATTCACAGAATTATTGTATTTTTGAGCAACAGAAACACACATAATGAATAAATGCTAGATAGATGTGTTTAATGTCATACCATGGAACATTCCAAACAATGTAATAACATCTCCATGGAGACAAGTAGGTAATAGACCCTCTACCAGAAAAATTGCACAATGCACCTTTAAGTCTGCATCACAGTGTTTCGTTCACTAACAAGAGCGAGAAAAATTCTGGTTATATTGTTATGCCTGTTTTTTTGGTCTAGAATTAAATTGTCTTTTATCCTACTCTGTAAATGCTGAGGCAGACTTCCCTGCTTCAAGTTCTCCAGAAGAAAAAAGTAAAACAAAAAGTAACCTTTTAAACACCAAATAGGACTTAAAGTACAAACATCAAATATTCCTAACGACATAGTATACACATACTCAACAACTCTGAAAAATGCCCGCTGAGATCTTGGGGAAGAAAAAGTCAACAGCAATAAAGACTACTGAAAGCATACTGGTGTGCACACAGGAGGTGGGGACAGGACAACTACAACAGAGTAGAGAGAGAGAGGACAGCTTTACTAGCTCTGCCAAACAATGGTCAAATATTACAAAATAGTCTATTAACAATATTCACAATAATACAGGCTCAGAACAAATTTGTGTCCGAAATTCTCAGCAGTCGCCTTGTGCTTTTTACTTTGATGGTTTGAATCTAAAATATATACTATATTCATATTTTTGGTTCTACATTTGAGTAAGTCAAGGGTTGTAGGAGGGATATTCAGAAATAAAATCTATATAAAAGAAATAAGTCTCTTTACTGTTACAGGCACATATCGTGTAAAAAGGCTTGGGGCTGAGAATTTTAGACAGAAATGTGTACAAAGAGCCCTTTAGTGTGGCAGCTAGTCAAATATACCATACATAGAGCTGTAAGGACGTCCAGAAGGTTTCAATCAATAGACACAAATATATCAGGCATACACGCTCTCTCACACTGAACCAAAACATCACAATTTCTCTATTCCTCATCTGTACTCATTGGTAAATTGATACAAACTACAGACACACCTACCACATGTCTTAAATTGTAATACAGAACCTGAATTGTGGCATATTTATCTAATCTAATAGAAGACACCAACCAAAAGGGCAAGATTTGAAAACACTTTCCCTATTATCCCCTGCTGAAAATACTTACTGTATAGCCACGCCAGTGAAAATCATAAAAGGTGCTTTGTGCACAGTGACACATAGAATACTCCGGAATGATCAACACATCTATTCCCAGTCACACTCGCTCTCACAATCACTCACAATGACCGCTAAACACAGATGTACTGTATCTAATAGCCATCCTCCATCTGTACAGAGTCTGTGCTGTTACAGTACATGACCAGCAGAGGGCAGGCTCCACCAACGTGACTGCACTAGTCCTCCTCAGTCCTCCTCTTCTATCCTGTACAGTCCTGTCTGTCTTAAACACCGTGACTTTGCTCCACTTTAGTCTTCACAGTGCCGACACCTTGACGACGTTTTGGTGGGTGGGGCCTGTGGGTAGGTGGGCGTCGCCCTCAGGAGTGGTCACTGGTGGCGTGGGAATGCTGATGATGGCTGTGGTGATCTGACTGCCCTGGCAGTTCAGAGGCGCTTGCTCATCCACACGCATGTTTAGACTAGAGCGGCTACAAGAAAAAAAAATAAACAAACATACAAATAATATCAGTTAAATAAAATCTTGAATTCTAAAGGTAAACATTGTGTGCATTTGTTGTGCATGCACTAAACCCTTTAAAACAACAGATTACATTGAAACATCATGGCTTCCTGTTCTTTCTTGAAAGAGTACCATCATCATGTCCTAGAATCTGTAAACATCAAATCGGTTTGAGGAACAAGTATTTTTGTATTTATTGCATGCATAGTATTTTCACAAAATTATTATGCAAATTAAACAAACCCCAATTAATTTATACGAGTGGTGATGCCAATAGGGCCTCCTATATTTACCACATCAACCTAATAACAATAATCCTTGGTCCCAGCTCTATAAAACACTACAGTCCTAGAGAAGTTGTTGCTCACAGCCGTAGTTTTGTCTTGTCCCCCTCACCTGTTACTGAGGGGCTGGATGTGGATAGTGCTGAGCTCCTGCAGCCCCTGTGTGTGTGTGTGGGACAGAGCCTGCATGTGCGCAGGCCCACTGGCGTTAGGTAGAGGTGTATGGCGCTTCTTGCTTCGGCGGGTGCAGCATGTGCCTGTGACGCCCTCTTGGCTTGAGAGGGAGGGGCTTCGAGAGGGGTAATTCTGTAACCCCGCCTCCAGGTAGCTCTGCTGATAATACTGCTCATCTACAAACTCGTGGTTCTACAAATGAGAAGCAAAGAGACAGAACACAATGTTAATTAAAGGGCAGGTTTAGTTAAATGGATTATCATTGAAACACCACATTCACCCAGGACTCCTTTTACATTACATCCAAGTCTCTTTTCTATAACACACAGGAGCAAATCCATGGCCAACAGATCAACAATTCAAATAATTTATGTTGAATTATTCTTAGTATCATTGCGTTGCACTGTGTTCAATGTATAGTTCATCAAATTACACACAAAAACAGCTTTTTATATATATACATGATCACAGTTGCCAGATACGCAAATTGAAAAACCTATTATGTAACTCCTCCTTCATGTTTCCTCAACGAATTATGCAATACTATACAGAGATAAATGTGCATTGACAGACCCTGCATATTCATGGTATGCACTGTATGATAATAAAAAAAATGACTTTAACTTTGGGGCAAACATATGATGTAAATACAGTGTTTATGGACCACTGAATGACTCTTTAAATATAGAGGCAGACAAGCGTGTATCTTTAGGGAAATGCAGTGAACTGGACATCAAGTCGTACATACAAAACACATGAATCAGAAGTATGTGCTCATTATACATGGACGCCACTTTATCATAACAAGCTTAATCATGCCGAGGGTTGGGAAGGCTACCATTTAAAGCTATCTTACTGCATACATATAGATACAGTTACAACAAAAATATCCATATAATTACCCCCAACACATGCTCAAAGGACTAGAGAAAATGTTAGACTTTAAGTCCTAAGTCTAAACTTCAATGGTCAAAAAATTGGTCAAACAGAAAGAGTGCCTGTTTTCCAGTGGGAATGAAAAATAACCAAGATCAATGTTATGAGACATCTAATACAAATCGTTAAAAAAACAAAACAAAACAAAACAAAACAAAAAAAACTAACAAAAACGTTAAACCCTCTGCATTTTTGGAAATGGTGTCAAAATAATGCTGCTCAAATTGTTAAAGTATTACTTGGACAACTGAGGGATTACATAGCCTTGTTAAAGTACTATTCTTTGCAGCAGTTTACCTGAATGTAACATACAAATCAAATTATGAAGCCCTGGAGCCTTGTCTTGTCTGTATGTAGCATGTGGGACTCACTGTGGTCTTCTCCAGACAATGCAGCAGGTGGTGACGCTGGCTCTCTATTAGGGAGGTAGATTTGCTCAGGCGCTGCTCCTCCTCATTGGACCCCTGCAAAAAACACATATTTTCACAGAATTTAAAAAACACTCAACAACTGTCCCAAATGATCGGGTGTGCGGGCGGCTGCTTTCTCTGTACCTGATCTGATAGGTTGATCTTGTATGGGATATGCTTCATGGGTAGAGGGAGACAAAAAGGAATAGTTTTACTTGAGGCTTTGGGCTATGATCATGTCAGTATAACACACATTACTATTCAGATGCTTAGAGACATGTCTGCTAACATCAGTGGAGCCAGAACATTGATCCGAGCTGGAAGCACTACTTTAAGACACACCTAATGGATAGCAGCCCTGTATAGCACTCTGCATTGTGGCTTTTCTCTCTTTACAGTCTATGTATACTAGTTAACTGCTTTTCATTTGGCAATAGGTTGTGTCTTTTCTGTATTTCTGTTTCATCAAGACATTTTTTTCACATACACTGTAGTGGTAAAAATGTTTCAGTGTTATATTTTGGAGTGAGTCACAGTCGGCTGTACTGCTTCCAATATCTGTGTCTAAAAAGAAAAGCTAGAGAGAGCCAATATTGTTTAATTTTGTCGAGGTAAGAATGTAACCTTTTCAACATCAAAAGGACACGGTTTGTGCAATGGACTTGGTAGGTCAGTGCTTTCATTAAAGGTACAATATGTAACTTTTCTGGTAGAGGGTCTGCCTCTACTTCTCTCCATGGAGATGTTTTTTGCTCTGCCTGGAATGGTTCACAAGCATGTCATTAAACTTGTATTTATAGCTAAAACAAAAGATGACATGAAAATTAAAAAAAAAACATGCATTCTGACAGTGAGAGGGCTTGTCTCTCAACAGATCTGTAATGTGAGCTAATGGCGTCACCACCTAGATTAAGTTTAGTGCCATACCGTGGAACATCCCAGACAAACCAATAATGTTTCCAAGAGTTAAATAGTGCATCATTAAATATTATATATATATTTATAAAAATACAGTGAAGTCAGTCTATCGCTTTCCTTATTTTTCTCTTTGGTTACCATTAATATTTTACCATATGAACAAAAATATTACAGTTTTGTCTCTTTTCATAATACATGTATTTCTGGTGGACAGCCTGCCCACCACAAGCTTTTGAATCATAGTAAAAAAAAAAAAAACGTTCTATTTTTTCGTAAGGCACAAGAAGATCAATGTCTTTTCCTTCAAAGTGAAATCTATCACAAGGCTTAGTTGAACACAAAAACAACTCAGTACACTACTTCAAACATTTCCAGTCATAACCCCATCCTTCTCCCTAGAACATGTCTGGTGGATTGCCAACACTTGTCAGGAGCCGTGTTTGGGAGTAGTGTCTGTTTCAGATATACGCATTTTCAATGTGTTGCATCAGTCTTTTCCCGGCAGAATCTGTACTTCAACTGTTTATTAAAAAACACAAATTATACTACCTTGATTATGCACACTTTAAGATTTGTTGAGGCATGTTTTATATTTACTGTGCATGTATTAAAAATGTCTTTGCTGAGAAAGGGGTTTCTTGGGAAGGTGACAGTCCTGGACTTGAGTGCTCACCTGTGTATTGTGTATTACATGGTGACGCTAAAGCGGCAGTAAAACGCAGGTGTTTAGATAGAGTTATTTCAGTCCCTGTGTGAGCAAAGGGCCGTATCAGCACAGTGTCTGGAGGCGGCCCGGATCACCACCCAGGTGGCCAGCATGCTGTAGTGAGGAAACAGCTTCATCTGCAGAGTCACAGAACACTGGCTCTCTGCATGGGACTGTGCATGTGGTAAGTACAATGTAACCTATAAGAATTTAATTGTTTCTCTATAGCAATCTTTAAAAATTAGTCAAATGAATGCGTTAATTATACTGCTTTATCTAATGATACTAGATAACACCCATGTATCCAAAAACACCAAAAAATGTTCAAAAAGTTACTTAAAGATGCACTATGTAACTTTTTGGTTGGGGGTCCATCACCTGCTTGTTTCTATGGATATATCATTGCTCTGCCTGGAATGTTCCACAGTATGACATTAAACAGCTATACTTTACATTTATTCAATTACAGGTGGTTTTATAGCTCCAAAATACCTAAAAAAAACAAACAAAAAAACAAAACATGCATTCTGACTGTAAGCGAGGTCACCTCTCCACAGATCTGATCTATAACTTGGTCTGGTTTTGCCTACATGACAATAGAAAGGTTTAATACCATACTGTGAAACATTCCAGACAAAGTAATAACATCTCCATGGAGAAAAGCATTTGATGGACCCTCCACCAGAAAAGTTACACAATATACCTTTAAAGGATTTTGGAAGCTTTTTTGCTCTAGTATACTCTATATATACATAATATAGAGGATAAAAGAATAAAGAATAAAATGTTTGTTTCTATTGTCAGTTAATAAAGATACCAGAGCAGCACAAAGCCCTCTAACAGAGAGAATTTAGTTTTCTAAAAATATGTTCAAAACGATCACTGTGAATAAGAACCATGAGCTCCCTCAAAGCTGTTGGAACAGACAGTGGATCCCAATTACAGAACAGAACATGGCATTGACATTGCTCTACAGAAAGCAGATAATCAGAACATTTTACTATAAAAGAATTGTAAAGTTTCCAACAAATAGAATGGTTCAAACAGCTCAAAAATGTACTCACTCCTACACAGAGTCTCAACACAAAAATATGGTGTAAAATTAGTACTGAAGCCAGTGTTTTGTGTGTCTGCTCCAGGCCACTAGAGTCTGTGACTGTAGTGTTTTGTGAGGCGGGGAGAGGTTTTGTTGTGTTTACATTTTGTGCGTTTGCCTTGAGCTTGTTGTTCGGTCGGACAGCTGGGTTCAAAGATGCTCTGACTTATCAAATGAGAACACAGTTTGCCTTTCTAGCAGCGACAACCAGCTGGGTGAAGTCTAAAAACTGATAAATTAAGCCTTGTGAACCATGGTTTTAGTGACCGTACTCTAACCTCAAAGCTTCTGTTTTTATAACAATGTAACTCAGGCAAGTAGGTAGGTCTTACAAGTTTTAATCAGGCACTACATGGTTATAAACTGTATAATTGTTAAATGTGTCACCTATACTTTATATAACCACAGACTGTACAAAGAAGTGGACTAAGGGATTGTGACGTCACCCATAGTGTTCGGCTCCAGTCAAATGAAGCTCATGAGGCAGTTATAGGGGTGAATTTGGAGCTGATATTAGGAACAGGAATTTATTTATGAAAAAAATTTGAAAATAAAAACACCAAGATCATGTAGAGCAGGTTAATACAAACATTTTAAGACCAAAATAATGAGGCTGCAGCAGTTACAGAGAGAAGGGGCGAGTTTTTTTTCAATGTACGTCATGAACAGGCTCCGAGAATGACGTGGGTCACAATACTACAATGTTTTGTGATATATAGATCATATTTAGTCTTGAAAATGATTCAAGTCTTTTGCTAAATTAACAGTAAATCTAGCATTACCAATAACAGGGCAGTTCAAAGTCAAAAGTTTATATACCAGTGAACCATGCAGGTGAAATTGTGGTGTCTTTCTTACCGTTAACTCCAAGGCTTCGTTAAACAGGCCGTTGCGTTTGCCGTGGATGAAGGGACCTGAGCTCCCTGTCTTGGTGATTCGTATTCTGGCCAAACGCGCTTTCTGCAGGAGTAGAAAAAGACAGATTCAGTGAGACATTCTTCTACACAATCACGTGTCAGAAGTACCAGGGATTATTTTGACACTTCCCTCTGATTTTAGCTACAACATGCCTTGTTTCATAAAGGTGTGATCTTGTGGACTAAATCAAACAAGATCAACTAAGTCATTCACTTTGATGTGTCATGATGAATTCACTCTGATCTCCTGGAATACTTATGAATCATTTATGCTGACTACACGGTACACAGGCTCCGAGGATGAGACCAGTTAGTGCAGCAGCAATGGGAGAATGGAAATAACTGTACTGTAATGTGTGGTGCATGGGTTTGGATGGTTGAGCTTCAATTAATGCTTGATAGTGGAGCTGCTGCTAGGCCTGGCAAAATAATAAATAATAGCCTTTTTGGGTATCATTTCTGTTGATGACTGACTATTTATCTACAATTTTATTTATTCATAAATAACTGAGAAACTAAAAACATCTTTTGGGCTCAAAATTTGTGAAACCTTCCATTTGCGCTAGTGGGGATGTTTTATTTTAAGTCTTATTTCTTTCTTTTAGATGGCTGAAAAATAAACATTTCTGACTCATTCTAAAGCTAATTACTTAAAGAAGCAATATGTAACTTTCTTGGTGGACCATCTGCCATCTGAATGTCTGAAGATGATATTACTTCATCTAGAATGTATCCCAAAATGGTGTTGGAGTGTTTTATTGCCTAAAATATCTTGAAAAACATTTTTACTGTGGCATAAAGTGATCTGCCATATTATTGTATTATTTATATTATCGCAATACTTTTTTTTTCCTTATTTCTTTCTTCTTCTTTTTTTTTTTTTTTCTTTCTTCATAAAAGTGTCAGCTATGTTATCTATTCTGCACATTCGCATTTAGTTCATTTTGCTTTGGTTAGTACAGACACTAAAAATAGAACAAAACTGGGATCCAATTAAGTGAAATATAAAGTGTGGACAGAGGCAGACCATTCCTAAGATGGGTGCATATAAACTGCAGCGGGGTTAATTAAGCATGTGGTTCTTGTTTGCATATCTCAATGTGCACCATGCATATATTCTATACATTTCTATAGCTGAATTTTACTCCGTATATAACATAACACCAATCCACTCAGGGACACAACACACTTGGCTAAGATTATGAAAATGTATGCTAATTTGTCCTAATCCCTCACTTGGATTTCATTTAAAGCGTGTCAATGTTTGTTGACCTGCAGGTAGCTCAAGCTGTGATTTAGTAATCTAAAACCAGGCAGGGGAGATAAATACATGGACACACATGCTGATAATGTATACTACACCAAAGGCTCCTTAACTCTCCACTCATTTGAAAAACATCTGCAAAGTTATTATCTTCATCTGATTGATATGTTTGACACACACACAGAAATTTTATAGTATGATATATTGTTGAATAAAATGTAGACGATAAACAATATGCCACTGACACAAGAACCTTAAGCAGGATTATCCCTCCAAAAAAAAAAAATATTCTAAATGTACAATATAGTAAACAAAACTACAAACTGCAATAAATAAATAGCAGAATTAAACACTTAAGTAGTTAGTGTCTATAATGAGTCATAGAAGTTATTTATTCAACCTTGTATAGCTCAAATATAATCATAATACAGAAAAATAACAGTTCCCCAGAAAGAAAAAGATGATAAAATAATGATAAACACTGACCCCCAAATATTATTGTTACATCTTTCATATATTGAACGATAAGTCGATATAGTAATTATTGTGACAGGCCTACACAGACTTTATGTACTAGTATAGTACTACATCTCATCCTTTTTCAGGCTGTTCCCTCTCACTTCTCTTTGCCCTTGACAAGTTTGCTTTTCCATGCCCTCTTCCTCTGACTCCTATATATGCATTTATGCTGGCGCAGCAGTCTCACAAGCCTTTTGGGATAACCCTACTTTGTGTCCTGGCATTGTGCATTAGCCAATAGTGCCCTGTCTCTTGGGTCACCATGCCAACGGAGGCTGTTGTGGCGGTGCTGGTAATGGAGGGGATGCTAAGAACATGTCCCGCTACGGTCAGTCTACTTGTGCAGGCCTCTCTGATAGATTCTCTATGCCTCTGGGACCGAGAGACTGGTTCGGAGGCCCATCTGTGCTTTCAGCGAGAGAGATTGGGCCAGGATTCTTGCTGAAGCATCATTCGGAGCACAGAAGAGTCAAAGGAAGTATAGAGAGGGGTGTTTGATTAAGGCTTTGGGTGTGTGGAGGTTACAAGGCTACAGCACACTGACTCAAGCACACTGTAAATACACCAACATGCAGTCACTGTCAGAGCAGATGGGCTGAGTCTATGCTTTCATATCATATCCACCATGAGCTCACCAAAGACAATACAATCTCTTAGTATTTTAATGCATTTTTGTAACTATTTCATAACTATTTAATTTGTCTTTTCTAGTTAAACTGTGTACTACATTTATTTGTATTTTTACTATATTAAGCTAGCTTTTGTATTGAGAGGTAATTGTTTATAACATAGACCTGACCTTGAAAAAAAAATGTTTACCCATTTCCAATTACTATAAAACTGACTTTTTTATTGTATAACCAGTGGCTATGTTACAAAGGTTCCCTGTTGCCTCTAATGTATTTAGGGGGACTTTTCATTGAAGTTCAGTTCTGAAACAGATCTGATTGTACCTTATTTACAAAACAATTTTACACCCTGGTGTATGGTAATTACATAGAACGGAGGAAGAGAGCGTACAGTTTAATGAAGAGGCACAAAGGGTGAGACGACAAGATCAAACTAAAATTACACCCTCTGCTAAACAGCCGACTCACTGTGTACGCACTTATATCGTATAGTGTACTGTACATGATATGTGCATATGTTTCATTTCTGTTGTCTGTACTATACAATTAACAATTTCTCTAATTTAGTATTACTGAGAAAACATGTGAGGCGAGATTTGAATTAGGGATGCACTGACACAATACTGGTATTAGATATTGTTGAAGATATTGAACATTTCAAAGCTGTTCTGTACTTACTCTTAAATAATAAATAACAAAACACATTTAGGTAATCAAAGAAAATAAACCATCCCATCCCCTAGTATTCTATTATACTTAAAGCTAAAGTACTGGTATCGGTGTCAGAACAGAAAAAGCTAGATTTGTGCATCTCTACTTTGAACATATTTGATCAACAAATGACCTTTACACTAAAAATATTAAACAATCAAATCTATAGATCTTTCCCAATTCTATCCCATCCGTCTTATTCACTATCTACAAAAGTTTAGGTAAATTCTATTTTCTGTCCCTCTAGACAATACTCCAAAAGTGATGAAGAGGTGCGGATGTAGTGTACTGAGATACAATTGTGAATGGCGACACCATCACAGCCCTAAAAAGCACATAATCCAACTTTAGCTCAGGTATTTTGTGTTATTTTGAGGTTAAGCTGTCTTTGAGCTCTGGACTTGCTCTTTCCCCAAATCAATTCTCGCTGCTGTCCTGAGCATCCCGGCTTCACCAACTCCCAAATGGATTTAGCTCAAGTCCATTTTACCTTAGCTCTCTCCCCTAAAACCTTGTCTATTTGCGAGCACAGTATACCTTTGGAGAAACGGACTTAGTTTCTCTCCTCATGGCGGAAATGTCAACACGTATAAAAGCAAGAGTAGAGGAAGAGTGGCAGCTGGAAAACAAAATCTAGTGTGTATCTGGTTGTGTGCGCTGTTTGTGTGTTAGCTTCCTCGTCAGATGGTCGTGTGGTTGGGAGGCAAGCCCGAGGCACTACCTAATCTGGTCTCAAAATACGATTGCTCCACTTTTTCGCTCAGCTGAATTCTAAAGAGAGCCTGTAACCTAGAGCCTGTTTTTTAAACTTTGGTTTGAAAAATTAACTTCCATAAAGACTCGCTTGGGTAAAGACCTTGTGAGATTTGAGAGCACAGTGGAGTAATCAGAATTTTGGCTCAGGTTCTGCCAGTTTGAGCCCCAGCACTGGCAGCATGTGGTGGTGAAAAAGATTTGTGCTGGCGAGGATCCAATAGACTTATCTTAAAAGAGTGATTGGTCTTAAATTGCAGCTTGGTAACAGGAGGAGGCGAAATGAAAAGAAATATCGTATTTGGATTAGAGGAATGGCTCCTCACTGTCCCAAAAACATCTGGTCTGTTTCATATACTGACAACATTAATTCAGTGCTATGTAAAGTAGAATGAATTTATTTAAGGTCACACAGTAGATTAACTGAAGCAGTGGTTGAGATGTCCAGGAATACGATACTATCACAAAATTTTATCAAAACAACTGGACTTTCCAGCCAACATTTTGCTACTAATCAAGTAGCTTCTTCAGGGCTGGCTCCCACCAGTTAGTAGTGAAACTTTGGCTGCCAAAGTTTAGTAAGTCCAGTTGTTTTCATTCAATTTTGTGATAGTAATATATGATTGACTTTTGAATAAAAAAGTTAAATAAGAAAACCATAAAGATTTTTTAGAAAGAATTTCTTGATTACATGAGTCTAAATGAACCACACCAAAATTGTATTAGCAAAAGTATCAGTATAGAAATATAGAAACGTTTTTCCTCTTATTTTCTTTCACCTCCGTATAATCTGCAAATTATATCAATATTTGATTAAAAATATGATTTAAAAAATAAATATAGAAATCTTTGTAACAAAATAATTATAAACAGGTAATATATATATAGTTGTTGGTGTGGTTGAGAACAGCTATTGGATTGAATTTAATTTGATATAAATCAAAATGAAAGACAGTCTGTCAGTGGGTAGACCAGCGATCCCCCCAACAGGCAAGACACTTCACCTACAAGCTACAAATGTAGTGATTTTGTTCTGAATTTTGTTCACCAGAAACCACTGAATCAATAGTTTGTTTGTTTTTTTTCTTTAATTTGAATATTTTTGTTTGCTAAAATGATGAACTTGATAAAAATACCCCCCTCAGTTTTTAAAAAATGTAGTGGAGTTGAAAGTACAGATACCTGCTCTCAAATGTAGTGAAGTCAAAGTAAAAATTATCCACTTACAAATTACTTAAGTAAAGTACAGATACCTACATTCATACTTGTACTTTGTGACATTTCACCACTGCATCTGGAACACAATAGGCAAACTCTATGGAATTCTTCCTACCTACCACTCTATTGTTTATCTATGCACTCTCTAAACTAGTATGACATCACATAAATGCCACCAGTTCACAGAAGAATAATGGTGCAGGTTGTGCTATATTACAGCGTAGAGCAGTCTTTACTATAGGGATATGGCAGGGTTGTGATCTGTGTTTCTGCTGTGAGGTCTTTTCCACTGAACACTGCAACTGGTGGCTCAGCTCATGCATCTCTCCTTTGTGCTGTATGACCGATCAGGTCCATCTCTGCTACACCGCCCAGATGGGTGGCTAATTGTAATGGGGCCCCAGAACAGCTAACAATTAGACCTATATGAAGATGGATGTCTACGGGGTTGTGGAGAACTGGAGAGAGCAAAATGAATGGAAAATTGAGCAGAATGGAAAGAGCTAGAAGCCTAATACTGTGGTTCCTCTCCTGCCTGTTTCCCATCATTCTTTAACAGCTGTGAAAGGCAATCTTCAATGGCTATTTTATTTTACTCAATACCTTATTCTAAGAAATGATCCAGGGAACAATGGATTCCCAGTGAAATATGTCCATAAGCTGCTAGTCAATGCAGAACAAATTATGTTATAACCTAAGACAGATTGAGCAGTGACACTTGTTTAATGGTCATGTTAATGGTTTGGAGGGTCATATGTCTTTAAGGCTATAGAGCATTAAGACCATTACATGTGACGGTAGTGGTCAGTAATAGACTGAAGGATATGGCAGGATTGGGAAATGATGGCAAGAATGGGACATTAAAAATCATAGAAGACAGTAAAAAATGATTGAAGTATGCAAATGCTCTGTACTAGTGAAAATAAAACTCTAATAATTAAATTCAGACCGCAGATTATACAAGTTGGGTTAAAGGTTCAGTCATGCAATATGAACATATTAAGCCGTTTTTGCTAAGTAACGATAAGTATGTTATAGTTGAATACTACATACCTGAAAAACCATAATGCCTTCTTTATATTATGATGTTGCCTAATGGCTGCACAGAAATGGAGCAAAGCATAATTTTTATGTAGTTCTCCTTACTTATTTTACCATCCCATTTCAGAAAACAATGCAATTTATCAGTCAATATATGGCAAAAAACCCTGAAATAAATGACTGTGGTGTGTTGTCTTTCTTTATAGGTTCCATATTATGTGAAATTGACTGTTGTAAGCTTTAAGCCATACTATATATATATGCTGTTATGTTATACCTGCTTTGTTTTATTCACACGTTTGAGTAACCCTTTATCATTAGTCCTTCTGCATCTCCAAAGCTCAAAATACGCTGTTCCACTTTGTGATGTCAAGTAGTGGTAGGTTTCAAGATAACAGCTAGAAATTAGGAATCTCAGGTCTGAAATTATCCAAATGATTATAGTGAAGGTGTATAGAGTTTAGAGTGGAGCACTTCCTGTTTTACCACATGACATCACAAGGTGGAAAGATTTTCAGTTTGAGAGAAGAACTCAACCTAAATATGCAGGTTTTGTGTGCAAACAAAACACAACTCCAGGTATGTTTGTGATGAACATTATAACATAGATTAGAAAATAGTGTAATATGGGCCCTTTAAGTTTGTATCACGACTTGAAGATGTTTGTTTGTGCACAGGCATATGGACAGACACACCTTCCTTGGGGCCAGCACCTCATCTGTTGAACAGCTATTTCAGGAAAACAACATTAGGACACACATGGCCCCCAGCGTTCCTCCAGCTTCCCTCAACACCACCGTGTCTCCCTTTACCACTGCATAACATACATCTCATTCCCCCTGATCTCTTTTCCAAAGCTCTGTCTCAAACTCAGCCCTACCCCTTCTCTCCTCCGCTCTTCCTCACTCCAAAGTCTTCCTCGGCAGCCAGGGTCATGATTAGTTAAGGCTGGGCACCGGTCGAGCCACAGTTGGAGTGAGGGGCGTTAAATGCATTTGCTTTAACCAGAGCGTGTGCAAAGATGGATGGTAGTAATCACACCGAAGAGACGGAGATGCGGTCAGAAAAATACAGCAAGGAGCAACCGGTCAAGAAGTAAACAGGAACAGAAGTGATGTGATGAATACGGATGTGTGCATTATACTAAGTTATGATAGATATAAGTGCACGACGATAGTTACCTAACCAGCAGTCTCTTTGGTACACAGCTACTTTATACACTTACTACGAAGGCCATATTGAATAGTTAAAGGGACCATATTACGCTATTTTCTACGGAGCCCTGCAGATGACAGAAAGGAAAATAATAATAAATATAAAATAAATGAGTGAGAACATCTATACATCTATCCATCCATCTTATCTAAACTACTACTACATGACATCACACAGTGGAACAGAACATTTTAAACATTGGAGATGCGGACAAGCTATTAATAAAGGATTACACAAAACACAACTGAAGATATGTTTTTAATGAGCTAAGAGCATTATAACACGGCTTAAAGCTCACAAGAGTCAGTTTTGGGTAATATAGGAACTTTAAAGTTAAGTTAAAATGTACTTCACATGTGGAACTTGCTGAAGTGCCATAAACTGCTATGGCGCTCCAAGAATAATAACACCAAACAGCAAAAGTGCGCCCATTTCATTTCAATGTGCTCCTCCCAGTTTTTCATTTTAACAAAGTAACAAGGAGCAGTACACATTTCATTGAGTCTTTTTTTTTTTTTTTGAGGATTAAGGCTTGTTTGTTATAGTGGAGTCTATTCCTGCTACTGTGGGCCTGGGGCATGAAATCTGAGCCAACCACAGTGCTTTGAAAAAAAAAAAAAAAAAATCCACCAGAACGCTTAGGTCAGAATTATTAAATAAAGTAGTCATTATATTATATAGTTCTAATAAGGATGTGATGTCACCTCCGTGTATCTCCTTTGTGCTCACACATTTACAGCACTGACTCACAGGGGAGGCGAGAAAGAGGCACAAGCTTCTGTAGTCCACCCAGAATGATTTATGGGCACTTTGTGAGCATAAACAGCTAACTTTCTGTGGGCAGACACCATACTTCTTTAAGGCTGACAAGAAAACAACACCAGGTCATTTTAGGTAAAAGTAAACGAAAATTACATCATTTAAGAAGGGTGTGACAAAATATCTGTTATTTTTTTTCATACTGTAATAGCTTAAAATGTCATTGGTGTATACTGCCAAACTAATACACATTTTGACAGTACTATCACTGTTGGTTGTTTATGTAATATCAAAGTATTCAAACAGCAATCAAACAACAAACTATAGTGAAAATAAATCTTACCTTTAAAATATTAAATTAGGTGCAATAAATAAATGAATAAGAAAAGAAGTATTGTACTGAAGTAAGAGAGATGTATAAGTTAAAATCCAGGGAATTCCCCTCCCCAAAACTTTGGGAGGGAAAATTCGGTAACACTTTATTTTAGGGTACACTTATTAACATCTAACTACCTGTTAATTAGCATAGTTGTAAATGGTTAATTTGTCATTAATTAGTATTTATTCAGCCCTTGTTAATGTCTAATTCCTCATAAGCTTATTCTGATACAAGTTAGACATTTACAAACACATTCCTATTAATACACTCCTTATTACTGCTTATTAGTATGATACTAGGCCATTTTTATCCATGAATTATGATTCTAATTGTTAAGGACTAGTAGCACAAGAAATGTAGTTTTTACTTATTTGCACTTAATAAATTTAGCTTACTCTTATGTAATAAAACACTCTCCAGGAGGTGTTAATAGAGTCCAACTAGCCATGAATTAAGTCATTAAGCTCTGAATATGTTCCCCATTCTAATGTGATGTTTTGATCGTAGCTAATAAATTACTAGTTTGACACAAATTAAAATGAATATGGTCCCTATTCTAAAGTGGTCTCTTCTTCACACTTAATTCATGTGACAGGCATATTAATAGTTATATATTATATAACTATATATGAATAGGTAGTTGTAAATAAAATAAATATGAACAATTACATTGTTTTTAAGTATATTCTAGTCTAGGTCACCTTTACTTCTATCAAATGTATTATGCTTATTTGAATATATGTATTTGCCGTAAATAA
Source organism: Taenioides sp. WSHXM2023 (assembly GCA_029959045.1). Taxonomy (NCBI): domain Eukaryota; kingdom Metazoa; phylum Chordata; class Actinopteri; order Gobiiformes; family Gobiidae; genus Taenioides; species Taenioides sp. WSHXM2023. The sequence goes on along the minus strand of CM057086.1, from coordinate 19,831,965 downwards.
AATAAATGCTTTAATTGAAATAAATTATACTTTAATAAAAGCATAAACATGTAATGTGTAGCAGTTAATGTATCTGAACAGTTTTTAACATTGTACACTTTACAGTATAATCAAAGTTACATAACAACTGCTTTAACTAGCTTCATTATTCTAACTCTCTGTAATCAAAAAAACAAAACAAAAAAAAACTTTTGTACAAAAACTCAACAATTTTGTTAACAGGCATTTATAATCAGCTTAGTATTTAATAAGCAAAGGAAGTAGCTTTCCTTTTGACTTCAATCATAGCCTTTTTTTCTTGTGTCATATTGGATGCACACCTTTTGGCAAATGACAGCAAGGTCTCATGTGCACTGTCAAATTTAAGGCTATTAAAAGTCTTTGGGTCGACAATACTAAGTTCCGCAATAGGCGCAGTCAATTTGATGGTGCCCCGATGAATTTGGCTCTGTCAGAAAGCCTCTGTCATCGTGTGGACCCTTTTGAAGATCTTCAGGACCCTCTGATACCTTTTTATTGCCTCATCTGGCCCCTTCCCTGGGGAAAAAACAAAACATCGATGTTAAAATATGCAAGACATTTTCTTTGATTGCTGACTACATTCAACTAAAATGATGTGTACAGTGTAAAGTTTTTACTCTTCACATTTACTTCAGTTTTGCTACAGTGAGTCAGACACTAAATCTGACTAATGCAATTCTTTATTCTCAAAATTGAACACCAATTACTTACATTAATTAACAGATCCCCAAACCAATTAAGCCTGTCTTCAGAAATCTTGCAAGTGCAAGTTAAGTATTTGGCTACACCGTAATAAAACTTAAATATCTAAATCAGTTTTGAAACCTTACTGAATCTATTGCATTTTATTAATTTTGCAGTATATTTTAATAATGTTCACCTGTTCTCTTGACTCCTGATTTGTAGTCAAAACAATTGTATTGTTCTCACCTCTCATGTGGCTCCGCCCCAGTGTAGGTGTAGGTAGGTTTTCAAAATCTGGAGATGATGTTCGACGTTTTTTCTCTCTGGGTTGAGTCCTTATGTCGCTGTCCGAGTCGCTTATATTTGGAGGGGAGACACCAGTAGCAATACTGTCATCATCTTCAAAGCTCATTCCCTTTGCCTCAGCTACAGACAGAGTTGGGGGATGTTTTTAATCTTTTTATATAATTAAAGCAATTAGATGTATTATGTTACAAAATGACTTACCAGGTATTCTTTTTCTTCCTACAACTTGATTTCGTAGAAAATCTCACTCATCCGTGAGATTATGAATAGTTTTGTTCTGCCACTCAATTTTCTGTTCCAGAAATTCTATTTTGGCCTCCAGGAATTCTATCTTGGAGACGGATGCTAAACAGAAATATATATATATATATATATATATATGACCAGGTAACTATATATATATATGACCAGGTAACTTTTTAGAATATTGAATTCACTGCTGCTGCTCTGAGCAATGCTTTCTTGATCTTTAGAAATGTAATAAACAATTTATTGTAAGAATAATTGATATATCTGTATTTTGTTTTGTTTGTTACACAAAGAGAATACTACCTTTTTGCTCGCTTTTAGTTGTGTCTAAGAACTCCATGGGAACATCAGTTTTCTTTTTTGCTTTTGGCTGTAAAAACAAAGTAATAACACTCAATTATCAGATAATTAATGCATATTCATAAAAACATGTGAAATATTGAATTTAACTAGTGCTATTTACTTCTTATAATCACCAACTCGTTAGTTTAAACTCAAACCAAGTTGGTCAGAGAAATTAATTGCAGAGCAACAGACACTTGTAGCACCTCCCCTCCTTACGTCTCCGCTACCAGCAAACCCCAGTGGTACCAGGACAGGTGCCTTCTTTCCTCAGCACACGCACCAACTAAATCAGTGCATTTACATGCGGAGGTAGAGCTATTGATAGCAATATCTCTTTGGTTTTCTACATTTAGCAGTTTCATTTATAATAAATGATTGAATTAGCTGTAGGCTACAGGCAACAAATGGCAACTTTTCTAATTGTGTATCATGACCATTATCTCTTCTGAATGAGGTAACCTTAGCAAGGATTCACAAATCATCCATTTCGGAGCAAGTACTCAACTTCATTAGCTTAGCGTTATGTGTTTAAAATAGCTTTCAAAGCGTTAACCTAGCTAGATAAAAATGTGAGCCACTGCAGTTTCAAACGTGCTCAACCTGAGACGGTTCGTGAGTTACATCTTTAATAACAAAATAAATGGTTAGAGCATTGCCTAGAGCAACAAGACGTACAAATCAAAGCGCATGTTATAGATTTATATATTAATAGTTAATAAAACACATTTACACAATCATGTCGTACAACTACAGTCATCCTATACTGCACAGTCAGCAAGATGCACCAAACACGTTGGTCAATCAATTATAACTTACCTTTAATTTTTTTCTTTTCAATTTTCCGTTTCCACGTTTCCACCTTCACCTTTCACAGAATCGGGAACATTGGCATCCTCTGAAATGGGGCCCTCAGGCCAGGTAGAGAAGGGACATCTTAACCAGACAGACCATTGAGCTTATTGATTGGTCGGTTGACTTGTCAATCACTGATCAGAAAATGACCGTCCGCACAATTCCAACAATAGGCGGTTTTTATTCACATTATACTGACTGTTTTTGGAGATGTCATTTTGATTCATGTTTTCAAATAATTTTTTGAGACGAATATCTTTTACAAACTGCCCAAAAGTAATGATTTATTTCTACAAGTGGTTGATGAAACTTGGATTGCTTGCCAAATCTGCAAAATGCCACAAGTGCGTTCATGCTATGAAGTTGAAATCACCTTGTGGCAAAAAAGAGGCAAAATGGTAAGTAGTAATAGTACTATTGAGTAGATTGATTTATTCATTTATCAGCAATGTTCACTTATGCAATATGCAGTATGCGCATTGGAAGCTGTAATGTGATGACTGGGAATGATCGGGGCTAAGGGCGCACTGGGATCATATCGACACCACATCAGTTAGCCACAGCCTGGGATAGGTGTGAGTCCAGGTATGAAGTTCGTTGTGGATGATCTGCACTGGGAGCTTGCCTCCCCTTTGAAGCCAAGCAAAACACTTTGCTCTCTAAAAGTGGGCTCATCGCCTGGTTTTCTTGCTTCAGTCTGGGGGACTGAGATGAGACCATTGGGGGATATGTGCTCCACTGCCCGGGGTAAATTGGGATCGAGCTCGCGGTGGCTCACACAAAGCACCGCACCGTTAAGCTGCACACCTCCACGGCTTGGTGGAGTGCTCTGGATTGTGTATGGACTGAGCCGGACCTGGCTTGAACCAGGCAGAGTCCGGAGCATTCCACCTACAACCTATTGTCCAGCGTGTGAATGTGTAATAGCGATGTGGCCTGTCTGTGTTTGCAGGGGCCGCAGCGAGCTCAATCCCAGTTAAACCCTGGACATCTCAATGCAGCACCATGGAAATATAACAAAATACATCCATGCTCTGCACAAGCCGAGTGGCACGTATAGTATTGCTGATTGTATGGATGGTCCACACTGGGAGAGCAAAGTGAGAGGCAAGAGTGCTGCCACAGGAGTGGGTCATCCACGAAGTTCACCACGGAGCTCAGCACCGGAGCCTGCTTTTCGATATGTTTTCTCAAAGTGGCGATCAAATAATGTCCTTTCGTCTTCTTTTTTTTTTTTTTATTGGATAAGGCCAATTACTTTATTTTATTACAGTTGCAAGGTACTATATTTTTGTTTTGATGTGCTTTATAGTCATTATTTATTCCAACTATAAACAATAATTTGGATAAACTGGATTTGTACGGTACCTATACACTGTATGACTAGCTCCTACAATAACATGCATTGCATGCATTTACCCATCAGGATATGCAGGGACGCATGTCACCAAAGGAAATTAGTCTCAAAGTCCATCAGAAGTGGCTCCATCTTGGAGAATTCTCATGTCAATCTCCAAACTTGGATGCATTTTATTTACAGGCACATAGCCTGCTTTAACACAAGCCATCAAGTCTAATTTTTTATTTAATTGGAGATAATGTCTTGTTTGTTTTTAATTATTACAGATTTGCCCAAGGCCTTCGCCTACGACAAGTGGACATGCTGCAGGAAGAAATTACTGGGAGCTCTGCAACCCTAAGCAAACTTGCACATATATTGCGAGGAGTTTGTAAATTGGCAATGAAGAGAATGAGAAGAAGAGGCAAACAGATCGTTGGCAGAAGAAGAGAGATTGTTCTTATTGATGAAAGCAAATTTGGCCCTAAAAGAAAGGTATGGAAAATTAAGATTTCATAACAGGCACACTGAGGTGAGGCATAGTCACGAACCAAGTCTGCAGCTGATGTGTTACATATCAAGCTTATTGCTAGTGCAGTCTAATTTCTTTATTTGTTTTGTGAATTTTTCAGTACAATAGAGGCTGAGCAAGCAACAGGAGTTCCTGGGTTTTTGGAATTCTACGCATCAAAGATGACAGAAGAAGACCTGTTCTTAGGATTGTACAGTGACGTTCAACTAGGTTTCTAATGCCACTCATCAAGAAACATGTTTGCAGAGGAAGCTCAGTTGATTCAGATGGTTGGAGACTTTACCAGTCTCTCAATGAAGAAGGATACAGTCACTTAACTGTGAATCACATCAAGACTACTTTATTGATCCTGAAACTGGAGCACATACTCAAAAGTTGAGACTTTAGGGTGCTTGCAAGACAACAATCAGCAGAGGACACCGCAGTGCATCCAGGAGGACTGTGAGAGCTGATCTGGAGGTAAGACTTTTCAAAGATTTTGTACACTTTCGATGGCCTAGAATGTAGTCACTGTTAAAACATGTTTGTAGTGTTTTATTTGAAATTAGGGTGAATGTAAGGACTGTTTCCATGAAACAAATTGTTAGCATCACTGTCCATCTACAAGAGTGTGACAGTTGTACTACGATTTGAATGTGCTGCTTCCAGAGTCGTCTACAAACAAACAGTGATATCCAGAGCCACTGCTGTAGCTGTGGGTAAGTTCATGAATGTTAGAGTTGATGTTAGTCGTTTTTTGCACCATTCTGAAAGTGAGGTATCAGAACTGAAGAAGCAGCTTGGATGAGCTGCGAAACATATTCAACCAAATAAACTTTTGTCCAGTTGACAAATTGAATTTCTCCTTTTGCCATGAAAAAAATATGTGTAGAGGGGATCGAAATAAGTTTCAAAGCCTAAACAATTTTACTGCATGTAACTGCTTTCCATATTTTTTTTTTACGCAAATCCAGCGACCTTTTTCAGTGTGACAGCAGGATGTGTGTTGTTTTTTATGGTAAGACCTGAGCTCCATGGAGGGAGGGAGGTGTCCAGCTGCACCCTTCAGGCTGGTGGAGAGGAGCAGGTCCGTTTCTCATTGACTGAAGAAAAATCAAACTTTGTTCACCTGTACCTTCTGCGCCCGTCGCTTGTCTGCTCTCTGGTTTTGGTGGTAGATGCGACTAAAGTTGGACACGATGACAGGGACAGGCAGAGCAATTACCAGCACTCCACTCAAGGAGCAGATCGAGCCAAAAATCTTCCCCGCGATTGTCTTGGGAACCATATCTCCATACCTGTAATGGAAAAGAGCAACACATTACTGTGTGTTACATAGATTTAAAGGCACATTATGTCATTTTTCATTTGGAGGGTCTGCCACCTGCTTAGTGAAGATGTTACTGTTTGCCTAGAATATTCCACAGTATGCCTTTAAACTTATCTCATAGGGACAAGCAGGTGACAGTACTAAGGTATTTTTTTTAGCAATAATTAATGCAAGGTAGATATGTTTAAAGGCATACTGTGGAACATTCCACGTAAAACAATAACATGAAGACGAGCAGGTGGCAGGCCATAAAAAACTTTGGTTATAGTTTTCTAGGAAATCATTTGCTAGTTTCAGATTCACACTAATCTTTCACTTTCATTAGAATAAGACTCTGAATGTATACTTCATTATAAAAGCTGGCAAAACATTAACCTTCAGTGAAAACAACACAGACACAGTGGAAGTTGGAATCATTTGCCCAAAGTAATTTACCTCAGTTTAGATGAAATATTTGCAAGTCCAAATGCAATCTCATCTATGACTCCAAACAAAGAAAGCACAATTATGTTTTGTCCTCAAAAGACTTCACACTGTGATTCAACAGCAAGTTTAAAAAAAGAACAATATAATAAATAATAAAATAAATGTAAGAATTGCCTTGGCAAAGTAACTTTTATTAACAAGGGCCCTTTCATCTCATTTGCAGATAAAAAAGTAATTTGTTGTTTGCTTAACAAGAAGCTTGTAAATGAATTATAACTCATGCACTGCAATCATGCACAAATCTACCTCACACATAATATTGTGTATAATATTATGTATTATGTACTATTTAATACTATGGTATTTCCACCCACTTCATAAAGACAAACAGCTCATAATCTTTGAATATACTAGTAGACTATGTTTGTGCAGGTTGCATTCTCTCCAAGTACAACATGTACCAAACACTACAGATCAATAACTGCATACACCAATCACATTCATGGACACATTCTTGTATTTTCTGGAGAAACCACTGTAGGATTGGATCCATAACACACTGACAGCTCACTGCATTTTACAGGAGGCACTGTGACACAAGGGAAGAGTTCACTTTACCAAAGCTCAATAGCACCTCACACTTGAAAATGAAACAAACACTCTGCTTCTGTCTGGGACCTTTCTCACAAAAACATGAGTGCAGAGCTGGAGATCAGAGCCTATACACATGCAAGCACACACACACACACACACACACACACACACACACACACACACACGCACACACACACACACGCACACACACACGCACACACACACAGACACACGTACGCACACCCACACATTCATACACATGCACACACGCAGAGGCACGCATACACACAGACTCACACATGCACAAACACACACATACGCACAGATGCACACGTACACACACACGCAAACACAACACTCATATAAACAGAAGACATGTTTGGACCCACTGACAGCATCCTCAGACCCTATAGAGGCGCCAGGGCAGAGTGAATAATACTGTATAATGTTGTAGCCATAAGACATGCATGTATAAGCAGTGGCTGGCTGTCATGCACATGCTGCTCACATTAAGACTGCTCCAGGCAAAACATTGTGTTTCTGTTTTATACACAAACAGACACATTCATCATTACCATTAGACACTTCATCTATTTCCAGACACACTTCCACAAAAAGGCTTTAAGGTACAGGCTTGTTACTGCATTTAGAAAAAAGGATGTTGTAAGGGAATTGGTAATAGAATGCAATAGAGCTGAACATAAAATTCTCAAGTACAAGCTAACAGCATCTGAGGATGCATACATAGAATAATAAATGTAGTGTAATTGTGCCAGTAATCTTAAAGGGGCATTGTGTAACTTTTCGTCGGACTCAGTGAGTCCGTTACCTGCTTGTCTCCACTGCGTCGCCTGGACTGTTCCACAATATGACATTAAATGAATTTTTCTTGCATTTATTAACATACAGGTGTTTTTATAGCCTATAAAATACCTTGAAAAACACGCATTCTAACTCTGAGTGGGGTCGTCTCTCCATAGATCTGACCTGTGACTTGTCCTACTAGTCTGCATGGACATGGATAAGTTTAATGCCATATTGGGGAACATTCCGGGAAAAGCCATAACATCCCCATGAGATGGAGACAAGCAGGTGGTAGACTAGCCTATATTATAGATCTTATATGATGCAAAATTGACTCCTTAAGTCATGTTAAAATGTTGTTACTTCATCAAAAAACATACTTGGAGTTGTATTTTGTTAATTCATACATGTTTGAGTAATTCTGCATTATTAGTCTGTCTACATCTCCAAAGCTCAAAATGCTCTGTTCCACCTTCTAGTGAAGGTGTATGGCACCACAGTTTTACCACATGACATCACAAGTTGGAACATAGTGTTTTTTGCTTGAGAGAACATGAATGAAACAAAACACAACTCCAGGTATGTTTCTGACATTATAACATAGATCAGAAAATAGTGGCCCTTTAAGCATGTTTCCCCAAACATAATGTTTTTCCAAATAAAAAAATTCCCATTAGTTATAGAGCAACCTGAACCAAAGTTTTGTTTTCATCCATATTTTATAATATAGCAAACAATCCCCTTGTGGGCTCCCATGATGGAACAATAATCAGCATAAGGACTTGAGCTTGAGCTAGTGCTTTTATAACCTAATGAAACCCCACTAGCAGTTTGCTGGTGATGGCATGACACAAAATGGCAGCACTACATGAGCCATCATAAAACCCTCTTTAGTTTATTAGGTTAAATCTGTCATAAAACCTCACAAACTCATTCTTCTAGTTTGGGCCAAAAACTGTCAAAGTACTTAGCGAGAAGTGCTTTGTACATGAACGCTAATGCTTGCACACAGAGCGGTCCGCAGCCTAACCAAGAGTATACTTACAACCAGCATCCATCCTCCCTTTCTCTATGAACTATAATGGCCCTTTTACCCAAATTAGGCAATAACTATCCCATCAGTGGTACAAAAGCCATATCGCTACAAACATTTCATCTCCTCCCTATGCAGACAGTGTTCCCATTAGTAGAAATGAACAGCTAATCATATTCATCTGCAAGTCTTCTGTAATGGCCTCTTCTCAGATGGCTTGATAGAGGTCTTTCTTCCTTCTAATACCGCACTCAATTTGCAGCTCCCATTTAGTCAAGCTGGCCTGTCTATGCTGATACCATCTCAGGGCCATTATACATGTCACACAGATAAAACTGGGCCCACACACGTTATGAAAGAAGCAGAGGGGTGGAGAGATTGTGGTGGAGTGAAGAGTTTGTGTGTCTATCTGATAAGCATGTTCTGTTGTCAGTGCCAACCCTCCTGCCAATATCCAACTCAGCTCAAGTTGTTTAATGTGAGAGTAAAAGTAAAACGGCATGGTAATAAAATACACTGAAAAAAGTTTAGAAGTAATACTAACTTAAGACCATTGCCAAGTTGCCATAGTTATTAATAATTCAAAATATATCTTTAGGATTGTTTAAAGTTCAATAGAGATTGAAATAGTCTCAGCACATATTTTGGTTAGCCTAATATTAAAACAACTGAGATTTTAAGATAAAGCTAAATACTAAACTTAGCTTTAATTCAAAAATATACTGACACTGTGTAGCTCAACACTGACCGCCCATACCCCGGCTCTGGAACTATATTCCTCATTCATTTTTCTCATAGACTTTCAGAAAAAAAATTCATATTAAAAGTTTGAAAGCTTGCTTGAGGATAATCAGCTACATGGTAACTAATGACCACAAGACCTATACATTTATTTAAAATCTGTTTCTGAAATGTGAAATTATTAAAACAATTTGCAGAATCTTTGCCTTTTTGGACTTTTGCCGTTATATTTGTTACCTCATAGCTGGTTAGCTTCCGCAATATCTTTGAGATCTTAATATCTGAAATGTCTATGGGAAAATTTAATTAACAATTTAATTCCGTAACTGGAGCGAGCAGTCACTGTTAAGATCCATAGAGTGATAAAGGTTTATATTGTGTTTGCTGTTTCTAAACTCTGGTACATGTTTCTAAGAAAATAAAACTTCACATGTTCAATTCCAAGCTTAATAGCTGAAAACTAAAACCCATAAAAAGTATCAAATCAGTGGCAGAAATATTAATATGTTAGACCAATTCAAGAGGTGATTCAAGGGGCATGAACTTTGTAAAGGCCATCCAGACAATAACATGGGAAGTTTGAGAGAAAATTTACAAAATTACATCCTTGAGAACATAATTGAGAGGCAATTGGTTCTAAAATAGATGCTTATGATTTCACAAGGTCCATGCTTTTGTATGTTATCTACTGAAAAAGGCTGGAATTATAAATAAATAAACAAACCTGTGCACGTCAAATACCCAATACCACTGACAAATATGGACAAACTCAGGTCAGCCAGTGGTCATGGTTGTCTGAGCCTTCAAAACAGTCCAGTCCTCTGTGGGCGGTCTTATTAAAGTACAGGAGCATAGATGGAGTATTGACCAGCCTGATCTGTGTGATGGATGGCTTTAGGAGAGAGAGAAGAAAAAGATGACAGATTCACAGAGGAGATGAGAGGTCAGAGCCTGTTAGGTCAGAGCCCATGAACACCTGCTGAAAAAAAAAAGTAAAAAACAGGAGGAAGAACTGAGGGAGGGTAGATTCCATTCAAAAGCATATAGAAAAGTATAGAAAATAAGTAAACCTTTGGTCGTATTTAGAAAAGTACAAAAAATAAATAAACCTCTTTGTCGATTAGTCACTCAAAGACGTCTCATCTGACGAATGATTTTGGCTAGTGGACTAATAATTAGATCTGAACGACTTATATAGACCACATCAGTAAGGAGAATTAATTGAGTGACTTAATTGATCAGTGGAAGTGACTTTTACATTTTCAGTGTACAGTGTTTTTCACTCACACCCCTGAGCTAATAATCTGTGAGTACAGTTTAGATCAGATACATGGTCAGATCATGGTCAGAGTTTATAGTTTTCAGAGCTCTTTTGCTCCCTTTACCAACCTTGCCTCTTTAATCAACTAATCACAGCACAGCACAGCACATGTATTAAAACAAACAAGAATGTCTTTATAAAACTAGTAATAGATCAGAGAGTAGAATATAAGTACTTACTTTTATACCAATGGCAGCAGTAGTAGTGAGTATAGGTGAGAAGAGTAACATAACTAGAAGTTGTATTTTTAGTAAGTTTGTTTTTATAGTTATCTTAGTATAGTATTTAATATTTTCACTTTGACCTGGTATTATTTACTGTATGTTTACTTTTACTTGTATACTGTTGTGCTGTACATGGCCTTGACTTCCAGTGCAAATATAGGGTATATCTGACATATTCAATATTAAGTGTGGAGCAGTGGGTCTCCACTTACAGACACTCCCTTGAGGTTCCTTGGCAATTTTCCCTGTTTTCTTTTCAGGTGCTGCTTAAATGACTGCATTCACATGCACTGGCCAATTCTCAAGGGAACAGATGAAGGAATGGGGGAGGTTTGGTTTATAGAGTGATGGGCTAGGTCATTGTGGTTGGTTAAATGTCTGCATGTATGAGGTAAATGTGTGTAGTATAAAATACATAGAATAATACGAAAGACAAAACAAAGAGGGGAAAAAGATACAGTTTATTGATGTTGGGCGGGTTCAGCACCATGGACAGCTCCAATAGTTCATTATGGATATTGCTGTTAGTCCGCAAATCTTTTTTGAACAAATTTATTTTATTTTATTTTTACTTTTTAATTGTTTTAGCATGGGTCAACAATGATCATAATTTGTAATTAATCCAGCTAATAGCACCATTCACTGATATGCAAGTTGGATGAAATTATAGCTAAAAAAATGTGTGAATAATACGTAGCCTTCCAGGCTATGTCACTATATGAGTTAAATTACTAAACTGTCCAGAGATAAAACTTTTTCTAGGTTCATAGTCATCGAGAAGGGCTTCAGACACAAGTGAGCGCTAACAATAACATTCTCTTCTTTGTAAACAATATTAAGGTACACTCAAAAAGTACATTTCAACAAAATAAATATACTTGCTGCTATACTTACTTTTTGTTGCACACGATACAACTGTGTACAGCAGCGGTTCTCGAGCTGTGGTACATGGGCCACCGCTAGTACGCTGGCTCCTTCTAGTGGTATCCTCTACAGTTCTTGTACTTGGTTCATTTTTAGTAAGATTTATCTACAGTTTTGTTCTCCTTTGGTTTAGGCCTTGCCTACTGCACTAATGGTATAATTCTACTTTATACCTGATTTTGTCATTTTGTTTAGACATGGAAAAGCCCTATTACCTGGTTTACATCTGGTGGTACTTGACTGGTACTGTGAAAAGAGCATCCGTACTGTAAATGATGATGTCTTTTTTAACTTGGCAGTAAATTGATTGGAGAGCCTGGCACAGACCAGTGAAGCTGAGCCCCCACAGGCTAACTACATGAAGTGAAAGATGATGTCTGCAGAGCTCTAACCCTCAACCACCAATCCATCAGTGCTCTTCTGTGACATTTCATGGCCACTCATTCAAACACATGGCTCTACTGGGAGGGGTCCACCATCTATACCCAAGCCCACAAATGTCACGGCAGAATGGGGAGAGAAGAAGTGGGTCAACAGCAGGTAGTGCTTGGCAAATGCTACCACCAAATAAAAGTGTAACAGGTGTAACAATGAACAAAACATTTATCAAAAATAATAACATTGCAAATGTGCATTTAAAGGTCTTATATTGTGCTATTTTCTGATCTATGTTATAATGTTGTTTCCTAATAAAAACATACCTGGAGTTGTGTTTTGTTTCATTCACACATGCTTAACACACAAATCCTACATATTTAGGCTGAGTACTTCTCTCAAACAGAAAACACTCTGTTCCACCTTGTGATGTCATGTGGTAAGTGCTGGTACCTGTTTTTAAACTCCAGACACCTTCACTAGAATTATTTGGATGATTTCAGCCCTGGAACTAAAGGTAAACTGTAGCTTTAACTTGAAAACTACCACTTAATGAGATCACAAGGTGGAACGGAGAATTTTGAGCTTTGAGATGTAAACAGACTAATAATGAATAAATACTCAAACATGTGTGAATGAAACAAAACACAACTCCTTCAGTTAAGGAGGTGACAACATTATAACATGGCTGTAAGCTCACAAGACTCAATATTTTATAATCAATGATAATTTTTAAAAAAATCAAGTTTACAGTCAGTCTTCTATCAGTAAAAGCATGAAGTTTGGCCCAAAATCTGACTATTTTTCTGTTAAATGTCAATTTAACAGTGTGCATTTTTATATTTCATACCAAAAACCATTTCATTAATTTATAGTCTGCCTTTCAATAGTGTGTCTATGGTCATATGGATTTCTAACAAATTATATACGCACACACTTCCTTCCTAACTATTATGACGTTTTATTGATTTATTAAAGCAATCCTGTTTTATAAACCTGCTGTTTATGCAAAGGTCAGGCTTGTTTGGCTGAAAACGCACGCTAATGTGGATTAACCTTTAACACTAACATTACTACATAGCATTAAGTCAAAACACAGTCACGAACTCTGATCATGATCCTGCTTTATAAAGGTGTAGGATTAAGGATTAAGAGTGAGCTCAGTTATTGCTTGACAAGTGTGCTTATAACAGATTCAAGGAGTGCATAATGATCTTGAGAAAGCTAGTATGTAATTTTAACATTCAAGGATCTCTACTCCAGGAAAGAAGGTCAAACACTGAACAGTAATATGTTAGATCACAATGTTACGCTAATTTGCAGTTAGAAGAAAGCAGAAGACAATATTAATATTCCTGGTAAAATGCTGCCTTGAAAGAGAATAAAATCTTAAGTCGTTTTTTTAATAGTTGTCAATAAATAAACATGTTTTAATCTAGGTAGTGATTAGAGGAGGTGGTATCCTAATTCTGCTGAGAAAATAAGTTTGTTATGACCACAAGCAGTAGCAGCAATAGTTAGATTTAAGTTAAGATTATAAAAGTAATACATGTGACCATGCAGACTAATATACTTACAGTACTTATACTTCTGTCATTTACTTAGAGGTGCACTGTGTAACCTTTCTGGTGGAGGGTCTGTCACCAGCTTCTGGAATGTTCCACTGTATGGCATTATACATATTTATCTCTATGGAGACAGGTTACATGTCAGGAGAAGCAAAACTCATAGTAAGAATGCAAGTTTTTAAGTTAATACAAACCCATGTTATTGAGTAAATGAAATCCAAATGCAGATGGCAAATCCTCCACCAGAAACATTACACAGTGCACCTGTAAGTACTTCCTCAACTCCCTGTAACATGTTCAATAAATTGCTTGTACAGTTTGGGATAGTTAGAGATTTTATTAGCAGAAATTCACCTCGAAATGAAGTAATAAAATTCTTAACTGACTTGTTAATTGGCAGGCAGATTGTAAAAAAAGCAGTTGCTGGTGGGTGAATGTGATGGGAATGAAAAAAGTAATTTTATGATTAGCAAGGTCACATTACAAAGGGACAGGAGGTACTGGGTCCATCCTAATCAAACCTCCATTCTGTGGAAAGGCTAAAGAAACCGGCAATTACGCAAAAAAGCAAAAGTCATTTAAAAACTGTATGAGGTTTATGACCTTCGTGTGATTTCTAATAGCTTGCTAATTACACTGACCTTCTCTGCAAAAACCTGGGGACTGAAAGAAGTGCTAGGGCAGTAAAAACAAATAAATATAGGTCTTTGTTAAAAAAAATTAAAAAATCATATTTTTATAGTTTTAGTTTGAAAAAACGTTTTCAGTAACAGTACTTTAATGTAAAGTACAAACATACATACTCCTAGGCCTGTCACGATTTTTAGTAGATAATATCATTAAAGGACATGCCCTGCAACAAATAATAATTAATTAAGCAAATAATACTTAAGCAATGATTACCCAGCGAAGTTACTTTTTAACCTTCTGCAACTCAAGTTTTATCATATTACAACAACAAAAAATCTCCCAATATATGCCCACACAAAAATATATATAACCACAATAAATAAAATATATAAGTCAATATAGTAATTATTGTGACAGGCTTACATAAATCTCCACCTTTGCTCAAGATGGATCATTTAATATCAATAAAAAGTCCAAGTTTCATATCTCCATAACTTGTATGTATGCAAAGTGAATCTTCTTTATCTTCTGTGGAGCGCTGTTGGACTGAAACATTGCAGGCCTTATGGATGATTATCTCATTTACATCTGTCAAAAGTGGAGATGGATGTGGAAGAACGGAACACAAAGATAAGCTGATAAAATGAAGGCCATTGTTCACACGCACGCACACATACATACACACACACGCACAATGGCAGTGAAAGGTCGGTATCATCAGTCACTTCACACACTATCTCCCCATGTATCACTCTGACTGAAGGAGGGACACTGTACATTCAGAATATACACTGATGTCTTTGAAAAGTCAACAGCAGGGGAGGGAGAAGTACACAAAAAAGAACAGTGGAAGTGAGGAAACAACACTGATATTTTGTGTTGAAAAATACAATCTAAAGTTTTACCATTTAAGTATCAAAATCGATAGCAAAAGAGAAATTGCTATGGATCCTACCTGGACGACTGTGGGATATACAGATATAAAATTCGATATATATATCAGCTACTTCCTTATACTGAAATTTAGTTTGAAATAATAGTATTGTGAAAACTGTATAAAACACATTCAGTTAAATGCAGTGCTTTTCTCCTTGCTACAAACAGTACTGTATTGATACTTTGCAGTGACCTTATGCTGTCGATGTTCTACATATATCTCTATGGTGGAATGTTCAGCAATTACCATGGAGACACAATGCATGCATTAGCAAACACTGTCAAAAAAGTGTTAAGATAATCTGAAAACTCAAGAAAAAGTAGAAAATTTATTTAAGCAACTCATTTTCAGGAGCATGTGATGAATACCAGTGTTCATGGTCCATGGTCAACAAATCAGACCTGTTGTAGTTTTAAGTAAGTGAGCTCTTTCTTTATTTTAAATTAAAGCACAGATTAAAGTCTGTTAGCGCGTCTGATAGAGCAGAGCCTACAGTTAGCACCACACCCCCGGGGAATGTTGATGACATCAGCTGCAGTATCAATTATTAGCAAAGCAGCTGTTTCACCTACTGCCACTAAACAACATCACAACAACATCTACTACTTATATTCATTCTACCTCAGTGAGATTTTTTGAATAACTTAAGCAACTTACATTGTTCACTTGGTTGGAGTTACAGTAAAAAAAAAAAAAAAAAAAAAAAGAGAAAGATTAAAAAAGCTGAAAATAAGCCTTTTCCCAAAAAAGTTTACTTAGGCAGAACCTTTTATTCAAAAATATGTTGCTTACCAAATTGCACTATCTTCTTTCCATTTCAACAAATCTCTGGAAGCGCACGCAAATGGATACCCCCAGAGTTTTCTCCCCATTAAAACAATCCTACTGTTTCAAAGTTCTGGTGCAAGTTTAATTTGGCCAAAACAAAACAGCAGTGCAGTTTCTGTTTCTTTTGTAAACCCAATTACAAAAAAGTTGAACAGTGTTTAGTGTAGTCAGCAAACCAAGCAGTCGACTAGATGCATAACAACTGATATTCAGTTTGGTTACTAAAATATAAAGTTGTGTTATATGTGTTGAAATATTACCATATTTTGACTGGTACAGCAAATCAAAAAAGTGGACTATTTGTGTAGCACTCTGCATTGAGTGATTGGAAAGATGATTATTTAAATCTGATCACAAGCATCACATCAGTGGAACAAGCTGAAAGATCAAACTCTGGTTAAATCCAGTTTAGCTGATGAATCCTATGCGTAATCACTGATTAAGAAAATAAAATAGGAGAACTAAGGAGTGGGCGATTAAAGATTGCTGAATCACTCCAAATACAACTTTGGGGGAGTAAATGGTGAGGGAAAGCAATTATAACATGATTAAAAGCTCTGAAAAGTTGATTTGGCATAATAAGTCTGCTTTAAATTTCTTTATTGTGAAGTTCTAAGTGTTTAGTATCAAGTCATCATAAGTTTCACCTCATACAAGGAACTTTTCTAGCCTTTACTCTCTGTACTAGAACTTGCTCTGGTCCTCCCTGTAGGCATTAGATGTACAGGACTCGTGCTTCTACTTGACCCGTGAGCCATGTTAACCATTTACAATTGGCTCACAGTCACACAGTGGTGCGCCCATTATGGAGCGGGTTCTGTCTGTCCAGGAGCAAGTGCAGCCATACAACATAATGAGGCTGTAAGAGTGCACGGCTCATGGTCTGTACTGTTACAGACAGGTCTTCACAAACTGCTCACACAGTTGACTTCTCCAACATGGACTGACTGTCAAGTATTACAACTAAAATAAGAAAGCTCATGTTTTGATGACAAATTACTGATCACACCCCATTGAAAAGGTGACATTTGCAAAGGCCATATAGAGAACTTGATCTAATAGTTGGACCAAGGTTTGTGGCCACCATTTAGTCCCCACTTTTCATTGACAATGTGTTTAATTAAAAGCATAATATATAACTCACATTTGACCTCCCAGTGACACATTTAGAGCCTATTTGTGTAGCATCTTCAAACTCCAATGTAAAAATTTGCTAGATCAGATATCGGCTTCCAAATATCGATACAGCCAATATCCTGGTTGGACATATACATTGATTTAACCAGACTATTTATTGGTCCTAGTTGTCCCAGAAAGTTTGCATTTTCATTGACACAAAACTGTTCTATAAGTACATAACATATAACATCTACATAACTAATTTGGATCAGTTTTGTCTAATTTTATTTTTGTATAAAGAAAATAAATGGTGCATCCCAGTGCAAACTTGAGTGGAAAGGGACAAGAAAGATTCCAAGTATCTTTTTTGAGAAGCCACAATGTTCCAAGAAATAAGCAGTTGAAAAGCTGTTCTGTTGTGCACCATCACAAAAATACAGTCTACAAAAATATACTGACTGAGATGTCTTATCTAAGATCAATAAGAGTAGAAGTTGTAAGTACTTTATATTGAAAAAATAACTTGTGATCTGTTTGACATAGAAGAAAAAGTTATGTTTTAATATGGTTTAGTCAACAGAAATATTTCACCTAGATGCTTGCAATTCCAATTTTTAAAAAGTCCTGTCTAAGGTTAGCCAGGATATTTTTTATAGCCAAAAACAAACAGCACCCACCATTAGACTGTAGGAGCCTGGTGAATAATAACTAGGGAGCCTTCCTCATTTGTGCATGTGTCTTTTGGATGTCTATGTGACTTCTTTTCTAATTAGCGCTTACAAGAATGCTATCAGGACTACGCTTCAACGATTCCCCATTTTAAAACTAACCAGGAAGTGCAAACACAATTACGGGTAGAGATGGAGCAAAACAACATTTAAATATGAATTACATCTTTGTAGATAGAAAGTGTCCCCAAAGCATGTGGCCGCTCTAATTCACAGAAAACACCACAGCCATTAACACTTTCATGCTCATCCGAATGCTTATGGCAATTTTAATGCAGGACTGTAGATAACAAGGTACATCAGTTTACGAGTGCTAAAATCTCTTCAAGCCCAGGAGGTTTAACACAAGTAGATGTATGGATAAAACCTGTAATAGCTGTTGGTAATTGAACAGCAACTCATCCATTTCTTTCAGAGAGAGAGTTCATGTATACTGCTGAATGTTGGAGAGGAAACATAGGAGGGAAAGAAGGGAAGAGGAGAGAAAAGAGGTTGAGGAGCTAGGGCACAATTACTTTGATATGTGGTTCAATTAAGCTGCTAACAAATACTAACGGTGCTTGGCTTGAAACATAGACCTCCGGAGAAATGCTTGAATTGTGTGATTGATGTCGATTGATGACAACGGGAAAACAGAGGGGAGAGGCGGCGACCATGACACTGCTCACATTTGGGGATCAGACAAAACTGAGGGAGGATGGGACTGTTGGCAGCGTCTTTAGCTTCTTGATGGAAGGCTTATTGTTGAACACAGTTTATGGGAGGGAAGGATACAGAATTAGCAAATGAATCAGTTTCCAAATATAAACGCTAGAAACTGCAAGCACACGTCAGCCATGCATTAATTTAACACTATGATTATTGGGGTAGTGTAAATCATATAGTTTAATAACTTAGCCTGTTGGTGCATACTCATAATTTAATTCATTTTTAATCAGGTCTTTCAAATTGTTCACAAATTTTGTATGATTCAAATGTATTTAGTTTTACTTGTGGTTATAACACAAACTCTCCATATTTAGGCTGAGTTCTTCTCTCAAACGGAAAACACTCTATTCCACCTTGTGATGTCATGTGGTAATACAGGAAGTGCTCCACTGTATTTTTAAACTTGTTGTTGTCATGAGGTGGCATTTTGAGCTTTGGAGCTGTAGAAACAAAAACGAAACACAACTCCAGGCAGGTTTTGATGAGGTAATATGGCTTAAAGCTCAAGTTAAAGACAGTCGGTTTTCTATAATACAGGACCTTTAAAATTAGACCCAAAAAGACATTACATATATACAAGTCATTACATATTTGCATTGTTTGTCTAATGTTTGATCAATAAAAGCAAATGGATTTTAAGTAAGAGCAAAAAGCTACCAGACATAATGATATCACTAAAATATTTTCTACCAGGCATTCATTTCTGCTTGTTTCGACTCATTGCACTGCCATACCACTCCATGTTTTCACTTTTTGCCTGGCCACTGCTCTTTTTGGTCTTTGTAGATAAAAAGAAATGGTGCTGTGTGTTGAGATAAGACTGAGGTAAAAAGGTTCAAAGGTCAAAAGCCAAAGTCCAGGGGTCATCTCCACTTGGCACTGAACCCGAAACCATAGCAACAAACAATGTGACCAACATGGGCTACAGTTCTTACTACAAGATCAAAGAAAGGGGAATGCAAACAGAGAGACAGGGACCCGAGTGAGCTGGACATGAAGGGCTAGGGACGTCCTGAAGGGGCCCTGGGGTGCTCTTGGACACTGAATAGGACACAGACATAAACTCATAAAAAAAGGACAAGTTTATTTCTGTCTTCCACTCAGACCACAGTGATTGCATTTGTTTTATTTGATTGGACCATTTCTTTCTATCATAAATATAAAAGTGGCTTATTTCCGTAGTCTACAAAGGAAGGTTACGGGTGGAATAGACACATTTGATTTTGCAAAGAGATGAAGGAGTTTGACATTGTCCAACAAAAGTACAAATAGTCACAGTAATAGTAGCAGTAGT
This sequence comes from Taenioides sp. WSHXM2023, assembly GCA_029959045.1. Lineage (NCBI taxonomy): Eukaryota > Metazoa > Chordata > Actinopteri > Gobiiformes > Gobiidae > Taenioides > Taenioides sp. WSHXM2023. Next base: position 19,812,074 of record CM057086.1, on the reverse strand, counting down.
AGTATAAATTATATTGTGAATACAGTAAGAAGTAGAAGTGCTATGGCAACAGAGGATGTGTGCTTGGTAGCGTTCCATTTTCTTACGTAAAATGCTTTTTCTTTTTCCTATTCTTGTATTATTCATTATCAAGACAAAACAGTATTATAAAGTTCATATATTTTCATCTTTATATCCTAATTTATCTTCATCATTAATTTGTGGTGGCACTGCAACTTTCTTTATTGCTCTCCAGGGACCCACCAGGCACCTAAACAAAAAAGTGCCATAACCTTTTTGCGGTAGCATACTGGAACCTTAAATGATACTCAGCCCCATTTACTTTGCCTAATATAAATATCTAGTTAGTCCCAGTAGAAAAATGCAAAAAGGTTGAAACACTTAGGACTATTTTTAGATGAAATATTTCTACTGTCCTCCTTTCAGGTCAATGTGATTCTATTAGTTTAAATTGGTCTGGCTTTGCTTCAGCTTTGTATGGCTATATAGTGTGTGTTTGTCTCTCCAATCCCTCTGTTATTATTTATTCTGTGATATGACTGTAATGCAATAGAGCCACACTCAGCCGTGATGTGATTATTTTGCTGCAAATTTCCCTCACCGGTTCTGGTCTCTACTGGCCAACCACTGCCAGCCTCTCACTGGCTGATTCAATGTTGGCACGTCAATAAGGCGCCAAACGTGCCAACTAACTCAATATGAGCTGCCCTGTGCCGCACTTCTGAAAAGATTGACTTGACTCAACTATCGAACAATTGGAGTTTTTTCCCAAAAGGAGGTGGGAATTAATTAAGCCCGAGCCTGCTGTTCTGGCGAGAGCAGTCCCCAGTGGCTCCACAGGTGAAGTGATTTTCGAAGCTACAAATCCACTAACTCATGGACTGTTTGATTAAATTGTCTGTGCTCCAGTCGATTTATGGAAATTGGTGAAAATATGCTACACTAATTTCTGTAAATGGATTTTTTTAAATTTTCTACTAGATCACAACTGAACCTGGGTTCCCAGAGCCTTCAAATTCAACTTTTTTAATTGTCAGTATATAGACAGGACATGGCTCATGTGAAAGCCCAGAATTCCCTCACTGAGCTGCAGAGGCTGCACTAGCACTGGTTTATTATTGGCTTCAGGTGCTGGGGTCTAGGTAGTGATGATTCAGATCAGAGAGAGTCTTTTTTTTTAACTGGATTGGAAAATTATCTTCAAAACCAAAACACCAAATTATAACATAAACAGCTTGGCCATCAGCCCTATGTAAGAATAAATCATCATTTAAAGCTTCATTTAGTTTGAACACGTCTGCCTCATAGTGACAACACAGTTAGGTCATGGTTATGGAATTAAAATCAAATATGGTTCCTTTAAAGATTACCAAGATACACTACAATGTTAAATTCAAGACCCTGTATTTCTTTCTTATTTAGTTCTGTACATAAAATATTGGATTGAGTTCATGTCCTCAGTTTGATGTTGGTGTTTTCTATTGCAATGACAAGTACAGAGAGCAGTGCCACAGTGGATAAAAGGCTTTTGCATTGACATTAGAGGCAGGTTTAACTAGAGGGGGCTACACTGTCCATTAGTAGTAAAACACATTTGTGGCATTAAAGCTGGCACAGTTAACTTTTGAACTCAGTCGAACAATGAACACTTGGCACACAATGATGATGTAATACAAAAGAGCTGTTGTACATAGATTACATTTCACCCATAGTTTTACCACTATTGTAAAAGAATAGTTTTCAGCATTGCAGAACAAAGTGGGTGGCCGTGGCTAGGATGTAATTCATACTTCAGTTTAATGGGTTTTTGTGATTAGGTGAATATGAGACTAGCTCTTCAAAAATCAATTCAATCCTAAACAAGAGTGAAGGTTGCCATTTTTGCTGTTCAAAATGAAGTACATCCTGTATGTTTGACAGAGAAAAAAGGGTCCAATACACTTTGAATGCAGTAGAGCTCTGAGTTGCCGCACACAATTTGTTGCTCATCTCTCCTTGACTCTGTGTCTGTGTCAATTTATCCGAGCAGGGACTGTTGGGTAGGGGTGAGTGGGGCCTTATCACACTGTGTTTTACGGTGCCTGACTTATTGACTGTGAACATGGCTCTCCTCATCAGCCTGTGTCGCAAGAGCACCATCGACTGTACTGATCTATGCTGAGGGCAGATATACAAGTGGTCAGTGTGGATAACTAGAACTGACTGGTGTCTTTAAAAGTGCTTTGGGCCAGTCAATATGGGGGCGCACTGAAGCGGTAAAGATAACATGTTGTTCCAGCTTGACATGTGTATTTATGTAGATTAAGAGTTAAAGTAAGTATTAGTAGAGCCAATAAGGAGCTAAAATATGTTAATCTTCCAGTCCAGTGAACAGCCAACAATGCCAAAATACATCATAAGGAAGTAGATCTATAACATTTCAACCAAGTTATGGCAATTTTAAGGAACACTCCTGCTTAAAAATACTGAAATACTGATATATTGTGATGCTAAATTTGATGATACAGTATTATAGTTATTGTGGGTGGCTGTATCAATATATATCACTATATCACAATATATCAGTATACTCAAGTATTTTTTTGTATCTTTTTTTTTTATCGCACTACAATTTTGTTGCTTATTTAGTGGAAAGAAACTTGTTTATGCAATACACTTGACATATTCACTGTTTTGATGATTAAAATAGATGTATTTCATATTAACATTGCACAAACTATGGTTTAACAAATAAATATTCTTGCTAAAATGCATTTGGTACTTAAAAAACAGCGATATATCACAGAGAATCATGTGCAATATATGGATTATCATGTATTGCCATATAAAGATAATATTGTATCATGAGCCTTGTATCGTATTGAATCGTGAAGGACCCAGTGATTCCCGGCCCTACTCCTGCTCACCCACTGCACCAGACTATAAAGGGACAGAGGAGCTCATTCTCCAACAGACTCCTGCAGCTCCGCTTAAACAATGAGAGATAGATATACATTCATACCATACTCCATACAACTGTACAACAACTCACCCTTATGTAATAGATAACCTTATGTCATGTCAATAATGATTTCATCTTTCACTGTTTCTCCTTACTCACCTCTTGTATATAGCCAAGACATATCTTGTATTACTATATTTCTATATTTTTTCTTGTACATATACAACAATTATGCCTTATTTGACACCAGTCTCTTGCTATTTTTGCTCTTTGTTATCATATTATATTGTGATGGATGAGCTACTGTGTCCAAATAATTTCGCTTGTGGATCAATAAAGTTCGTCTGCGTCTAACTGTATAGATGATGTAGGATGTTTGTGCTCTGCAGTGGTCAGTATCTATCATTTGTCTATACAATAAAGAGCTATGAGCAAATATGGTGCATGTAGGATTGAAGGTTCATTTGAGTCGCAGCTCTACTTCAGTGCGTACAGTAGAAAAAAACATTAAAAAAACATTAGAAAGACAAGGTCAAACATTTAAATGAAGCAAAAGCAGTAAAAGGATAAAAAAGCACATAGAGTACAAACGAAAATAACAAAGAAATCATGTATTCTTCCAGCCCACTGAACATTCAACAACAATATGTCACATAGGCATCAGTATTTGTCAAGAAGGTAACTGTCTGGATGTGAGTTAGAGATGTGAAAATAGGCTACGGAGAAACTAGGGCATAGCAGAGACTCAGGAGAGGTGTTTCCAGCCCTGCCTCCTGGCCTATTTTACTGCCTGGCGAGACTGGCATGTATGTGTGTGTTTGTGTGTGAACATGTGAACAACAGTGGAGCACCCTGGGCAGTTTAGGGGCACACGAGCTTGAATGATAACAGGTGAGCTCCAGGAAGGCTACCTGTGGGACAGACTATGCCCCACGACAATGCCCTGCGACAGGCTGGGGTAGAATGTGCACACAGGCCCCGAGAGACTGGGCCAAATGTCAGACTGTCTGTGCTAACATACTGAAAAATATGTCTGGAGCTTTATTGGAGTGTGTCACCTGTGTATGTGGACTGGTTCATATGTTCAACTGTGTGGGTATGATGGGCTAGGGATCCAAAAAGCAATAAGGTAAGAAAACAATAAAATAGACATCTTCTTGTGTGGTGATTATTATGTAAGCATTAAACAACAAGGAGCTGTGTGTTATGCAGTTTTAACGGATGGCTACTGTGAATGTGAAAAGCCTGTTCACTGTCACAATTATTTCTGTGTTTTAAATGAACTACTCAGAGCAGTTGAGCATTTGTTTATTCATTGCTATAGTGTTGTCATGGTGATGGCCACAGAGTAGTGATATAAAATGTGATTTAACTATTTGCGGACCTGTGCATTATGCAGTATTAATGCATGTCAGTTAGCCATTGGAATTATCACTGACTGTGGTATAATTGGGTTTTTTTTGCACAATTATATTACACAATGCAATTGACAGGTTAAAAGAGGGTCTACCCATTTTTATTATGTAGCCTGATGAAGTAAAATTTATCTTGCACCACTATAGAGAGGCTATATTGGAAAAGCAGCTCTTAGCATAAACGTGAGACCATTGTGTGATGTATGCATTTAATTATAAAGTCTGCAAACCAAGAAGTAAGGCCAGTGCACTGGTAGCATGCTAGTTGTTCTAGCTAGCATTATAGTGATAACAAAACTCCACTCTGGCCTCTAAGCAGACTAGAATAGGCAATCTACAAAATAGTTGCTTTGTGAGGTGACCAGCAGCTGTCAATATCTGTCAAATGTGGTCAAACAACCGAACAGTGGCAGAGTCGAGTGTAATAAATATATGAAAAAATTGGTGTCACCACCAGTCTCTGTGGCATTGTTCATGTGCATGTGTGAGTGCTCCGACTGGGCAGATGACTCACAAAAGGAATCCAAAATGGCATTGTCGACAGGTGCAAAGTGTGGCCGTAGGTGTTTTTGTTTGGCTGCGTGGGCGAAAGAAATACTGTTGAGTGTCACCGTACAATTTTACACAGAACAGCTCGCTCCCACGCCCCCATGCTCACCCACTCAAGCCAAAGAATGTACAAATGTTTACTCTACATATTTCTCTACTCCAAGTCATCACTAATTCATCCTTAGCATTTCCCTTGACTAAATAAGTGCCATCTTTAAACTGACCCTTTACAGCACTACTAAGTTACACCTTGGCTTTAGCTGTAAGTCAATATCGGGGTAGGGTTAGTCTCACTGTGGAACCTGACCCTTCTATGACAATGCCATGTTATTGAATCAGAATGAAGATGTAGGCTAATCATGCTTTGCTACTTGATCTTTGAATGGAGCACTTGCTGCAGTCACTGGATTACCATGAAGACATAGGGTGGAGTGTAAAGTTACCAGCTAAGGTTTTGATGAGGAATTAGCCGGTCATATATCCTAACATGTAATGAGAACCTGAGTTGAGTTACAGACCTTGCGTGCACCTTCAGCTATGGATATGGTTGTCAAGAGGTGAAAGAACATGATCAAGCAACAGTGAGATGTGCAAATACAAGATAGGATGTGAGAGTGTCTCAAGTACAAGTTCAAGGCATCACTTAAATTACAATGGCTTCCACATATGAGCAGAGAAAGATGTAGAGCACTTGCAAGATTAAACAAATTAGCATGCTATTATAAGTATGCAACAAGTTTTCAGATTATACAAAAACAATGTAATCTGTAGTGTGTGATGAGACATTCAGTCCTTCAAGACTTAATAGAAAAAGAACAAGAAAAGCTACAAAGAGTGATTGGCATTTAGTGCTATAACGCTATGTAACGATGTGTACAGTCTAAAGCTTTGGTGCCCAACTGGTCTAATTGTAAAACCCACTTTCATACCTGACCACTTTACTGTGACCCACTTTTTACATTAGCCTATTTAAAGGTGGGTGTGTGTTACAACCTATTTACGCAATCTGTGTGTTTTTAGTATTCAAATAAGAATCATCAATTGTATTTAATCACAACTTCCCAGACCCAGCTTTTGAGAAAGTTGTGATGGTTTTAAGTCAGTACTATTCCAGGTGATGAATTACAATATATTTTAAAATAACTAGAACATAATTCTACATCATGCTGTAACACAAGTGATTTTAAAGCAATGCACCTAATCCTGGAGAAGTGTTAATGCTTAGGGCACACATGGCACTATTGTAAGCCCTCCATTACATTTCATATTGATTCTGTGGGATTGCATTATCCCTTATCAGCAAGTGGGGGTAAAGGTTGGAGGAGGTGTAAAATTAATTTAAACCAGGTCAGATGAAGAGCAAATGTATAAAATAAACATGACCTCAGACGGAAGTTTCATTCATGGATTACCACAGTACTAACATCATATTTTATATTTATAGATTATAGGCCAGAATACCAGGGGCAGCTCATTAACATGCAGGTTTCCAATTAGTGACCATGGTGTATGCTTTTTATCAACACAAAGAGACCATGATGACAGGTTGTGGCACTGAATTCAATATTGCATTAATGCTCAAACATGTACAGTAAATACAACACCAGCTCTCTCCTCAAAGACACACTTTAGTACATTAAACAGAGCACAAGGATGATTTAAAGCCTCCATCTTGCAGCAGGATAAGCTCAGGGAACCCAAGCATCACAAATCTTCTCCATCACACATCAACATTAATGCCAATGATACTAATCCATCAGACAGCCATCGCTAATGCTGCAGATTGCTAATCCATCAGGGCACATACAGATTTACACCATCCTGAGTTCTACTCATAAGTACACAGGTTCATTTCAACAAGTTTAAATGTGGTGATTAAACTATTTAAAATAACCTTTGCATATAGTAATATTTTGACCTTTCTAAATGCATCTAATTTAGTGAAACGTGAGTATTACGTGATCATTCCTTGTGCAATTTGAGCAAGAATCTGTCCCTTGATTTTTTTTACATTGTCCTTGTCAAACTCTTAAATCCTCACTTTATGCCAATAATTACACAGCAACAAAAGCCATGATGAAGACAGGGCAGCAATAATTAATCTGAATAATCATGACTAGTTTGCTAATAAAATATTCAAATTAAGGTTAGTAATAATTATCTGGACTACACACTATCACAAAAACACATGTCAAAATACATTCTAACAAAGACAGTGCCATTATTACATTTTCATCAATAATATACTTGTACAATATGTATATACTGTATTTATTTCAGACCTTCAGACCTAAACCTTGTGGACAGTCTTCCCAGGAGAGTTCAAGCTGTTTTAACTGCAAAGGGTGGACCGACATCATATTAAAACCTATGGATAAAGAATGGGATGAAGGCAGGTGAGCAAATACTTTTGGCAATATAGTATAGTATAGTATATATATATATATATATATATATATATATATATATATATATATAAGTTTTGTCTAAGTCTAACTGGCTCTATGATGTCCACTTAAAGGGATTGCATTAACCTCTGCAGCTCTCTGTGGGCAGACTGCACTTCTGACGTGCTCTGTGTTAAAGTCTTCCTTCTTTGGCTCAATCCGTCTGGCTCTCCTCCAGAAATGCACACATGCCATACTCTCATTTCAAGACAGAGTTTATCATGAGCTTGTTCAATATGTAACTTCTCTGCAGCCAGGCTATGACTTTTCTACTGTCTTTTGAATACAGACATCAAAATTTGCCAAGAGGTCACCTGAAACTTGCAATTGTGAAGTTATCGGAAGATTGAGCATGTTAAATATAGACAGACTGATATTTGGACTTTTTAAGCGTATCAGCTATCAGCCTTAAATCTCCAGCACATGCCGATATTGTTTTGGTCAATCTGCTGCCTAAAAAATACACACAATGCTTTATATTAATAGATAAGATAAGATAAGATAAGATAAGATAAGATAAGATAAGATAAGACTTTATTGATCTCACAGAGGAGAAATTCACTCGTGACAGAAGCTCACAGTCAGGGGACAGTATAGTGCAAAAAGTTGTGAAAAATTGTGCAAACACTCAGAACAATAAGTAAATAAAAAATAAAATCACAATAAATATTAACATATTTACAACATCAGGTAGCTCTTATGTACAGGGAGTGAAAGAAATGTAAATATATAATAAAACATATCTCTTATATAATATATATATATGTAAAAGAATACAAATATACAAATATATACATATATAATCTGAGGACAGTGGAGGTGGTTACTGATGAGGTGACATGGTTACAGGTTATTGCACTGGTTATTGCACAGGTTATTGTAAGTGTTAAACAGTGGAGTTGTACAGTCTGACAGCAGTGGGGATGAAGGACCTGCGGTAGCGTTCCTTCTTGCACTGAGGGTGCCTCAGTCGGCCGCTGAAGGTGCTGCTCAGTTCCTCTACAGTCCGGTGCAGAGGGTGAGAGGTGTCGGCCATGATGGATGTGAGTTTGGCCAGCACCCTCCTCTCACCCACCTCCTCCACAGACTCCAGAGGACAGCCCAGGACAGAGCTGGCCCTCCTGACTAGTTTGTTCAGTCTTTTCCTGTCCATTAATACTTTAATACAAAAAGATAGTTGCACAAAATGTGACTACACAGCTCTCTTATAGGTTTGTGGTAAAAAGTGGGGAGTTTGTAGAACTACATAACTTGTGGAAAATAATAAAAATCAGCTCAAACATATCAGTGAGTTTATTGGCCATGGGTTGCTCTGTATTCTAAACAACTGGTATTAGCCATGAAAAAAAAACAAAAAACAGTTTCATTATTTTGTGCACATCTTAAACTTAGACATATTGGAGTTACAAGGACAGCTTAAAACCTCAACACAATACTCATGCCTTCAAAACTTTGTTTTAGTGATATTAGCAGCATGATTTTCATGGTTATTTGTCATTTTATGTGTTAGATAAAGCAGATGTATTTCATGCTTCTTTGCGCTTTATAACAAACTGTAGCGCTCAGACCCATCATTGCGAACTCTACTCTCGTGTTGGATGGCCCGCTTTAGCAACCCGGCGGCTCACACACTGGTACAGACTTATTTATAAGGGACTTGTTGGGCTGCTTCCTCAATACCTTAGTGTGTATCTTCAGCGTAGGCCTGATGGACCCCAGAATTTACGTTCTCAGGATGTTTACACACTGACTGTTCCTACTGTGAGAACAGAGAAGGGAAAACTGTCTTTTCAGTATAGTGCTCCAGCCGACTGGAATTCTTTGCAGAGAGTTTTAAAACTAAAAACACTTGTACCTATGCCTTTTTTTAATACTCTTTTGAAGGACCTGGAAATGCAATCGATGATATGCCAATGTTTCTAATTGTGTCCCTAACATATTATCTGTGTTGATTTTATATTGAATTGTTGTCTTGTGGGTTGTGTTGTGTGGGCCTCTTGCCAGGACTCCCTTGAAAAAGAGATCTTTTAATCTCAATGGGACTTTCCTGGTTAAATAAAGGTTAAATTAAAAAAAATAAAATGTTGACAGATGCCAGTGACCATTCCTCTTGTCCCTCTGGTATTCCTCAGTAAACAGTTGAAGAAGGTGGATCTCAGTATACACCATCCAAAAAAGTATCTGCTCCCCCCCCTCTGCCCCGCCCGCTTCCTGGCCTCTCCAGCTGGATGTGCAGGCCTTGTACTCCCATCACTGCTGTCTCTGTACTGGAGCAGCTGGTGTGCCAAACAATCTCTGCCCACTCACCAACACACTCTAGTTTTATCTTTGTTCTTTAAATCTGTATTTGTGTTATTTTTCTTCTTTGGTGCTCTTCTTTGAGATGTCATCTGACAAACTAATTATCAAACCAAGGAAACATAAAGGAAGCACAAAGAATGTAAACATATGCAATACTAAGGTGGCAGGGCGGTGCAGACCTTAGTGCTTCAGCCTCACAGCAAGACCAGGATTTGAGACTGGCCCTTACTGAGTGTAGTTTGCATGTACATTACAAACCTCAACAGGACTATCTGGGTAATACATAAATGAAAAACTAACCCTAACCCTAAGAACAGGTTTTATAAAAGACTGGAATGACACAGAAGCTTTAGTACAACCCAAAGCCATCCCTAACTCCAGTTTTCTGTGAAACTCTGTGTGGAACTTGAGTTTGTTTTTCTTTAAGCCAAGTATTGTCAAAGTATTTTTAAATAGTCTACTAGCACCTGCATCTCCAGTCACATCTACTGAACCAAACCTCACATGCCCGTATTAGCACTGTCTGTCTCTAGAAAGTAACAAAAGAAACCAACAACATAAAGAGAGTGCTGCTGGTGCTGGCATGCCATTGAAAAATGCAGAGAACAGAAAGCAGCAGAGAGCCACTGTGAAACTGTAAGATTCTCATTTCATAATCTACTGACGGGTTCTAAAGACTGTCTATGAATATAAAGATAGTCAGTCTAAGTACTTTTACATTTAAGCTAAAAGCCCTGCTCATAGAACTTTTTTCCAACTTACCATAAGTTATTAATGGAAAAGTACACTATAAGTACACTATGAGAAATGTTACAGTAAAGTTAACTTGAATTCCTTTCACAATCCAATCAAAGACCCAGAGTTTTTGAAATACAGATATGTGCCAAAATGATCTTATAAAGGGCTGCGGTTGGGATTTTTTTTTTTTTTTTTTTTGCTTGACTAAAGACCTGCTCTGTGCACGGATTAATCAACTAAAAGGCAGTCTGGTGTGTCACTGGCAATAACTCTGGTTGCTAGATTTCTATGAGTTAAATTTTACTCAAGGAAGGCATCTCTTTTCTCTGCCACAAGAAAGCTAGATAGAATGCAAAAAATGAGCATGTGCTATGGGACATGCCAAGAGGTTGGTGGAAAAAAAACAGCTGGGCACTAAGTAAACATTGGGACTGTGGCTAAAAGCTTTTCCATTTCAAAGAATGGGAGTCTGCAGGAGAGCAGCGTGACGTGGGAGAGGCTAACCGGGCATGATACTGTGTTTCTATATTAGCCATGCTGTTGTGTAAACATGGCCTTTCTGCACCTAACCCATGGACTAATAGGATGTTTACTCCATGTGGGCACTCTAGGCTTGTGGTGTGGGAGTATGCATACTCAACAGCAAGAAGTGTGTTAAGTTACGAGAAAGAAAGCTGAAATGCTGAAGGTGATGGAAAGTGGTTTAAATGTCTTATCATTTGTATGTGCAAGATGGGAGCAGTTTAAGTCTCTTGCTGTTCACAAATATGCTAAAGATGGGACGTCTGTGTAATCCATCAGTCGTCCAGGTACGATCTATAGCAAAAGAAAAATATAATTCTGTCAACTGGACAAACGTTTTTTAGAGTGAAGACATTTCGCAGATGGCACATTATCATAAGTGAAGCATTTATTTTTTAACAACAATCCCAGCATGGCCAAGATAGTCCACACCACATTATAATACTCCACTCGCGGACATTTTCAATAGGGATGCACCGATCCAGCTTTATCTATTCCGATACTGGTTTCGATGTTATAGCTTTAAGTATTACCCGATTCCTGTAGATTGAAAACAGCATTTATTTCCTTTAAACAGAACTATGACTAGGCTCATGACTTATTGCATCAATTTATATTTCTAACCTGGCCAAACCGATATCTGGAAGCCGATATCTGATCCAGCAAATTTTTCAGTATCAGCACCAATATCCAATAGCAGCATTGTATCAGTGCATCCCTAATTTGTCAAACTGAATGTTATACTTCATTTTCTCAAATAAAATGCCAAACACTCAACTCAAACTGTCATTGAGCCAGTGGCCTACAAATGTGCACAAGCATCTGTCAGCACCAGACTGCAGATAAAGCCTGCTCAAGCTGCACAGGCTATTGTTGATTAATACGTTTGTTTACTTCATAATGCCCAGTATTGTTGACAACTGCCTCACAATGAGTAAAGCCAGAGCTGCTGCAGGGTTTTACTAAGTTGTTAAAATGGCTTAACAAGTAATCACAAAGCATAAACAACAAAGAATATATGGCATCTGTGTTGTACAGCACCTTCTATGCGGTAATGAAGGTGGTTGTAACCACTACTGGGACAGCCAATGTGAGAAGTGACAACATTACATGCTCCTTTTGCAAAATAAAGTAATTTGAAAAATATGAGGTTAGAGACAGAAGCTAGATTGCCATAGTGTAATTAATCGATAACATATATTGGAATGTAAATGCTAGGCTAAGATCAGACAGTTATCAATACCAAAAACTAATAGCGAAACTAGATATTCATTTGAGCAGGTATTGATACTAAAACAGTCACATTCACAATGACAGAAATCTCCCAAACCAAATACATAATTCTATTTGCACTGTCATACATAGATAAAATAAAAGAGACTAGCTAAGGAGCTAGTTACTGAGTTAGCTATGGACATTTGATGCTACAGGTTTTTTACACCATATGTGGCAGCAAATGTGGCAGCAGACCTTCAGAGGAAATACTTTGAAGGGATGAACACAAGGGACTGTTGGACTGTTGTGTGAAATTAACTTTGCTGCAGGCTTAGCAGAGTAAGAATGAGGCCTTTCCTGTTCTGTTCATCTGGTTCCCACCTGAACACTGCTGTGATGCTGCAGGACACAGAGGAGGGACACTTTTGCTCTTCCACAGGATCTGCTGACCCTTCCTGACCAGTCCTCCTGTTAAACTGCACTGAGACCTTTGACTGAGACACAAAGATGACTGAGACACAAAGATGGCTGAAACATGCAGTGGAAATGTTGCAGAAACAGCACCTGCAACAGTTTGCTGCAGCAAAACTTGAATTTCCCTTGGGATCAGTAAAGCAGCTCTCTCTCTAATGATGCTGGGGTACTGCTGGAGTGTTTTGCCCAAGTCAAATCAAAATCAGTATCTTTATTAATCTAAAATTAGCGTGTACACGTCAAATCCAAACACATCTAGTACTTGCATGGCTGTGTCTTGCTCAGCGCAGCTGAATGGCTTTCCTAGTGGGGATTATTGTAGTCTGCTACATGCAACCGTGCTCTGGGTACACTGCAGTTCCCCAGTTGTGCTTATGTGGGAGATTCAAATCACAACCCCACCAATCAAAGTTCAATGTTTACATGCATTTTAGAGATCCTGTTCAATTTGGGTAAGAAATTCAGTTTTCCTTGTCTGCACAGTGGTGGCAAGCTAGTGCAAATGCAAACTATAAACAGCCATTGCCAAAGTGGATGAAGCACTATTGCTTAGTTCTACACAATTACATTTTTTTTTTTTTTTTCTTCACATAATCCAGAGGCCCTCAGGTCAGGAGCAGTCAAAAGCTCTGTTCCAGTGCACAACATTAGTGCTTGGCTTCAAAACATTCACAATTGGCCAAATTTTAATCAACTTACTTACACCGCTGATGTGTTTTTTCACTCTAAATTAACTACTAAATGAGCACATTGCATGGCAGTAATGATCTTAAGGCACTAAGGCAGCGAGCTAAGGACTAGAATCTCAAACACAGAAATCCAGCTGTTGATATGAGATTTTGGGTGGTACCATGAATCGCCCATAGCCTTTTCTCTGTCCTTTCTCTGCAGTGTTGGTAAAAAGACCTTGAACATTCACGCTCTGGCAAACACAGTTAATTGGGCCAAAACGCGGTGCCCTTGGGGTCCCAGTGACTCCTGGTGCACTTAATCTGCTCTGCCTTTAAGTCTTATGGCCCTGCAGCATGGCTAACGGCGACGACTGTCCTGAGCTAGTGCGGCCACTTTGACCTCATACACACCATCTGTAAAAGTGCAAAAATAAACTCAAGAATATCTTTTATCCCTGCGGACATTTTAAAACACTATTTCCCGGCTCCAGTAAGTAATGAGAAAAACAAACTTGTCTTATGAAATCAACCACGACTGGATGAAAAGAAAGAATTTTTTCAAACAGCCTTCTGGGGTTATTGTCGCCTCCGATGTGCAGTAAACCAAACATAAAGCAAGCACAGCAGGATAGGCATAAGCAGTGTTCGAGAAATGTATATTATGTAAGAGAGAAAAGACAAAGTGATGTGACAATGCAATACTAAATGTAAGCAAGATGCAAAAATGCTGCGCAGCAAATAAAAGGGAACAGTTACGCAGCAAGAAGCCTGTATAATCTATGGCTAAATCCAGCAGAATGTAGGTTGAGCTCCAGTGAGGCAAAAGAAGTGTGTGGTACAGTAGAGGTACACATGATTACTCAATAATTAAGTATTTGGTATAAAAACAAACAGACATTACAAAAATACCAAAGAGAACTAGTGCTGCCACTAACGACTAATTTTCTAACGATTAATCTCTCGACTAATTTTTCAATTAGTCAACTAATCTAAACGACTAATTTAAAAAAAAAAAAAAAAAAAAAAAAAAAAAACACACAAGCGGTTGCAATTTTCATGTGCTCATTTTATTTTATTTTTACTCTGTAGGCGTAATGCTTAATGCTACGTGGGCAGATTCATTTGCTTTCACGGCTGATGACACTGGTACACGCGGTACACGCGATAAAATGATGACGGAACACAGAAGCAGACGCATTTTTGGTTCGCTGCGGGTGGATAATTTAAGTTTGGATTTTTATTTCCTACGAGGAGGACTCAAATAATAATGTGTTTAATGCAGCTTTGAGCACATTTGTTTACGTTTTACAGAAGCGAAACTTAAAACCACACGGCTCATTTGCATAAACTAGAAGCGCTGAAAAAACAGCTCGCGATGCGGTCAGCTTCTGTTGGACTAAAGGGCAGGACTCAGTGGAATATGCGTGTTCTTTCTGTGACTGAGGGATGTTCTGCCTATGGTGAGTCTGTTCTGCGCTTCTATCGCGTTGGAGATGGTTCATGTTAAACTTTTCAGAGATTATACGTGTGCAGGTCGTACGTGTGCAGCGCGGTTCTTTATTTCACTCATGCACTTTATTTATGTTGCTACTGTTGTGATGAAAAGACTGAAAGGTGTAAATGATTCTCTTAAGACTCACAACTCAATATAGAGTTGTGTATTGTGTCATTGTTTAACACATGTAATCCTGTATATTTTGAATGAGTTCTTCTCTCAAACAGAAAACACTCTGTTCCACCTTGTGATGTCACATGGCAATACAGGAAGTGGCTCCATTGTGTTTTTAAATTCCATACACTTTCAAAAGAATGATTTGGATGATTTCAGAACTGGAATTGCACATTTCTACTGAACCAAACGTTTAAGTAGTTTGTGATTAGGAGGGGTATGGGGAAATTTGAATTTTCTGAGCAATGTTGTTTTGAATGCAGGACAATAAAGAATGCTCAAACATACATCAGTATAAATACAACTTTGAGGGGGTAAATGAGAAAGAAAAGCAAGTATAAAAGCTTAAAAGTAGATTTTGTATAATAATTTGTATGTAATTTGTAACAACAAACACATATGTAAGTCAATCATATTGTTACACAACTATAAGAGCATTTTGCAATAAAATGTTTGTTCAAAACTGTATTCAGTTTAACTCTGCAACATAAAGGAAAGAAACAAAAGTGGCTACGCAGCAAGAAGACTGTGAAATCAGCAGCTAAATCCAGCACATTGTATGGTGAGCTCCAGTGACTCCTACACAGCCCACGCTGCATATCGAACTACATCAGTATACAACAGAGGAGGTCAGTGCGCTAACACAAGCACATGAGAATCACCATGTAAGGCTGTGCACATGGTGAGCGCCATGCCTGGATCCTGGTACACTGAGCTGCAGCAGTGTTCAACAGTGTTTCATGTGGACCTTAAGTTTAGAGCAGACGAGAGAGACTTGTGTGTGTGTGTGTGTAGGTTGGCCAGAGGCAGGAACACAAACAGAACAAAACAAATTAAGACAGGAGTAACAAAAGCATCAAAAGAAAGAACAGACTGTATGGATTAAACTGGGCTAGAACAATGTGTGCTCTTGGCTGCTACATCTTTATATACCTCATGAAGCATTTATACCACATGCAGCTTTGT
This sequence comes from Taenioides sp. WSHXM2023, assembly GCA_029959045.1. NCBI lineage: Eukaryota > Metazoa > Chordata > Actinopteri > Gobiiformes > Gobiidae > Taenioides > Taenioides sp. WSHXM2023. The sequence continues at coordinate 19,796,166 of CM057086.1, read as the reverse complement.
GGTTTTTCACTTATTCTTGTTCTTTCACTTATGGTTATTACAAGTATTACTGAAGACCTAGCCCTGTCTTTTTATAAGGGCCTTAATATACTGTCTCCACCAGTAACCAGTTAGTCAGGGTTGAATCTATACAATAACAGTCAATCATTAAGGGTCTTCGGTTCAGCCTTCATTACTGCACCAGTTTCAAATCAGGAAGGACAACTGAGACAAAACCATTATGCAAAATCACTTTGGGCAAAAGAGAAGAGAGAAAAAAGAAAGAAAGCACATTATACATTTAAAATATATCCATGGAGTTATTAAATACCATTTCCCATCTCAAACATTAACTTATACAAGCATTGATTTAGATATAGCCTCTAGTCAAAGACATGACTTCCTTTTAATTCTGATGATTCTGATTTATGCAATCGTGGATAATAGATTCTTACATAAAAACTACCAGACTTAACCAGAAGGCTAATAGCATTGAATATTGAAATTACTAAACTAATTAATGTCCCGAACATATCCATTATAACTGTATCTTAAATCAGGCTGTAGGTATTTTTTATACGTACTTGTTCTTAAACATTTATAGGAGATTTTGTAGCACCCTGAAAAGTATCAAATGGGCTGAATAATTTATATCCCCCCCTCCTGGTAACAGTGGCTTACATCGCCTTAGGCCATCTTTTCTTTTTCTCCATTTTACACTTAGGTTTTGTATAGACATTTTACATCCATTACAGAAGGTAACTGCTGAAAATAGTTGCAATAGGTGGAGTAGCAGTTATACAGAGAAGGCATCTGAGAAATAGTGCTAGTGTCAATACTAGAATTTCAAACTTGACACAGTTCTAAAGAAATGGATCAATACTGATTATGATGGCACATTGAAAAACAGAATGTTAATTTCAACACAACAATGGTAGTTTATTTATTATTATGCTATATTTATTATTATCATACTAGCTCAGTTACAATTTTGTAATTCAGAAAAGGTACAATTTTGTCCTGTATTTGTATTTAATTTTTTCATAATTAATACTTGTTCAAAGAAATAGCTTAGAAATAAATCAAGATTCCAACCACCAAGCATTAATTTAAACACATGTGTAACTAAGTACTCTGAAAATACCTAAAAGTAAAACAAAACAGAAGTAGAGGATGTCGTGTGATACAATGTGAGGCAGCAGGTGGAAGTGGAAGGATTCACATATGATCCAATGAGAATGAGGGCTCAGAGCTGTGGATCACAACCACAGATGATCTGCTGCTGAGGCTGTGAGTGCAGATGGAGCAGAGCGGAGAAGCCTTCCATTTCTGTGGGCTTCAGTCTGACTGTGACCTGTGCATTATCAGCCTCTGTCCCTTATGCCTCACACACTCACGCACATCAAAGTGAAAGGAGGATGATGGGTAAAAGCCAGCTGTGAACGTGCCAAGGACGTTACAAATCATATTTAAGGGTGAGTGGGCCAAGTGGATGTGAAGTAATAATTCTAAAGTTAACAAATTCAGTCCTAAAGCTGGGAAGTACTTGCAGCTGAAAATAATATTAGACGTAATGCAACCCTGCTCAACAACAACATTTCTACTACTGCCAATAAAACCACCACTGCACAATGAATTATAGTTACAAATACTAAAAATAAAATGAATAGTAGCTTAATTATTTATGCATTATTATTGATTATTATTTAAACTAAATAGTCCCTTTAAGTTCTGGCCTGTAAAATATATATTCCAAAATCTATTGTGAAAGTATTTTTGTTTCTTACAGCTCTGATGAAACCAATGTAACACACTGGGCTTTCACAGTTTCAGGTTTTCATCCTTCGAATCTATACATCTCGCTACATATTGAACAACAACCAGAGAATGCTAAATTTAATTTTCAGGCCTGAAATGGTGCAAGGCCTGAAATATCAAAGAAGGTGAAGGCCTCGAGGGAGTAAGATAAAGGTGACCCTGGAGGATTTTCCCCAAGGCACTCTCTTCATATGTGAGAAAGAAGGAAGCTCTATACCCCTGAGGCCTGGTGGTCCCAGGGTGACAGAGCCTGGGAATCCACTCCTTCTATTCAACCAGTGTCTGTGTGTAACATACATACATTTATATACACACTTGATGCTCAGTGCAACATAACAAATTACTGCCTATTATCATTTGGGCCATTTCAGCAGGAAGCTTGAGGGCCAACAAAATTTGGTCTGAGGACTATTGCTGTCTTGACTTGAATTTAAAAAAAAAAAAACCAGAAGTTATAAAGCACCAGACAAGTGTAGACAGCCCTCAAATCAAATTTTGTTGGCCCTCAAGCTTCCTGCTGAAATGGCCCAAATGATAATAGATAGTTATTTGTTTTTACAATAAACTTTAATAATTCTACCACTATAACCTCAATAACAGACTTTATGATGTTAAAGCTTAAGTATTATGATATAGGTCCATAATAAATGTTCAAAGCCTTCATAAAAGTACAGCGGCTCTGTCAAAGCTTTGTTAAATCGCTGTATTAACCATCAGTCTCCTCAGAGAATATGTTTCAAAACAACAAGTTTTAAAGAACAACAAGTTTTGTTGTTGTGTAATATTAGGAGAAAGTGCTTACTACATTATTTGTGAGAAACCACTTTCTCCAAAAGAATGTACCAAACTATACTTTCTTTAACTCCTCTTGGATATTCTTGAATATTCCATGTCAACTAGACGGTTTTTTTGTATCATAACTTCTTAACAGGTCCTTGGATCCTTTGTGTATCATCTCACTTTTGCACTGATCCATGCAGTGTCAGACTTACATTGAAGCAGAGATGCTGGGAGCCTATGAGCTGGTCTTTGAAGTGGGAACAAAGAGAATTCCTCTCTTCTCTTTCACCTCTATCTCGATATTGCTCCCCCTTTTCCAGTACCTAAATAAAGCACCTGTAATCACCCATTCCTTTTCAACTCTGCTCACCTGTGAAGAGAAATCAGCACTGATGTTGAGTCACACTCTACTGCTGCCTGAAGACGCAAACAATAGGAACAAGAAATCTGCACTTTTCTGCTTTTAGGTAACTTTCTTTCAGGGGTACAAAATAACTAGATAGATAATAGTTCCTTGGGCTTTTACAATATTATTTCAAAAATTACACTGCTTAACTTGCTGGAGGTGGCACGTTACCAGCTTAATTCCATCAAAATATAAAGTTAAAACCACACTTCAGAACACCCTCCATGAAGATAGATAAGATTTAAGCTACACTGTGCCAAATTATAGCCTAAGGAACAGTATTTCCACAGTGACAAGCAGGTGGGGGCCACCCTCCAGGCCAAATAAAGGTTTTTGTAAGTTTTTCAGTGCAATAAAAACAGTCAAAATGAAAAAAAAACAACCTAACAAAAATACTGCTTTTATTTTACTCTAGCTAAAAAAATACACAGGGGTGCTTTAAAAATAATATCAAAGAAATTATTGCATGTACTAGTAATAGTAGTAGTGGCAGTAGTAGCAGTAGCAATAGCTCCTCTCTTGCCTCTTTCTCTAGCCACAGTTGCGTTCTCATCCTCTGGTAGTGGGAGGTGAATGCGAGAGACAGCCAGGTCAGCCACACTGTCTGTATAACAAATTGAAGAGTACAGATGCAAACGGCGCCATATGTGACGCGCACAGAGTAACAAACAGGTGCAAATATGGCCTATAACGGTAAGAAGACACCTCCCGCTATCTGTCAGAGCAAACACACTGACCTGCTTTCAGCCTGCACAGTCACACCTCCGCACCCACGGCTATTTTTAGATCGTCTGTCCGCACATAGTTAACCCACAATGCCCTCACATCACACTGTCTACGGCGCAATGGGGGATTTTTAAAGATGAAACAGATCCTGGCCCGCTCTCACTGTATTTATGTGCATATATTGTTTTAGACGTGCCACATGCATACAATGAGGCAGACTATCATAACATGTTTAATCAAAACCTCTGACAGATAGATGACCTATTACCCAGTATGTTGCTCCTTGCTTTTCAGCTAGCTAGTATAGTGTAGGGCTGCATGTTAATGGAAAAAAGGGTAAATTTGCAATTCTGTTCAAAGTGCACATTGTAAACCACTTCACTGACTGAAATAAGAATAATATCCAATACAAGAATACCATGCATTTCAGAACATGTTTGTAGAGGTCTAAATTGCAGGTACAACTGGATTTTTCCATAAAAAGACAAAATATTCTATTCTTTCCATAGAACTATCTTCTGTCAAAATGAATGCAGTCTTTGAGTTTGAATAATTGCACCAACTCAAAATGCAATTTAAATTCAATTGTGATATATTGTGCAGACCTAGTATAGAGCCTTTTAATTCAACTATAGGGCACAGGGGAAAGACATATACACTGATACATTATTTATTGAGTCACAAATCACTTATATTGAGCAATGAGAGGTGGACAGAGTAACTCATGTCAGGACGAGGAAACACAAGGAGGACGCACTGACTTAACCGAAGCACATAATATATACAGTCCATTGTCAATATAAGCCTCATAAACCTGTTGTCCTGCTTATTCACCTGTAATCTCTTTGCACCGGGCCTCTGCTGTGCTGTTTGTTATATGAAACCTGTTTGCAACATGTGGTGTAACATGACAGGTACAAGGAGAGGGATGCCATAATCACACATAATCCAGTATCAAGTTGTATGTTTAAAACCGACTGTGCAGACTGTTACAGGAAATAAGCACACAACAAAGACTAAACTATACATTTTTACCTTGATGATAGATCTGTCACGATAAAAGTGATACTACTTTATGCCACTCACACAATAACCCTAAAGCAGGATAAAGAAGGATAACCCAAGTAAAACCTTTTTTTAAATGTTAGTCATTGGAGTTAAATCTTATCCTACTACTATTACTACTACTACTACTACTACTACCACCAACACCACCATCACTACTACTAATACTACTGCTACTGCTACTTTTTTGTTTTGAGATTTTAGCCTCATGGTTGACTCCAGCATGCTGTTGTTACTACTAGTACTAATACTACTACTACTACTACTACTACTACTACTACTACTACTACTACTACTACTACTACTGCTACGACTACTACTCTCAGCACATCTTTACTGAGCAGTGGTCATCTGTCTGTCTGCTCCTAACTCTCCACAGTCTGCTGCTAGGTGGTGCAGCCTGTCAAACCTCAGGGGGGCATTACTGCTGTCAAACCAAATCTCCTCTATGTGTGTAGAATCCCTCAGTCGTTCAGGTAGAATTCATGGCAAAAGGAGAAATTCAATTTGTCAACTGGACAAAAGTTTATTTGGTTGAATACGTTTCGCAGCTCATCCAAGCTGCTTGGATGAGCTGCGAAACGTATTCAACCAAATAAACTTTATAACATCACTTACAGCTCACAAGTGTCAATTATGTGTAATATACAGCCTAATGATCCCAGTGTTTATATCTTGACCACTGTAACACTGTAACAGGGTGGTGGTCTGCGCTTTTTCCATTTTTGCTAGTTATACCCACACTATGGATATTATGTATAGGCTACCTTAGGTGAATGCTCATTAAGAACACCATTACACAATAAAATATAGTGCATTAAACTGACTGTTGTAACCACATTAGATCCCAAAGGAGAAAAATGACTATAAACACAGAGACCAGATTAGTGCCTGGTCATGTTTACTGTGACAAATGCAGCTGCTACGGCAACCCGGAGACATTCTAAATAAATTGTTGTTGTGTTAAACATTCATGGCAAATATCTTCTTCTAAATCTAGTGAAATAAGCTTGCATATATCTAGAGCGCTAAGCAGGGCCACAGACAACTGGTTTATTAACAAGGCGGCTTTCGCATTTATTTTATTCTTATTTCACTACTGTGGCTTTATTACTTATTTTGCAGTTGTACCAATGTATTTGTGAGTTAATATATGTTCTGAATATTGAAACCATATTCAAAGGGACTAATATATTGTTTTTATGATGTGTTTAAGGTCCTACATTACACAAAATTGACTCTTGTAAGCTTTAAGTCATGTTAGAATGTTTTTTATCTCATCAAAAACATACCTGGAGTTGTGTTTGGTTTCATTCACAAATGCTTGGGAAATTCTTTATTATTAGTCTGTCTACAGCTCCAAAGCTCAAAATGCTCTGGTCCACCCTGTGATGTCATGTAGTGGTAGTTTTCAAGTTAACAGTTCCTTTACCTTTAGATCAGTAGAGATTGGCAGTTCCAGGGCTGAAATTATCCAAATGATTTTAGTGAAGGTGTATAGAGTTTAACAACACAGTGAAGCACATGACGTCACAAGGTGGAACAGAGTGTATTCAGTTTGAGAAAAGAACTAAGCCTAAATATGCAGGGTTTGTGTGTTAAATAAGTGTGAAGGAAACAAAGGGCCAGGTATGTTTGTGATGAGGAAATAATATTATAACATAGACCAGAAAATAGTGTAATTTGGGCCCTTTAAATGATCAGGATCAATAGAATAATTGTCAAAAGAGGGTAAGGGACCTGAGGTTGTACTGTGCAGAGATAGAATAGGCATTATGCAGCAGGGGAAGGGGAAGTCAACTACAGAGAAAGAGAGTTTGCTAAGTCCTTTCTGAGCCTAATTAGGTGGGTATGTCTGTATGATCCACAGGGAATTATCCTCACAAAAGCAACTTAAACAAAACTAATCCCAATCCTTACATAATGGGATACATCAATTGGCAACTGCCATATCAGCTGCCTTTGTCATTTTAATTTTGACATGTACTTTGGTGACTAAATGTTAACTTGTTGTCTATCTTAACCCACTCACCAGTGTACTCTTCATAAGGCTATATTTCACATATTTTATATTGTTTAAGTTACCAGTTCTCCTGTTTAAGCTCATGCACTGAACATGAACTGCACAATTATAAAAACAAGTGTTAAAATGTCATCTGTACAGTGTCATTATAAACTCGTGTAAGGATTATTAGTGTTAGATATGATCCAGAAACAGGGGTGGCGCCAGACATTTTTGTTTGGAGGAATTAAGGGTGTGCTAAGGTTTTCAATGTGGGTGCTCATGTAACATGCTAATTTAGAGCCTTTTAACAATGGAGCATACCCCCAACTCCTGCCATATTCTTTTAAACAAGTTTGTTCAATATTTTTTAGCCTCCTGTAGTAATTTATACAACAATTTTAGTTGAGGTTGAATGTCCTATGGGGGAGCTATGGGGGTGCATTGGACATTCTAGGGTAGGCTAGTGCCACCTCAATCCCCCTCGTGGCACTGCCCCTGTCCAGAAACCACATTTCATATTTAAAGCTGATAGAACTGGAATGAAAAAGGATTTAAGGAGTCAGAATTGTGCCTTATATGTTTATGTAGCAGTAGATATCACATAGAAAAGATACAAGACTGCCAACAAGACAAATTTCTCATGTATGACTGTATGTTTTTGGCTATTCTAACTACTCATTATGCCCTTATTGCTTTCATATCAATTAAATTACTATTTTTGTAGTAACGGTCAAAGAATGAGACAGCTAAATTGAGATTAAGACTGTAATACCAGTAACAGATTACTTGACTGTCCCTAACAAACTAATAAATAAATACATGAACATACACAAATACATAAATAGATAGCAAATCCATTATGTACAGACTCAGGTGTTTTTTGTGTTGATAAAAACATCTTAATTTATCTGGGCAAAAACAACGACCAAAATAAACTCCATCTGAAAAAAATAGAGCTAAGCCAACCTTTCTGGATGTTCCTAATTGCAGTATTTGTCATCATCCTGTTTTCTACTTTTTATTTATAGACTTGAAAGACAACAAGAAAGCACAGAGCCATTGCAAACAGATCTTAGGGTTAGGAGGCTGAGAGACATAACCGAACATGCTCAGAGCTGATGTACAAGTGTCATCCTAACAAGGTTTTAATTGGCCCTACAGGCAGAGCTCCCACTGACACCACAGAGACACAGAGACCGGTTCATGCACGCTCAGCCCATTCCACTCATAAAACATTGAGCACATATTTGTATTCAAGCAGAAGAAGAGATTTCAGTCAGCCAAGCTATTTTTACAGCCGGCTACCTAATTACACTGCTTTCTGTTCATCCTTGTAGAAAAGACAAACCAGGCACTGGTTTAAAAAAAAAAATATATCAAAAACAATGCAAGATCTTAAAGCATATGATTGGACAAAAGCAGGAAAAGTTAACAATTAATCTGTGACTTTGGTAGAAAATAGTGAAGGCTGCAATACAAGTAGTAGGGGTGATTGTAGTACTATAAAAAGTATGAATATATGGTTTAAGTCAAAAACATAAAAAGCAAATTTTAATGAGCCAATACCAGCCATGTTAGTCATTACCTTCTCTATCCTTGTGCACTTAAGAGTACAGTATAAAGGAAGCATTTACTGGGTTGGACATTAGAATAACATCTTGAGCATTACCTCAGCACCATCAGTCGTGTTACATTTCAGACAGAGCAAACAGAAGATCCAACAGATGCTAAAGATGATGTGGGGGTGTTTTGAGAATCTGTTTTTTCTCCATCTGGCAAAATTCTAAGGGTAGTAAACAAGAAATTGTGACAATCCACAGTCAAATCAAATGAAAATTCCAGAATTGAAAAATGTGTTATGAAAGTTAAATCTTGCTTACAATCTCACCAACTATCTACAAATAATGCCGTATAGCTTGATAATAGTAAGTGTGCATGAACAAAAGACCTATCCACTATAGCATGTTAAATCAATATCTCCCGGGTGTATCTCTGTAGGTAGAGGGCTACAGCACGGAGGCATGGAGCTGGCCTCTTACGCTACTTCTGGAGTTTCCACGGTAACCGTATCCCAGCTGACAATCAGGTCTTGTTAAAAGTGATGCATGCGATGTGTGTCCATTTGTGTGCGTTCTTGTCAAGCGGCTGACGAGGCACGACGGGCTCTAATCTCGACAGATTACCACTGTCTATTTTTATCAAGGAGAGCTTAAAATGGACACAAATGGATCACAATCAAGCAAATCGTGGAACTTGTAAGATGATAAGCAAATCTGTGTATGTTCAAGGACAAATTATTAATAATGTACAAGAAGTGAAATATTTAGGTCTGTATTTGGATTTGGACCTATCCTTTGATAAACAAATTAAACATATAAGTAAAGTTATGAAATTTAATATTGCAAACCTCAGACATAATCAAAACTCCATAAACACTCAGGCATCAAAGGCTTTTCTTCATGCTATGATTTTTTCTCACTTATATTACTGCTTCATCTGTTGGTCTCAGGCAGGAAAGACCTTAAAAAAATCAACTGAGACTCTTTTTAAGCAAGCCCTCAAAGTTTTTGATAAAAAATCATTGACTAATCGTTATTGTAACATAATGAACAGATACAACCTGTTAAAGTTTGACAATATGATTTTTTATTCTGAGATGCGGCTGCTCCATAGAATTCTCTACAATGCTGCTCCCCCTTGTTTAAGAGACTTCTTCCAGTTAAGATCAGAGCAGATGACTAGAACATCTCGTTCATCTGTAAATTCTGATCTGACCATTCCCTTTAAACGTACTGTGATCGTATAGTCGGCTTTCTCATACACAGCAGCAACAAACTGGAATACGCTTCTAGCAGATCTTAAAACCTGCACTAATTATCACACTTTCTCTCATGGGCTAAAACAATGGCTTCTGAGAAGGCAGACGTGTCAACATTAGGCTTCTTCAAACATTTACACATTCGGACTGATTGTACTGTAGATGGATTGTGTAGACGTAAATGTGTTGTGTTTGACTTATGACATTTGTCTTGATGGTCATGTTGTTAATGAACTGTATTTTAGAGGATAATAATACTGATGAATTTGGTAAATGTACATTTTAGAGGATATAGAAGACAATGACATTTTTAGATGGTAATGATCTGAATTTGAAATCTTGTATTTATGGAAATTAGAATGAATGAATTTTGATTGTTTTAAATGTTTAATGATGAATTGGATAGTGGTTACTTTAAGGAGACACTGTTAATGATGAAATGTTGTAGCTAGAGTTGGTCTAATGTGAATAGTTTCTTTAATGTATTTTGTACCTGCCCAAGGACTGCAGATAGAAAGTAGCTTAGCTCACTAAGATTCATGTTTTCTGTGCACTGTCCTTGTTTATATAAAAAAAAAAAAAAAAAAAAAATAATAATAATAATAATAAATAATGATAATGTGCCTGGCTGACAGACTACAATTCATAAATAAAGATTTTTTTCTCAAAGGGAACTGCATCAATGCCACAGCAGCCAGCGATTTGCTTTAAGCCCTGGGTTATATGACTTTGACCAGTCCAGTCAAACATGGTTGGTTGTGTATTAATGTCAAGAAAATGCCAAATCACTACTAGCTGTGTACAGGGCACACTGGGTAAAACTGGCAAAAATAATAATGGTGCAATTGTAAATGAAGAAATAAAATAAGTGAGAAAAACTGGTAGGAAAAGGGTCATTGAATATTAGAGGCAGAAGTAGAAAGGCAGACAGCAAAGGCAGAGCCACAGAGCATGGTTTAATTAGACAGGCTAAAAATAACCTGGGGCTTGACATTTGAACATGGAGACCTCGTGAAATGTCTGGAAGTGTTTTCTGCTAGATCTGCCTGGTGTTGGAACACATGCCAAGTCTTCTGCAGCTCCTCTCTTGTCTCATACCCCCCACACCAACCCACCTTGTAAACCGCTCATGTCACTGACTAATCTCTGCCATATATGTGCTGTGATGGGAGCAAAAGTGACATATCAAAAGGAGGTTTTTCATTAGCTGTCAGGAATGAGGAATGAACTTACATAGGCACAGACCTGGCAACAAGGTATGATGTCAATACACAGATACTTATAGCTCCGTTGTGACATGCAGTCCCCAATCTGTAGCTCTGACGAACGAATCTGTCACTTTGGGTTGACACCAGGACACAAACTCGGCGGGAAATTTGTTGATGTATTGTGTCCACTGAGGATTTTGGGTCAGAAAGAATAACAACCCAGTTTTTCCAAATCGAAAGCATCTATTCTAGGTTTTCAGAAGCTGCCTTGACATGTAAGATGCATTTGAAAAAAAAAAAAAAAAAAAAATCTCGTGTGGATTTACCTTTAGAGCGCAATGCTTAAAATATCTTAAATATCTGTCATATTGTCAATCAGGTTGGTTAAGTCTGCACATTTAAAATTTCACAGTAATTAATCTGACTAATTACTGAATCAGGCTTTATATTGCTTATAATGTGAATTAATATAGAGGCAATATAAAATCAGTATGCATTTTTAAACACATTAAAACCAAAAGTTATATCAGATTTGCTGCGGTTAGGCATGTCATGATAAATACTACAGCATGTCGACTTATGGTTCAATATATGAAAGCTGGAACAGTATATTGTGGGGCTCAATATTTATCGTGTGTACATTTTCTTTGTAAAAGTAGGGAGATTTGGGGTATTTTTGTTGTAATACAAAAATATTTAAGCTGTAGAGGGTTGAATAACTAACCTCTGTAGCTAATTATTGGTTCATTATGTTATTTATTTGTTTCAGCTCATGCTTTTTAATGATACAATCTATCATGCTTTATTGTTATTGTGTCAGTGGCATAAAGTAGTTTCAATATTATCATTTATCACTGTATATCTCTGTAGCAATATATCGTGCTTCAAAACTTATTATTGTGTCAGGCCTAGCTGTGGTCTATATGCAATGCATTGTGCCCAATACTGGAGAGCGTACCTGCTTTCCCAGCAGTAAATTCAGTCATTACTCACTAAGCCCTTGTGTTAACAGAACAACACCCCCCTCTCTCTCCTCCCATCAGTTCCCATCTATATCGCCCACCCTGTCCTGACACAAAGGTTGCTAATCACATGCAGAGGTTGCCCCAGACATGTATGGACAGATCTACAATGAGACAAAGGACAGAAGATCAATACATGAGGATGAGAGGGGAAGAGATCACAATGGGCTAGTAGTAAAAACTAAGTTAGACAATTCAATGTTTTAGACACATGTGGTCAAATAATTGATAGTGTCATATAGGCCTGTCACGATAAATACTATATTGACTTGACCAGGAAACCTGGAAGAATTATTTTTGGGGGTCAATATCTATTGTGAGTACAGTTTTTCTTCTGTAGAAGAGTGGAAGATCTGAGCTGTAGAGGGTTGAATAATTAACTTCTATGATGCATTAAGTGGTTCATATATTTATTGCTGTTCATATTCATTAACAATACTGTACATATAGAATTGTTTTTTATCCTACTTTAGGGTTATCGAGTCAGTGGCATAATGGTTTTTAATATTATTGCTTATCGTATATATTTTCTCTCAGCAATATACTTCAAAATTTGTTATCATGACAGGCCTAGTGTCATAGTTTTAGTATTATTGGTAATGACTCAGGTAGATAAGCTAAATATTGGTTTAGAACTACAGTAGCTACCCAGCTCTTAAAAACTAAATATATTCTTTTATATTATATTATTATATACTTTCTCAAATTAATATTTCATAGTCATCAATACAAAGTGGCTGTTGTGTGGCATAACTGCACTGAGAAATTACAAAAAAGTCCAAAATAGTTTACTAGTAAAGTTCAACGCCATTTGTTCTAGAAGCAATGCAAAAACAACCAATTATTGCCAGCACTACCACAATAAATCAGCCAAAACCTGTTTCAGACCTTTATTTCTATGGAATAGTAAGACTTAAGCTTCAAACCCAGGCTTAGCGTGTGTGAGCCAATGGGCTAGTCTGTGCAGAACTATGTGCAAAACCTTTCACCATTCAATGCGCTGGTAATAAGGTTTTAGGCTGCCAATATGGTGTGGCTGATAAGCACAAAGGCCAATAATCCATACAAATATTAGTCCAGGTTTCTGTTGTGGAAGTGCACATGGCCAAACGCATGTGATGTCTATGTGCACGCTATTGTGTTTCCATTAGAGAGAGTGTACAGGCTATTTTCAAAGCAAGATTTGTAAAGAAACAGGTCAACACAAAGCCTTTTGAGAGCTAATGCCATTTTTTCCACAATTGGAGAAAAAACAAGAAGGAGCAGGTCAACATTAGATTTGTTCTTAATGCTGTGTTTGCTAGGTTAGAACTGTGACAGTAAATATCAACATGATGTGAATAACTTAAATAACTCAATTTTACACGAAAATCCATCACATGAGTAGTCTATTTCTAAATAAAACTACAGGATTAAACAATCTGTCATAAGGAAACATAACACAGGAGTCCAAACCACACAGGAGCTAAGATTTTGCTATGAGCAGCTCAAATCCACAATTTTTATTATAGATCCACTGAAGCAAATCAATACTGGGGTCAATGTATTTACAAAGAATGGATCAATTACACACACACATGCACACAGACACACACACATGCACACACGCACACACACACACAAGCACCACACATCAGACATTGGTGTTTTACATCTTGTTTTCAAATACTATTGAATTTCATTGAGGATGCATATTATAAATCATAGGTATACTTTCTGCTCCTCTCTAAACATGTCCCTGACGGACTCTAAAAAGATGCTCTCTACAAAGCCAATGCCGCACTGTAACCAGGGCTGTTGTGCTCATATGTGGCCTCTGTGTTGCTAATGTAGGCACACAAAGTCTAGGGCTCTAAACTAAGGCAGTGGAGCATAGATCCGCCCCCACCCACACACACACACACACACACACACACACATACACACACAACCATGCACAGTCCTTGGTACTCATAACATCTTTTGGCTAAGGGAGAAAGATGGAGAGTTTCTGGGTCAGAGAATGGTGTTGATTTACCAGTAAAGTGAAAGGGCTGCAGAAACAGAGCATTGTTGCTACTGAACACATGTATCTAAATCTGTTCCCCAAGTCTCAACTCCAGGGCTAATAAATTTTACATTACCTCGCCAGGACATTCACAAATGCACTTCCTCCAGCCTAATATTACGAATGAACACTTTCTCAGTTCAGCAGCATTAGGCCATTTCAACCACTTACTAGTTTTTAAAGAGCTTTTGCCTGAGTTGTTATTGATAGGTCTGTCTGTGGATGTGGCTATTTTCAAATGGTGAAATGTGTAACTGTGATACACATTGCCCTGGTTATATTGATCTAGTTTAACTTTGAGAAGTATGATGCTAGAATATACCTGGACTTAAAGTAACGTCAGTCCTAATTCAGTAAATATCCCAACTTTGACTGTTTGACTCATTATAGAATACTCAAAGAGACATTGGGATAACTTTGGGAAAAATGCTCAGAAACATAAGGGCCTGTATCCAGAATTATGGAGGTCCACTTAAACAAGACTATGCTCCATGTATTTTTGAATGCACCATAGTAACTGACTTCCCATGGCCATTTGTCCATTTAAGCCAAAAATTCTCTTTCCACAGAAATCTTCAAGAGTAAAACAAACAAAACTAATCCAAGTTGGATTGAATAATTCTTTAAACATGTTGGAAAGTGATGGTTTTATTAGGTTGAGCCATAAGCTGCTCTAAATATTGTAAACACATTATTATGTCAATACAAAACCACATTTTATGCCAGGTGTCCTTCCTAATACAACTTGGACCTAATACAATTGTGGCTCATATTGTGGACACAGTTTTGAATCAATCATTTATTGTGGAGTCTGGCTCAACCAATAAAATACAAAACAAACAAACCCTGCTCGTCTGTCCCTGCATTTTAGTACTAAATCCAGCAATTATTTTTGACAATCTGCTTATATTGTGTGATTGTGAAATAATAAATGTGTCATAATAAAAAAGACAATGAATTGGACAATACAACACATGTATTCAGATTGAGTTCTCTTGGGGGCATTTGAAAGTCACATGACTTCATTTCACATTTGGGTAAACTAAATTTAACTCACCCTAGAGACTGGTCTTTAGAGCACTCAGCAGCACAGGAGCACATGCAGTCCACTCATCTAACCCAGTCTCATATTGTAGTTCAATTTATTTATTTATGTCTTTTTTTAATGTTGTATTTAGCCCAAAAAAGGAAAAAAAAATACTGCAACAGTGTAAATTGTAATAATTTTTTTTGTTTAGTTTTTATTGTACTTGGTATCGGCACTGCGACCATAGTGACAAAACACATTGGGTTGGACTTCTACTTCTTTACTCCCTCTTATTCTAGAAATCCATCTCTACAGTCTCTGGGCCTTTTCCTAATTGCTTTAGAGCAAAATGGCATCTGGTGTCCTAGAGTTCCCAGCATATTCCTCTATACTTAATGCAAGTTGTAGTCAAAACATGACCGACTGCCAAAACAAATGTTGTTTATTGTTTTAAATATAATTTGAGAAAATGTCCATATGACATTATTAAATCAAAAGAAACAAATAGTTCAGTGAGTTTTTAATTATATTAACTTATTTTAGATTGCCCCGGGAGTGGGGGTTCTTGAAATTCATTTAAATCCAGTCTAATCAGATCACAGATACAATGAACCTTCTCACATGCTCTGGCCCTATCAAACAGCAGGCTAATGATAAATCCTGGATGGTGCCCTCTCTGACAGGAAGAGCAATGTGGCAGCCATTGCATCAGGCTGCATAGGGCTCCAGCCTGCGTGTTGTTACGGTGTGTGGCTCATTTTTTACCCATGCGTTACATGGCTTTGGGCCCCTTTACTTGTGCAACATACCATCTTTGTCATTGTCATTTTGCTGGAAATTGAGGTGAGGGTTCAATGCTTACTTGTTACCACTCACACAGGCCGCAGTAGCAGTACCACGGACAGCTCCTCAGCTCATCACAGAAGAGGTAGTCACAGTGTAAATGGGTTACTAATGGGGGTTATATTATCTGCATTAGAAGCAAGTACAAATGATTACTATGGTACTGTTCTGTTTCTCTTCTGTCCAACCAATTGGGGAGCAGATGGCATGTGTGCAGACGTAGGTAGAGAAATTTTAATAATGTAATCTTCAAAATTACAGCAAAGAATAGTTGTAGTTATAAATTCAATGCAGACAAAATGTATTTACCCAAGTAAAACGTACAATTAGTTGTTTATTGTTTACGTGTGATAAAATAAAAAAGTCACTCATTTAAATACAAAAATATGGCAAATTCTCATTAAATAATTAAGCTCATTAATTCTCATCCAACCAGCTATTTTACAAGTGGGTGTAAATAAATTTACATTAAAAGATTCATTTGGTTAACTGACATCCTTTAACTGTTTCTCAGAAAAAGCTGTAGCTCTCAATAACATGATTTAAATACAGATTTGGACTCCTTTCTTAAATGTGCCACTCAAGGGAGAAATGGCAGAGTACGTGTAGCCAGACAGCGCAGGTAGGGTGTGCTGAAATGCTGATGTTGGGGCCATTATAAGAAAATTCTGTGATTTATTTTTTGAATTGGTAAGCAGTGGGAGCACTCAGAAGGGTTGAAGTCTGGTTGGGAGAGGAATTACGGAGTAGCAACATCTGGCATGCAGCTGTTGCATATAAGCTAAAAAGATTTAGGTTGGGAAAAATTGACTTCGTTATCGTATTTTGGAATTCTAGGTGCAAACAAATTCAACTGAGAGTACTCCTTATACTAGTCGCAAGTTCAAATACTACATGTAGCACAGCTGCAATAGTGGTAACATTAACATGACTCACAAAACATTACTAATAAGATTAAGATTGGTTACTATCTTAATCTTATCTAATCTATATATAGTATTGGTCTGTCACCTACTTATTTCTATGGATTTGTCATTGTTCTGTGTGGAACAATATGACATTAAGCAGCTCCATCTTACATTTTTAAATTACAGGTGGTTTTATAGCTCAAAAACAACTAGAAAACCCTACAGTCTGACTGTGAGCAGGGTCGCCTCTCCACAAATCTGACCTGTAACTTGGTCTGGTTTGCTGTCCATGAACATAGACGTATACTGTAAAACATTCCAAACTAAACAATAACATTTCCATGAAGAAAAGCATTTGACGGACCCTCCACCAGAAAAGTTACGCAATGCACCTTAAAGTACTTTTTCACCCCATAACTGAGTGATGCTACAAGTGAAAGCGCCAAAATAAAAAAAATAAAAACTTTTAAAACACCACATTATATGGATGGATGTTAATTGCATCTCTCTCTCCTCAAATATCTTGAATGTTGGTTAACTTCTGCTGATCCCGCTGTGAATTAATGACACCGTTAGAGCTAACAATCTAGCAGCCGACGGCTTGGTGATTAACTTGTGTACTCATGTCTATAAGGAAAGATGACTTTGAAAACTCAACACAAACTCAACTCAGTTACACACATACATTCAAACATGCACACACATGCCTGTACTATGATATGGCCCTATACCCTGCATGCTAATAAATCCCTTGGAAACCTCTGCACTTGTAGCCTGGCTCATTGCATCTCATTGACAGTGCAGAGCGTTCTGAAAAGCTCCCTTATCTTATCTCCTAGCCTCGTCTCCTCCATCCTTCCCTACGTCCTTTCTTCTTTCTATCCATTTCTAGTTCTCAAAGTTACTGTGGGCTTACGTGCCACACTTTCAGTGTACAGGCTTTTATGTGACGTCATTGATGGACGCTCTAATTCTCTATTAATGGAGGCAACACAGACTCATGGCTCATTAAATATGAATGGAAACAAGCTCTCTGCACTGATAATTACACACAAACACCTGGGTATGACCCACACTGTATTGACAACACAAGCACCCACACTTGCACACACACACACACACGCACACACACACACACACACACACACAGTACCAGTGTGTTTTTATTCCGCACTCTTCTCTCTTCCCTTTTAATGTCAATTTAATGATGATAATATTTATGTTTTGATTTGTATGTGTTGTGATGTTAATGTCTTTCCTTAGTTGTTTGGGTTCACCGCAGTAAATCACGTGTCTCTTAAGGTACAACATGTAGGCTTCTATTAGTCAACATAATCCAAGCTTGTGAATGGCATTATGCATTTAATATTTGCTTGAGTGCAATGAGATCAATATAAGATCATAGTTGCCAGTAAACATTCAATTGGCAGTTATTATCCTGAACCCCAACACCTTTCTGATGCAGCTTTTGCAATGTAAATGCATCGGCTGTGAACAAGACTTGGTCACCTGCAGACAAAGTGTCAGGTACACAAATAACATTTTAAAGTTGGCTCAAAAGTGCCCTGTGACGAAACATTAAAAGAGACTCCTCAGTAACATGAGTAAGGGTGAAATTGTATGTCAGTGTTAGTTAAAGAGTGCAGGGAAGAGACTAGAGGTTAATGGCAGCTGTGCTTGCTTCAGCACTGTACAAGGATGCCATTATGCTTAAGCATCCAGGTAATTGACTCAAATGGTTAATTAATTTTAATCAAAGTTAAGAGTAAAATGAAATTATGGCAGCGACTGAGAAGGGTGCGTCAGACCATGCAAAAGTGACTGTTTCCTCAGTTAGTGGTAATTTAGGTTTGCTACAATATCCATCCAAGGCAAAACTATTAGGTAAACCATCCCTTGTGTTCAGTAGTGAAAACATAACATACAACTTTTATTACGACCATATGCTTGCATTAGACGTATAAAAATAAGTTAGATATGCAGGGATGATGATTTATGGGGCTTTTCATGATACATACATTCTCAATAATTCAGTAATTCACAAACAATATCCTCCAAACTGCAACAGATAAACAGGAAGATGTAATCACAAGTCACCCATGTGTTTGTATGCAGTTACATGTTGATGCTTTTGTGATTTGAATGTAACATGAGATTAATGATAAGGATGAATGAAATTAAAGCATTCTCTAATCAACTTCATACATCGTTGGACAGATGGGGAAAGCTGGAGCACGCAAGGCTGGGAACTCATGCAGACTCCACTCAGAAGAGGCTAGCCTAAGGATCATACCCATAATCCTAAGATTTTTAACTCTCTAATACCCCTCTAATGCAGTCATTTTATTCTGACTCGTGCTGGGGTCTGTGGGGACATGTTGTTTCATTAATTAACAATGGGCGATTTGAGATTTACCAATTCACTTAAGTGTAGTTTAAAGTGGCTCTATTTGAGTGGCTGCACACGAGAGGGTGTTTGAACAAAATACAGTACACTACAGATATATTGTAGCAGCTCTTGAGGTCAAAATAAGACTGCATTGTGCTGTCTGCATCTAATTATATTTATTTCATTGTCCAAGAAGCAGGAAGTGCCCTGTTAGCATGCTTGTTCTCATCATTACTGTCATTACTCCACTCTAGCCTCAGAAAGTTGTGAAATGCACTTCTAAACTGAGTGGTGGATAAAAGGATGCTCAGATTGTGTAAGGTAAGTGAGGAATAACTTTGAACCACTGCAACGTGTGTAATACTAATACTCGTTTTTAAAGGTGGACTGTTCTGGTGGAGGGTCCGCTATCTGCTTGTCTCTATGGTGATATTACTGCTTTGCCTGGGATGTTCCACAGTATGGTATTAAACAAATGTATCGTGTATTTATTAAATTACAGGTATTTTTATTTCTCAAAATTACCACAAAAACATGTATTATTTCTGTGACAGGGTACACTTCTCCACAGATCTGACCTGTGACTTGGTCTGGTGATGTGGCCTGCTTGTCTCTGTGGATATAGTTAAATTAAATGCCATATTGTAAACATTTCAGGAAAAAGCAGGTGTCGGTGTCTACCACAAAAGTTACACAGGGCACCTTTAAAACAATAAAAATTATGTACTGGAGCCTTTAGGCAGGATGTAACCCTATAAAAAAGTTATCACATAATATTAAAAAATAAATATAATGTAGTTCCACTTTGTACTTGTGTCCAGGGTGTCCATTGTTCAGACAGAGACATCCCCTATAGCAGAGCTCCCTGTTGAGGAGGTGGTCTCCTGATACCAAGTGTTCTGGACTAAAGCCACAGGCAGCAGAGAAGTGCCTTCCAAACCTGCCCCTGAGGAGTTTACTGCCAGTGATGATAAATAACATCTTTAATCTCGAAATACACAGCTCCAACAACATCCTCACCTCTAAATATCCAAATAAAATTGATACTAACACTAACTTTTTATAGGAGAGGTAATCATCGTAACAAGTTCTTTTTATGCTTACACTGAATTTAAAATATTGCTTGAAGTAGTAACTGTAGCGTTACAAAAATAAGTTTTAACAGAGGTGGTAGTAAAGTTGTAGTGTTCCTGGTGGCGGCAGTTGAAGTTGCCACCAGAGAAAAACAGACTTTGATTTGATTAAAAAAAACAAAAAAAACAAAACATTTAGTTAAAGCTACACTATGTAACTTTTTAGTTGGGGGTCTGTCACCTGCTTGTTTCTATGGATATGTCATTGCTCTGCCTGGAATGTTCCATGGTATGACATTAAACAGCTCTACCTTACATTTATTCAACTGCAGAAGTTTTAAAGCTCAAAAATATCAAGAAAATCATGCATTCTGACTAGGAACGGGGTTTCCTCTCCGCAGATCTGATCTGTAACTCTGCCTGGTTTGGTCTACATGGAGATACAATGGTTTTGTGAAACATTTCAGACAAAGCAATAACATCCCCATGGAGAAAAGCACCAGACGAGTTACACAATGCACCTTTAAATTTTGTCAACTTTAGAAGAAGAAAAATGAAATAAAACTATGCTGCCCAACCAAATTTCACTTAACAGCGCAATAATAACTTCTATCCCCTGGACATGAAACATTAAGTACCTGATGACATTTTAGACAGTCACAAAAATAATATAGAATTGAGAATGAGGCTAAAAGAGCTTGGAGGCCAAACACACTGACCATCACATTTCTTTCCCACTGAGAAGAAAAGGGCACAAACAGAAGAAAGATAATGCTCTTTCAACACAATATCTCCACATGCAAAGCAGGAGGTAAAAGCTTGGTTGTTTGATTCCTAATAGAGGTCATTAAGGCGCAAATGGAAATCGCACAAATCTAAAAATGGACAGATTCTGAGATACAGATCTTAGCAGAGCTGTATCAGGGGCCTGTGGATACAAGGTTAATTCTCTGGCTTTATGCAAGTGTGCCGCTGCGTGAGACAAAAGGAGAAGGAATGAGACAGCCCTGTCCCGTTGACCACATACAACCCCCCACCAGCCGATTATTTGTCATTACGTCATATAGGCCTGAATACCCAAACACTGAAGAGACGCACTGTACCAGCCAGGCACCTCCAACCTCAAGCACAGACAGACAGATGGTTACAAATGACTGTGCACAACTTCCCCATTTTTCATTCACATCGGGTTTTCTCACAGAGCAAAATATTTTGCAAAGGTACAGGTGTTTTCACATCTGAGAACACTATATTCACTTGACAACAGGTCTAAAAGCACAAGTACACTTTCTGAACTTTCTACTTAAAGGGCACTGTACTAGTCTTAATAATGTGAAAAACAGAACTAGCTTGTATTTAACAGTATGCAATAGTTCAGAGTTATTCCTTACTTTCCAAATGCATTCTAAGCATTCTCATCACAGTGAGTTTATTAGAGCAGGGGTTCTGATGTCACAGTCATGCTAGCATGCTAATAGTGCACCAGTGTGACTACCTGGTTTGCAGAGGATAAAAATAGATGTAGATGTAGACAGCACACAGCAGTCTCAGTTTCAACCTAAAGCTGTTTTTATAATATGTACTATAGGGAAAACCTTATTTTACCATGAAAAATACCCCTTAAATAAAAGACAGATTTTTTTTCCAAATTGTATGATACATGCATCTGTAAGCAGAAGAAAAATGAAAAGAAGTATTGTATAACATATCTATAAATCACAGTCTTGATTCAATGAACATCATGTCTAACAAAAAGAAAATATAATGTGGATAAATTGGGTACCAGCTGCAGCAGGAATACATTGGAGCTCATTCATATCTCACTTTGAGAAGACACATAATCAATCAAACCCAGACACTAATTACAACATAGAAAATTAAGTATCACCAGGGAGTATTTCACAAAGACTTTATATTTTATCTAGAGTATGGGAAAACTACTCATTGTCCTTTAGCATTTATACATTTGAATTCTGCTGAATACTGCATGATCAAAACCACAATGTTTCAAAGTGATTAGCACTTATACTATGCAATAACAAAAGACTCATATATTTCCTATGAGGACACAAACCAGGGTTTGTATCAGTCCACTGGTAGTTGTTAGAGAATGTGATTACAGAGCCAGTTTTTCATATTAATTACATTGTACTTTGCTATGAAATATTCTAAAGCTAAATGCACAAATGCCGAACCCGAGCATATCAGTGACTAGACCCAAGAATGCTATATTAAGACAAAAATCTGAACTTTAACAATATTCATTTTGTCCTGTCCTGTCTGTATATTATTGGTTTTGAATGGATTTTTCTTGCACCATGCAGTTCAAATATATCGTTAAAGAAGCTCTTAGTGTTACAATAAAAACACTTTTGTGCTGTCTGCATCTAATTATAAATTATTAATATTGTCTGCAAACCAGAAAATTAGGATTGTGAACTGTGGGCATGCTAGTTGTTGTTAGCATTACTGTGACACTGCTGTGGCCTCTGAAAGTTGTGAAACACATTTATAATCTCATCGCAGTGAATAATTAAGATGCTTGGAGGGAGCTAGGAAAAAGAGGTTAGTTTGGAGATTCATTTTTATATTTTTAAGACAGTAAAAATCAAGTACAGTTCATTTAAATACATTTATAATACAAAAAATAAAATAAAAATAAAAAAATAACTAAACTATATGTATGTATCCTACACATGACTAATTCAAAGTATATTGTATCAGAAATATATTCATTTTAAGGTCTTGAAAAACATACCTGGAGTTTTGTTTTGTTTCATTCACACATGTCAGAGTAACCCTTTATTATTAGTCTACATCTCCAAAGCTCAAAATGCTTTGTTCCACCTTGTGATGTCATGTTAATTTTCAAGTTAACAGCAACCTTTTACCTTTAGTTCAGTAGAGGGACAATTTCATGCCTGAAAACATCCAAATGATTCTAGTGAAGATGTATGGAGCTTAAAAACACAGTATTACCACATGACATCACAAGGTGGAACAGAGTTTTCCGTTTGAGAGAACTCTGCCTAAATATGAAATATTTATGTGTGTTATTTGTGTGAATGAAACAAAACACAACTCCAGGTATTTTTGTGATGATATTCATAACAAAATTATACCATACATCAGAAAATAATGTAATGTGGGCCCTTTAAGAATATTTCACAGTCTTAAGAACAAACCTACATCTGTCAAACTGTGACACAACCTCCTGTTCTTGTATTCACGTTGGACACCATCCATTTACCTGCCACTTTGAGCCCTCCTGGTCTAAACCCTCTTCTATGGCTCAGCTGCCTTTCAAGTATCCACCTTTTCCATTAGGTTCTCCACCTCCCTCTTTAAAATATGCCCTATGTGTTGTACTGCCTCTCTACTGCCCTGCGCTCTTTCATTATGGGCGTAAGCATGAACCTAGCCTGGCTCGTGGGGCGATCCGATCCTCTCCTCTCCTGTCTCCCACTGTTAGGAGTCAGCCCATGGAGCCCCATAGGACAGCGTCATACCTGCTATCCATCTGTTACAGTAAAGCAAGCCAGGATCACATGTACAGAGCACTAAACAAGGTACAAGTAGTGAATGAGAAGTATTCAAATAACTGCATTAAGTAGCTTTTGGGGGCATATCCAAAGCTTGGGGGTCAACTGTAATTAATTGAGTATAAGTATGGAATACATCTGTTACTGCAACTATCAGTGCTGCTACTGCATCTTGAAAGTGAAAGTTTTTATTGTATTATTGAGTTACAGTGGCAAAGTAATTTCCCTTGTGGATCATGTTTGCATCTACCATTTTATTTTGGCTATGAAAACCTTTTTTTAGATTTTTTTTCAATAGTCTTTCTACTTCTGTAAGAATCCCATGCACAACTGAGTGAATACACAGCTAGCATGAGTCAGCCTTACACTTAAATATGAGCCCGACACAGTATAATTACACCAGTAGGCCTTTGTGCTGCAGACAGAGCAACCGTAACACGCTGACATTATAAATACCAGCTACATCCAAAGATACTGAGATACCACTTGTTCTCTCATATATGACTCACACCAAAACATATAAATTACACCGGCTCTAAGATACAAGCAATAATAGCTCGGTTTGTGCTACTGAGAAAGAAAGAAAGACAGAGAAAGTGTAGCAGGAGGTTTTTGTGATGCATGGGTGGAAAAGCATGTGTGGAGCAGTGTGGAGATCTTTGCCAAGGAGCCCACTGAGAGAGCACAGTCATCTAATCTAAGATCAAGCAGCCTTGGACACCTCCTCATTGGTTTCCGCTGGGAACAAGATGGAAGGTTGGCTACAGAATCTATCCATCACCACGCGGCCTCCAGGTACAGCATATTTTTAGAGTTTGGGTTCTTGTCGGCTTTTTGGCTAAGAAGTGGTGTTTCTAAATGTGATTACAGAATACATTTAGCAATCATCTTCTCAAGGAGGTGGCATGTTTATTCTCAATTTATGCTGAATTAAATCATACTTAGGAGTGGTTTAAAAGGTTTCAAAAAGAAGTCATGAGTCAAGATGTGATTAGCTATGAAACACTCCCAGATGACAAAGAGACCCCACCAACTTTAGTAGTGCTTAAATAGCACAGATTTTAAAGTCACAATATTCCTTAGTATGAAGTAAATTTATTACTTAAGAACAAACAGTGGTGGAATGAAACAAAGTACAAGTAGTAAAGTACTATACGTAAGCAAAAAATAAAGGTATCTGTACTTTACTTAAATTTATATACATTTTAAGTGGATACTTTATACTTTTACAAATTTGAGAGCAGGTACCTGTATTTTCTACTCCACTAAATTTGTTACGAAAAAGCTTAATTTTTCACATGTTTATAGTTTGAGCAAACACAAAATAAACAAATAAAAACAGCTAGAAAAAAAAAGTGATTCAGTTGTTTCTGTTGAACAAATGCCAGAACAATTCTTTATCAAAACCACTACATTTGAAGCTTTATTAGATCTGAAATAGCCTTCTTTTACATTTTACTCTTTAAGTAAATAGTTTTTAAGTTTTTCAACAGGTACTTTAATACTTTTACTTAGGCAGGATTTTTCATGTAATACTTTTACTTGAGTATTGTTTTTGTCCGGTATATGTACCTTTACTTAAAGGTTGTATAGTAAAGGTACATATATCGGACTGTATAGTAAAGGTACATATACCCCCACAGCTCCCTATGTAGAAATGCCTCCTCCCGCCTCCTCCTTACGCTGTTTGTTTACAGCCAGTACACGTTCAGAATTGCTGTTGCTGCTGTAACTATACTGTACGTTTCCAGAAGTAATTTAGAGACCAACGAGTCAGTCTTTAGACCCTCTGCTTCAGTGCACGCCATCGCTGGAAGGAATCTCCGAGAATCACCTTAGTTTAGCTTTGCTCCTTTTCCCCTTCTCTTCTTCTTTCAGCGACCTCAAAAACAGACTTTCTTTTGCGGCTAATTGGTAGTGGATTCTTGTCTGCCGTCGCAACAAACTTTGTGCTAACTGCGAGGAAGCTACAGTTGGAAAAAGCTGCTAAGAACCGCTGCGTTGGTTGAGTAAACAGCGTCTTGCGTCTGTGGAATGCGAGAGGCGTACGTAAACCATGTAATCCCAGCGCGCCGGCAAGTCAGTTGCGCTAGAAGCATAGAGAGTTTGATTGACAACATAACAGCCAATAGATAACAAGCTTCATTATCTATTGGCTAATGTTAATCTGGCCCCACCACGTCCACAGTTAATGGATTTTCATTCTTTTGGTCATCATAATTACAAGGCTGCTGCATCCCTATAATGCTATCGTTGATAATTTGAAACAAAACCGAAAAAAAAAAAAATAAATCCTCCATACAACCTTTAAGTAACTTGAGTACTTCTTCCACCTCTGAGTACAATATTTGCAGTCTCTTATTTCCCAGTACCATTGTTGAGATTCTATCAATGATTCAGGTCTGACTTAACCGTGGGTTTCAAACAGATGAATGACGCTATTTACTAGTTGCTCCAAGGTTAGTGAGACCTTAGCGAACGTGCTCCTGGGGCTAATTTAGTTCTATCATTATAGGCCCCAGCTGCTAGCTAAGTAACTGCTCCAGACCGCAGGCATGCCATTTATCCATCTGAAGACATGGACCAAAGAGGCAGTGGCACAGTGGTTCATACAAGCTAGTTTTGACTTGTTCTATTAGGCTTTGGGCTTGATATTGATATTCAGACATGGGTTTGATAAATGGTTTAATTGTGTACACATTAAAATTGTATTATATTGCAACTTTGAAGGATCTAAAGGCAAGCACGGTGGAGATGTTTTGAAAGAAAAAGAGAGACAAAACACAAAACTTGTTATTGTATGTTAGCTGTTATAGGCCTTTAAAGTTATTATTCAAAACTGACTCTTTACGCCATGTTAGAATGTCGTTACCTTTGTGCTTTGTTTTATTCACGTTTGAGTAATCATTTACTATTGTCTGTCTATCTTTTATTGAGATGTCGCTCTACATCTCCAAAGCTCAAAATTCTCTGTTCCACCTTGTGATGTCATGTAGTGGTAAACAGTTATGTTTTATCTTTTGTTCAGTAGAGAATGGCAATCCAGGGCTGAAATTATCCAAATGATTCTAGTGAAGGTGTACGTTGTTAAAAAAAAACAAAAAAAAAAAAACAACACAATGGAGCACTTTCTGTATCACCACATGACATCATAGGGTGGAACAGGGTGTTTTCCATTTGAGAGAAGAACTCAGCCTTCACATGTGTGAAGGAAACAAAATAACTCCGGCTATGTTTTTGATGAGGAAATAACATTATAACATAGATCAGAAAATAGCGCTATATGGGCACTTTAATGAGTCAAAGACAATTTCAAGTCCCTACTTCTGCTGCAAGGGGTTAAGCTGTTAAAAGTTTTATTTACTTTAATAAAAAGTATTATTCATTAGGCTGTTGTGAAAGAGAATGAGTAAAACATTTACCCCTAAACTAGAATTTACTATTGCAGTTTTTATGGTTCTAAGATATCTCACTATAAAATTGTATTAGTCTGTTTTAGTCAAGCAACACTGAACTATAAGATACTTAATTAAGACCTCACATTAAGGAGAACGCTCCCCCACAGCTTCCTCTTTGTTCTACAGCTTGAGTCTCTACTGGGAAATCACACTTAATCCGTTATTCCATCACGGCTCTACACCTTTGGCTCCCTGTGTGCCCCTCTCCTTATCCCGGTGAGGCAGACTGGAGAGCTCGGATCAATCGAAGCACTTTCCATATCATATCCATGTCTTTGGTGATCAATCTTGTGTTAGTTCTTGACATTTGACTTGGCATCTCTGTTTTGTTATGTTTTTTCTCCTGCCCTGCTCTGTTTGATTTGCTGTTTTGATTGCAGCATCGTGGAGTGTAAATGATGATAAGGTGAGTTAGCAGTCAGATTACAAATGATCGTATGACCTATTATGGTGGCTGAGTGGCAACACTCATGCCTCTCAGCAAGAAGGTTACAGGTTCGATACCCGGGCCTTTCTGTGTGGAGTTTGCATGTTTCCTCCCCGTGTCTGGATGGGTTTCCTCTGGGTACTCCGGTTTCCCCCCATCAACCAAAAACATGCGACACCCCTATGAACAGTATACAATCAAGAACAGTCAAGGAATTCCTCCCTCCTGTGGGCTCACCACCTGCAGAGGGGTTCATAGGGGTGTGGGTCTGGTGCACAGAGTAATGGGCAGCGTGCTGCCCCGCGACCCAGCTGGATTAAGCGGGAGAAAATGGATGGACCTATTACTCATCACAGAATAATCAGAGACTAGCAAAAATTGTATTGGAAAAGATATAACACTGTTATCCAAATACAGGTAAAAACAAAAAAATTACGCAGATCCTTCACAGCCTATTTTTTCAGTGTTAATACAAGCAGACACACAACATTTATTTTACAGAGACTTTAGTATTTTCATTTTAAAATAAATTAAAATTTCAAATGTTTGTGACATAACAAGATTCACCCTCAGTGTCATAAGATCAAGGGCGGAGCAGTCCTGCCAATAATCACAAAAAATGTTTCACAGTTTTGAAACCAACAAAACAAAAATAAAACAAAAACAAAATACAAAAAAGTTGCAATTAAGCTGCTATTCAAAATGTTACTCATGTAAAAGTGAGTGGCGTGCCTAATAATGCACCTGCCTCCTCATATAGTCTGACTCATGCCCATCACCTCCCACTACAACACCACAACAAATCTAACAGTTTGTTTATAAGAAGCACAATATTGGCTAATTCCCCCTTTTTGAGCCACATGTGACCAGTGCTGTGATGTGGGAGGAAAATACCAGTCTGGCAGATATTTGTATTTCAAGAGGTAATTTGATTTCCTTTGGCGCTTGTCTGGGCTCACAGCAGGGCCCAGCACCGCATGGGACTTTAAATAAAGGAGATGTAGGAACAGTCATGAGAGTTGGCGTGTGTGCTCGTGTGTGCTGTTTGTTTGGCACATTTAACCAGCTAATATTAAATACAAACAAAGATATAGTTTCAGGATTTTTATGTGAAATATAGCATTCATATTTCTGAATGATACTTAATTTAAGCCTATGCATACACAAATATTACACTAAATTAACAAATCATTAGGTTTTTTCTTTTCATATTTTTCATATATGACGTTGACAAAAAGCTATACAGTGATTTTAATCACCAGATCAATGTATGTGAAGTATCCCACTCGCTGTGCGCTCTTCTCATGTTCTCTCTGAAGAAGCAGCTTCATGTGTTCAGCCTCGGACTGTTTTTACATAATCGGGGCTATTTGACCTCCCATCTCATTCTGCGCCTCCTCACTTACACAACTGTACCACCTACAACACTCACCATCTTTTATGAACAAGAGCCACTGAGAAGAGAGGGGGAAAGAGGGGAGGGAGCTTCAATACTCCAATGTATAAATACTGTAGCTGTGATACTTATTATAAGTAGAAGCTCTTATGAATAATTCATAATATAGTGAGAACAAATCTGTTGTAAAGAATAAATTTGAAGCATTTTTCAAACCTTTCAGCTCTTCGATCTGGGTGACTGCAGCATAATGATTTGGCACATTATTTTATGTTGGCCGCCCTGAGCTCTCTCTGATACTGTATAACCCCCTTCATTAATACAGGCCTTCTAACCCTGTGTATAGGTGATCCTCTATATAGTGGGTTAGCGGGACTGCTGATCGTTATTACTGTAAATCAAACAGCATCACAAACAAGTATGATATAGCAGACAGCAGATCATTGGATATTAAGAGGCACATGATATGGTGAACCCTATAAATTAGATAATTAGATAAGTTAAGTATAAAGTGTATTTTTATAGAGATTGAAAACCACAAGCACCTTTAGTAATTCAATATGTAAAATGTTAGTCAATTCATAATATAAATACACAGTGGGCTGAAGAATTGCTGTTACATCCTTAAATAAAATACACTCCATGGAAAAATATCCCTGTGTCTTATTATATTTTTCCACACAAGAGATGCCCTCCTGAGTGCTCAAAATAGCACTGTGAGACACAGGCACAAGGGCGGGGTCAGAGGTGGGAAGTAAGCCGTCGTCAATCTAGGAGATGGTGTCAGCAGTGTGTCCAAAAGCCACTCTCCTGCCATCGCCAGGCTCCTCCAAATGACTGCGTCATGACAACCCTGCACCAATCAGACGCACTGTCCCCTGACCCCAACACCAAACCTACAGGTGTGCTGAAGGGGAGAGCCACTGATTACAGCCTGTCTCAGGGTCATTATACCGCTCTATCCATCCACACCCCCGCTTTATGTTTTATTATTTTATTTTCTCTTTCAACTCTGCTATTTCCTCTCCATAATGGCTCTGATTTAGCTCAAATTCAAGGGTGAGGCTAAGTAAAGGGTAAAGTTCTTATAGGCTACTATTTGGGACAGACAAGGAGAATTCTCACACAAGTGTGACACATACTAACCATACTTTTCCATCATTTTAAAAATGTATGTTTTCCTCAAACATCTTTACTTTCCTGGACTATATCCTTTCTCTCAATTTCCAATGGACGGGACAGACAGGTAAAATCAGATGTTTGTTTTGTGCCACAACAAATAAAGAAAACAAAGAAAAAAATAACAAAGAAAAGTAATATTCCAGCTGCGATTGGACCGTCCCAATTGAGGTTTCACGTGCTTTAAAGTCTGGATCCAGCATTCCAACTGAAAGCAGGAGGAACTAAGAGACCAGGCAAATCAAACTTTTCTGTGGATCTTTTGTCTGGTGACAGTAAAAAATCTTTGTATAAGGGAGGGCAATCTTCATTCACATCTATGTGAATAAAGCCAAAGCTGTATGTATACAGCCAAAGCTGTATGTATCAGCTTTGGCTCATATATGAGCCAAAGCTGATACATACAACATGAAGGCTAATTAGACTAATGAAGTGCATTAAGCTATTTCTACATATTTAGGGATGCTTTGACGATAACATCAACACTTGTGGTAATAGGTTCCCACAGAGGCTAACCGCTGGGAGCAGTGTAGCAGCAAGTTAGCATTTCCGCCTGAAAATGAGTAAATATTGTTACTAATCACTGTTTGGTTTCATATTGAGAAGTAAATGTTCATGCTGATAAAATGATCATTAAATGCAGACAGCATACAGCGGTCTCATTTTGACCCTGAATTACTCTTGCCATTTATCTGTACAGGGACAAACAAATGATACTTTATTATGTAAAATGGGTACAGGCCCTTTAGTTTGTTCTATTCTAGTCCATGTATTTCTGTCTTTGAAGGAAAATCTCTGGGCACATTGCTTTCCTGCACAGTCAGTATAGAACCATTAAGGCCGTCCCTGTCGTCCTCTGAGCTTGATGAATAATAGATTGGAGCGGTACAGTAAGAATCAGCCACAGAGCTGTGATAGATGGATATTTCATGTAGCCATTTGTTTGCTGTATCGAACATACAGCACCTCCCTGCTCTGATCATCTGCACCTTTAACACGCTGCTACCTTTTTCACTGAAGTTGCTTTAGCCTGAAATGTTTTAATGGATCTTTGACTTTGTTGTTGTTTAATGCATGACTTTCGCTTCCTCTAGTTATTCTTTGGTCTTTGACTTTTACTGTAAGAAAAATCAACTAAAGACATACAGAGACTAAATCTAAACCTCATCAAAATCAAGAATTAATCAGTCAGGGCTTAAGCAGAATTTATCTAAGTCTAGACAAGGATTAAAGAATACTAAAATATGACTAAGGCAAATTGCAAACCATCATGGCCAGTCATTGTCCACTGATCCAAAGGTTGGCGGTTAAAATCCCGCTCTTGACATAAAAAAACATCATTGGTAGAGCACTGACCCATGCAACTCCAGCTCTCACAGATAAATACTGTTGTTGTGTCATTGGGTATGAATGGGTGTGTGAAGGTGAGTGGCTCCTTGATTTAAAGCACTTTCAGTGCCTTGAAAAGCTGTAAAAGGGCTATATAAAAATGAGACCGTTTACAGTTAATAAAAGTTTTTTTCTTAAACAATTTCTCTTTCATTTTAGTTTTTGACACATTAGTTTGCCTTTTTTCTATAGCTTTTACTACTCACTGACAAATCAGATAATGATCGGATTTTTGGTGTGTATGTAAACACAGGTACTTGTTCCCTTCATTGCTTTGATAACCACTGCTCAAAGTTCTTAGGTTTTTCTTGAACCTGCAGCAAACACCAGTATTGTAGCACTTATGCTGACGAACAGTGGAGAGACTATTGATTTTGTGGGAACGAGGCGGAGGATAGCGGATGTGTGAATTTGTCATCGGGGGAAAGCCACACAGGGAAATGGCCAGTGCAATCATCAGCCCAGAGCAGCCTGTGGGGAGGCACACAACACACACTCACTTCTTTATACTCTCAAAGTGCACGACAAAGATATGAGCTAACCAAATGGAAACAGATAGGAACAGGAGTACAATATGACTTAAATTGAAACTCAAGCAGTATATAATGTGTGTATTTGAGTTGGCCACCTGGCTGAGTTTGGCCCATAAACAAAGTGCACGTACATAGGCCTGTCACGATAACAAATTTTGAAGTACAATATATTGCTGAAGTAAATATAGATGATAAACAATAATATAGAAACCAAACCATAAAGCATAATTATCAACCAAAAAGGATTCTAAATGTACAATATAGTTAAAAAACAGGAGCTGCAATGCAAATGGCATTTGATAATTCAACCTTCAACAGAAAGGTTCAAATCTTATATATTATCTTCTATATCTTGCATGGAGTGAGTTAGTTGGAGTTTTTGTGTGTCTTATTCTGCCCTTTCACTTACGAAGATGCTGTTTACTTCTTCTCTGTATACATAGTTGTTTTTGTGCAAGATCTGAATCATTTTGAGAGCTTTTGTCATGTAACGCCCACTTTTTGTTAATTAATGGGAGAAGTTTTATGTCTGGATTATGTTACATATGGCCTTGTCTTTCATGCCATTGGTTTCACAATCATTCACTGAGATGTGCGTGACATGGTGGACATATTAATCATTACTCTTGTTCGATTCTGGCCACATCAAGTGTCTGCTGTAGAGAGGAGGCACGCAGAATGGCTGCGTTTGTATAAGCCAGATGCACGCACCAGCATTTGATTAAACTGACTTAGTCCTAGCAGTGGATCGGAATGATAAAAGAAACACAATTACTCCACAGGGCTTTATCAGTACAGCCCTCTAATTAAAGTCATAGCTCTGCTGAACAATATAAAGTTAAGTAAAGATTTAAAAACCAAAGACTACGCAAAAAATCCTAATATACCTTTCTAACACAACCAGCATTCAGTTTCTTTGGCTGCTGAAATAAAGTTCAAAATATTCACCAGTAGGCTTAAAGTTCAAATGGGACTCTTGTGAGCTTTAAGCCATGTTATAAGTTTTAAGCCATGCTACATCAAAAACATACCTGGAGTTGTGGTTTGTTTCATTCACATATGTTTGAGTAATCCTGCATTATTTGTCTGTCTGCAGCTCCACAGCTCAAAATGCTCTGTTCCACCAGCACTAGTTTTACCTTTAATTCAGTTGAGACTGGCAATTCCAGGGCTGAAATCATCCAAATGATTC
The DNA here is from genome assembly GCA_029959045.1 of Taenioides sp. WSHXM2023. NCBI lineage: Eukaryota > Metazoa > Chordata > Actinopteri > Gobiiformes > Gobiidae > Taenioides > Taenioides sp. WSHXM2023. Next base: position 19,762,936 of record CM057086.1, on the reverse strand, counting down.
TAGTGAAGGTGTATATTTATTTTTACTCACATTAATTGCATGTATACTGAGCCATTTTGGAGTCAAATTAGAGAAACCTAGACTATATAGGTTATAAATATTTGTATATGGGACTGTATTTGACACCATCTTTGTACAAACAGGGCTGTTTGTTTCTACTCCTACACCTTATTTATGCAGCTGAGCCTTCAAGACTGTTTTTATCTAATTATTATAATGCATCTAGTAGAAACCATATGAATGACATATGACTGTGTACAGATGTGTAATGCACTTACTACACAACATGTACATTCATGAAGATCATGAAGAGATACTAACAACAACAGTACACTGGTCAGACAGGTGCACTGGTCAGACAGGTGCACTTATAATACAGCCTAATGTGTCACAAACATCCCCTTAAACACAGCCCTCCATTAGGACCATGGATTTATAATATGGTTAGAACAGCGCGCTCACACTCACCTCTCACAGATGAAAAACCATGTCTTTCCTAAAGAAGCGTCCTGTATTTCCCTGAAGTGGATCAGGTCCAGAACAGACAGATGTTCCTCCACACATGTGTAATAGTGCTGTTATTCCACTGGCACTGTCGCTCTTTCATAAACACACAGAGACGAGGAGGACTCCTCACTGCCCCAGCCGCTCTCACTTCACTACTCCGTCCAGATCCTCCATTTCACACAAAATAAAACCAGCTCACAGTTTCATTAAATGACGGTCTGTATTTCTACTTAATATCTAAGGCAGCATGGTGGCTGAGTGGCTAGCACTAACGCCTCACACTATCCCCGGGTTGCCCGGGCCTTTCTGTGTGGAGTTTGCATGTTCTTCCCGTGCCTAGCAATAAGATCATCGAGCTGGGTCCCTGGGCACCCCATGTCCTGCCCACTGCTCCTGAAAGGATGGGTAAAATGTAGAGGACAATTTCCCTACAGGGATAATAAAAGTACTAAAAAAAAAATTCCAAACATGAAGCTACAAACAATGACTTGTCACTAAAAGCAAGTTATTTTTAGACACTTGTGTTAAAACTTGTGCTGCTGTTGTCGTCTCCTGCCGCACAGGCGCACTCACTGGGAATCGCCGCACATCTCCGGTTCCCATGGATGATGATGCGGGTTTATTCAACGCTGTTTGAGCCCGCTGTGGTTGTGAATACGCATGCACAAACCTCTAAAACAACCGGCTGGCTTCTCCGGTTGTAAAAGCGCATGTAGAAAGCATAGACTGTAAAGAGAGTAAACTGCGCTCTCAACATGTGCCTCCAGGCCTCCGTAGAAGGGCAAAACAACATGGGACGTTCAGAACCGCGGTTGTTGCAGTTTGCTCAGTGACCAGAAGAGTGTAGTAAAGGACACCGCCACTACAACCATGTTTCAAACAGAAGTGAAGGGAAAACGGGATTATTTGGATTAATTCGAAACAATTTAATTATACTTTTGACACATAATGATTTTAGATTTTATTGGGCAACCACTGCTTGCCTTGATTCCCCTGACCACACGCCACTGGATCTGGTGGTGTGTTTTCTGTTTAAGGGAAGAACAACAGCCTAAATATACATTTGTGTGTTAAACATGTGTGAATGAAACAAAACACAATTCCAGGTTTGTTTTTGATGAGGAAACAACATTATAAAATAGATCAGAAAATAGGGTAATATGGGCCCTTTAATTCCTGTTGAAACAAACTTAAGATTTCTGTGCCGATTTTCAGCTCCTTTCCGTGATTGGAAACTTGCAATTAGGGCTGTAAGATTAATCATGATCAAATCGAAATCTCTATTTAAATGGACGCAGTTAGCAAATCGCAAAAGCTTGCTACACAGTGTGGTACATTACACTTAATAATAAGGTATAGGCACAATTTATCAAGAGTAGAGATGATGAAAGCGCAACACTTTCTACTTCCCTTGCTTCCCAGTATATGTTGCTAACAGGTGCTGCCATAACAATAGCGGTTGTGTCACCTATCATAATGCCCATGATGCTACACTTTATGAGTGTATAGTTACAAAGAAACATGGAAGACAGTGTGTAATAAAAGAAGCAGAGAAAATGGGAGTCACATCTTCACACTCATCCCTGACGCACCAAAACTACATGTTTTCTAATATATATATTTGCGACGTGCAGAAGCTAACACCTAAAAAGGCAGCTCATTATTGTGTCTGTATGTAAATGTGTGTGTGAATGGATATGGAGGTGCTGAGGACGAGACAGAGGGAAAAAGATGTGTCGCGAGCAGAGAGAGAGAATCACGGGGGGAGGGGGTGATGGAGAGAGTGTGGAGGGAAGCTATTTTTAGTCCCTATGTGTGATATATGCCAATAGGTGTTCAAAGCACATCATAAAGGCGGCGTTTGAAGAAACACACAGGGATTAAGAATATGTGAGATGCTCTAACTAATACTGTGCTAACTAGACGACATACGAGATTGGGTCCACGAGACAATATGTAAATTGTGCAATTCAGTTTCCAATTTTGGCCTCACAATTTTTTATATAATATTTTAATACTGCTTTTTGGAACTACAAGAGATGTAACTCACCAGCAATCCAAACGTAAACACATGGGGAAAAAACACAATGGATTACCATATCCATGTCTAAATGTTGTCTTTGGAATGTTACAAAAATCTATCACCCAGTGCCCAGTGTCTGTGTGCACTGGTGTGTATACAATGTGTGTTCCTTTAACGGTCTTTGATATAAAGATAGTTGAACTTGAGAGCTAACTGAGGTAGAAAAGGGCTATATGTATGTGACCATTTAACCTTTTACTACTGATAGTAATACACTTCTGTTTTCACTGTTTAGATTTATATCAGTGCTACAACATTAACAATGAAATAATTTTTTATTATTACATGGATTTTCCCATTCCTTTAGTTGTATAAACAATAAAAACATAAAAAAGTAGCCCTATTCAGTAAATTTAAAGACAACATAAATAACGTTCTTGAAGCATTGTTAAACTGCCTTGTTGGAGAGATAAAAGTACCATTTACTGGTGTAATTGTGTTCAGTGTTCCGATCAAAGAGGAGAGAAAACTGCTGAACTCAATATTTCCTTTCCTTCCATCAGTCAAAGGTGGCATTGCTTTCATATTTACCATTCCAAACTAGACATGCTCAAATTCAATGGAGTACACAATGGAAACAGCAGCCACCAAAATCGTACCGTGATTACATCAAATCAGGATTACAGCTCCAGGGCCATTCAATCATCCGCTAATCCCAAAATGATTGTGGTTTGGAAGATGTGTAAAGAGCTATGATAATAGATTAGATTAATGAATGACATAAATCAATAAATCCCTCTCGTGGAACAAATTCAAAAACATCATCACTGGAAAGAGACAATGACACAACACACAGGTCAAATCAGGACAGAGATTTGGCCACATTTTAGTGAAAAGATACTGAGAATCTACAGGTCAACATTGTACAAACTTTACAGAAGATTCAAAACTCAGATGGCTGTATTTGGACAAGATAAAACTGAATTTACATAATCTATGCAAATTCAAGGCAAATGAGAAAGTTAAACATTTTGAAGTTTGAATGTGACTTTCCATCTTTAATTCAGATATATGCACATAATGGATGGACTCAAGAACACTAAATTGGGTATAAGAGCTGTGTTTTCCATTTTTCTCATTGATTATGTGCAGTTTGAAGCCCAGATTGTGAGATCAAGTACCACTATGTATTCCTTTGATATTTAAAAGTAACTGTATTCTGAATACCACTAAATGAAAGAGGATTTGTACTGGATTTGTTCAGTATACTTAGAGCTTTTACAGTTAAATACAGAGACAGCTTCCTGTACGTTTTAGAACATTTTCTTTTGAAGGCCGCTCTAAAGGGTCCATGATCACTTAATATTAGATTATGAGGCTATCAAATCAATCACAGCAATATGACTGCCCCCCACTTACCCAAGCATTTATTCTATCATTCCCTCATAAACGCCTCAATGAATTGCACTCTCCCCTGGACCTGGTCTAATCACAATTACATCATTTAGTGTGGACTGTGTCTCTAATATCAAATAGTTAAAACATAGACCGAGGTTTTAGTTGTTCTGTTTTCTTTCTTATATTTGGGCAATTTTTTTAAGTCAATAAAAAGGGTCATGTTTGGGTTCAACTCTGTCCATCGTCCCATTGTGAGGCTCATCAAGTGATTATAAAGTATTCTCTTGTGTACAATTGTCTTCTCCTTTATAAAAATACAATCTTATTTAAAACCTACACAATTCTATTAGCCTTATTGAAAACAAGATTGTAACATCATTGCAGCAGCTTTTCCCTCCACACCAGTGCACTTCAAGATTAGTCGGCAATCAAGAACAAAGAATCTAAAAATAGCAGCCTTACAGCACGGCAATAATGGATTCAGTCAGACCCTGGGAGGGTTGGGGACTTGTCACTGATGGCTGCAGCATGTTGTTGTTTACATGCTGTGCTTTGGGTGTGCCACCGCCTTTTACACATTTCAACAAGATGAAGATCCAGTTTAGTTTGGCCATTTTGTTTGATTTCAAGACAAACGGATAGGAGTGGCTTATCTAAAAATAGCCTTTGCACAGATTTGTTGTAAAAACAGAATGTTAGAGAATTTATGTGGTAACATGGGCTCAAAATAAACAAAATATTTGATTTTTGTTTTTTATTAAAGGTGGAATGTGCAACTTTTCTTGTGGAGGTTCACTACAAACTTGTCTCCATGGAGATGTTATTGCTTTTCCTGGAATGTTCCATGGTATGACATTAGACATATTTATTCATTTCAGGTGTTTCCATTGCTCAAAAATACAATAATTCCTTCTGTGAATAGGTGCGACTCTCCACAGACCTCTTGTATGTACTTTATGAATTGTACGTAACGTAGTGCTGTAACCTGCTTGTCTGCCTCGTGATAGATAAGTTTAATCTATAACTGTGGCACATTCTAGACAAAGCAATAACATTTCCATGGAGGCAAGCAGGTAGCGGACCCTCCAATCGAAATATTACACAGTGCACCTTTAAGACAGGAAGGAAATATATTATAAAACTACAAGTTTGAATTTTTGTAAAAGTAAGTATACGTATGTGCAAACCTAAGCAAATTCTGAAATAGTTTAAGAGGTTTAATCTCATATTTTTACATAGAAAACAATAGAGAAAATACAGTCAGTGTCTCACAGACAGCTTTAACCGAGTCTTTTGTTGTTATTGATTAGATGATCAAACCAAACAGGTATTTGTGACAAGAGAGCCTTTCAGGAAAATAAATATCCTCTGTAACTGCATTGTGTGACCATGACAAATAGATCTTCATTTGTTTGACTGTAGCTGCAGTGTAATCTATAGTGTGTGCGTGTATTCACAACACACCAACATTTGTTTTGTTCTTGTACACAGCAAATATAATCCTGTGGACAGAAAGAGCCGGCTCTGTTTCTAATTTTAGAACTCTCTCTCAATGAATAAGAAGCATGTCCTCATTCATTACTATAAATATTTCAGAGTAAAATTATTATGTTGCTGTGATTGTCCCGGGATATGCATCCAGCTTAGTAAAGTATAATTAAAATGTGTATGGGTAAATGGTCAATGTGTAATAGAAAGGCTATATTTCGAGCTAGATGCAAAACATGCCCATTGGAACAGTTGCACCACACAAACCAGCCATCTGTGGACATATAGGTTTGGTATTGGCATCAGTGGCATACAGATATGTCTTGGATCTGTTTCCCAGCATGCCTTGTGTGTAGAGCAAATGGTTGTGACCTACCCCCCAAGAGCTCCAATCTGTGAAAAAGGTACATTCGCAAAGACAGTATTCTCAATACCTGGTACCAAGCCAAAAACATGCAAATTGATGAAATCCACCAAGCCTTCTCTACATATTTTGAACTGCTGTCAACTGTAATATTTTTGGCGATCTGAAAGAGAATGAAACTGCAGCTTCATATGTGAGTATATATTCCAAAGAATTTCATTTCAATTGTTCCTCTCATGAAAATGCACAGTAGTACAATGAATAACAATACATAATGTAAATGTACATAATAGAAGGCATTTCCATGATTAGAAAGGAGCAGATATGAAGAAAAAAATGCATATTAATCTCCCCCTTTATTTATGAAATTACTTGATAGTCCAGCCAAGATCACATGAAAAAATCTGTTATGCACTTCCCAACTGAGTGGTCATAATTGTTTTTTTTTTAATCTACCATAGTACATCCATTTTAAAGTTACACCTTCTTATCTTATACAATGTGCAGGCTCATACCATCCTTTAAATCAAATGAAATAGATCTAAAAAAAAGTGCTTTTGTTGAGCCATCATCTAACAGGGCTGATGGCATCTGTTGCTCTTGTCCCATACCACCTGTTGCCTGCTGTCCCACCTGGCTCGCCAACATCCATTCTGGTCCAAAGCACTTGACCAAAGCATCCATCACCTCCGGCTGATCTATATCCACACATTAGGCCTCTGCTATCATCACTGTCCAACTCCCATTAACCACACAGGTTATGACGGTGGTTAGGAGGGTCGACATAGGGGTTTTCCATAATAAAACAATTCATTTAAAGGTCCTGTGTTACGCAAAATGGGCTCTTGTGAGCTTTAAGCCATGTTATAATGCCGGTACCTCATCAAAAACATACCTTGAGTTGTGTTTTCTTTTATTCACCTTTTACTTTTTCTTCAGTACAGATTGGCAACTCCAGGGCTGAAATTAACCAAATGATTCTAGTGAAGGTGTATGGAGTTAAAAAAAAAACACACAGTGGAGAACACAGTGTCATATGAAGAACCACATGACATCACATGGTGGAACAGAGTGTTTTCAGTTTGGTGAAGCAGAAGTATACTAAAAAGACGTTAGCCATGGATAGTTGGAATTCCATACCAGGACAAAACAATAACATCTCCATGGAGACAAGTAGGTGGGGACCCTTCATCAGAAAATTTACACAGTGCACCTTAAATATATAAAGTTGCTGTTTAAAAGAAAAGCAGCAACTATCCCTGTTCTACTGTCTAGTTCAGTTATCCCATGTGAAGATCGCTTTTGCTCTGGCTTCTCTGTGATAATTGTAAACAATAAAATATTCAACATTTGGGTATTATTTGCAGTGACTTCATTTAAAGATGATTAACATCAGCATTCATCTATGGCCTGACACCATCATTTGTGCTATCATTCCAATTACAAAAACAACAGAACTAACATCCAATCCATCACTCTGCCAATGGAACATTTACTGTAAACCAAATGAATAGAGCACATTCAATAGGTGTATTTCAATATCCAGCCAACTAAGAAAGCATTTAAAATCTAATATAACTTTATCAGATACAAAGATCGGGCAAAGTGGGACTGTCATTTCTTTTGACAAATGTACAGATGAGATTTCAATGTTTTAAAGAGCAAGTTTTGAATTAGTGGAAGTGAAGAGATAAGCTCATGGTATCTGAGCCTGTTAGATATATGGATGCATTGTGTTATTGTCCATAAACATTTATTTCATCCCTATTTCATTGCCTCTACAGACCATCAAAATAAGTATGACTTTTACTGGTATATTCCTTTTACACCTGGTGGGCAGAAAAAAAAACCCTGCACTTTTCATGCCCACTTTTGTGTACTGTATCTAAGGCACACTCTATTACATTACATAGAGGTTATGTTATATATCGCTCAAAGAGAGGGTGCCTTTGAAAGGAATCTAAATCAATTTGCTTATGCATTCGATTGTCCCTCAAGTATATGGAGGAAATATACGCATGTTTATGGGACCGAGGTTATGCACCATCTCCTCTGCAACAGCTAAAATGCTTTTTCCCTTGTGGAGCATTCACTGTGATTTGTTTGTCACTGAAAAATGTGGTCTGCTACACTGTAAAAAGGGATTTTTGCAGGTAGTAGATCAAAGTCTTAGTTCGATCTATTTGTGGACATAATTCATTAAAGTGGATAAAAAGAGGCATGAGACTTTGGATATCTAACACAGAACAAGTAATTAAATATTAGTCTATGAGAGGACAGCTGTGGCTATGGAGTTTAACACCACCAAATATGGAGAGAATGAATCATGTCATAGTGCTTTGAGTCAGACTTGTCAGGCTTATAAATCACAATATAAATGTAAGGAACGATTATTATTTTAGAGATACAAAGATACATTTGTCAGAGGAAGTTACCAAAAAAAACAAAAAATGTTAGTCTTAGGTTAACTTTGCAGAATATTAATAAATAAATCATTCTCACAAAAAAGTCTATATAAACTAACCCTGTCTGAACCACATCTAAATGAACTAAACAAAGACGTGCTAAACAAAGATTAAAACTGAAAGAGAACTGCAACACTCTAATCAGCAGAAGCGTTCCCACCACTTACCCTGACAGATTAAGAACCATCATGCTTGCTTATAGCGGCACAATTATAGAAATAAAAAGACAATATTTTTTCACCACAATTGGAATCAATATTATTCAAGCAATTACCTGCACACAGTGAGTGCAGAGAATGAACACGGAAAGTACTGTTTGCTTTTATGAACGCATTCTAAAGTAAAAATTAAAAAGATAAAACTATTTCCTGTACATTGAACAGACTTCAGATTTCTTGTAATATTTATTCTCAATTAGTTTTTGGTTTTTTTTATGTTAGGTGTAACAATTCTAATAAATCATGAAACTTAATTTTGCAGAGTCCTACTTATTGGTGAGCTCTACTTCATTAACATTTCAAACACTATAAAGTATTTCTGAACTTGTCTTGCATATCCTTCACAAACTGGGTGCATTTATGTGCCAGTGTCAGGCCATTGATGCGGTGGTAATTCAATGCTAATAAGATTAAAGCATAATGCAGATTGTCTCCAGTGAAAATCCTTTGAGTAGACTTCTTATTGAACACCAGTGGACCATGGCCGCTCTCCTCACTGCACAGACTGGGAGACGAGAGGTTACTCCCGAGATTGAATTAATATTAGCAGTCAACCTCTGAAAGGAAAAGGGCTTACTGAAATCTATTAATGGTGTTATAGGCCATGACTTGACTTTTATGCTGTTCCTGGCTCTCAGTGCTGTCAAACGTGCGTAATCCCACAGCATGGATAATCCACAAAGACATCTGGATCAAAACGTTGATGTCTAGTTTTTATGAAGGGCATGTCCTCGTCTCTTGTACTGACAGTGCTATTGGAGACTGACATACGTGCCCGCAATTTGTACAAACACAATTCTGAAAAACAAAAGAAAAATATAAAGCAGTTTGGAAATCTCACAAGACCTAAATACACTGAAAGAGTATCCATTTCAAACTGTGCCTTTTCTTGAGGGGCCTATATGAGCTTTAAGCCATGTTATAATGTTGTTACCTGTTCAAAAACATACCGGAGTTTGAGTAACCCTTTATTATTATATCTTATCTATCTAATCCTTTATTATTAAATTACTACATCTCCAAAGCTCAAAATGCTCTATTCCACCTTGTGATGTCATGTAGTGGTTGTTTTCAAGTGTTTTCTGTTTGAGAAAAGAACTCCTAAATATGCATGATTTGTGTGTTAAACATTGTCTGAATTAAACAAAACACAACTCCAGGTGTGTTTTTGATGAGGAACCAACATTATAATATTGAACAGAAAATAGCGTAATTTGGGCCCTTTAATTGTTCCTTTCAACAATTTACATTACATTGATTTTAGTCTTCCACCTTACAGTTCTTGATGCTAGCTTTTGTATTTATTATAGTTTCAGAGAAGAATAGCCATACTTATCATTCTGATTGTACTCTACATTATAAAGGCACAACTCTGTAGATTGTGGTTGCACGGGAATTACTTTTTGAAGCATGTTAGTATATAGGAAAAGGCAAAAATCCGCGTTAACACATGCGCCCAAACACATATTAATCCCCCCAGATTTAGTCCTGTACAACAACTGCCTTTGTCACCCCTGGATAATCACAGCCAAACGCTCCTTATGTGTTATAGTATGCAGAACAAGACAATATGAGTGTGTGTGCATCAAAGGATAACGCAGAAGACAGACAGACAAGGGACAGACAGCGCAAAAACTGGAACAATGTTGTCTACCTGCTCAAAAGCCTTGGCTGGAAATGTGAAAAAGAGATTAATCCTAGCCATCCAGACAGCAGTTAGCACTCTCTCCACTGGGACATGATAGGCGATTTATTTCTATAACTTGGCCTACATATACAGTTTGGAGAACAATCATTCAAATTGGCTTAAGCCCCCATTATCCACTCTGTAATCATTATGCTCCCAGGGGAGAAACAATCCTATCTGTTCAACAACTGTTTGCACTGGCCTTGGCAAAGCTCACCTACACAAGGGCCTTAATATGTACGCAAAATGTTTGATACGGTTAAATGTGACCTAAACTATGCTTCGTTTTTACAAGCAAAAAGTCAGAATCAGAAATTTGCCTTGGGCTGAAGTACAAACAGCTGCCACCACAACATAATGAACAGAAGGACAGTATAAGGAACTTTGGAAAAAAAATTTTAATTACACAAATGTTGGAAAATCTTGGACTTAGTACCGCATTGACTATTGGCCTTAAATCTCCAGCAGAGGCTAATATTTTGTTTTGGTCAAACTGCTGCCTAAATGCACACAAAACTATTAACAATTCAATATGAAAAGATAGCTGCACACATACAGGTTTGTGGTAAAAAGGGGGAGTTTGTAGTAAATTTAAATGACTAAATTAAATGAACATAATTACATAATTTGGGGAAAATCATCAAAATCAGACCAACATATCGACCCAAAAATATCGGCAGAGCTTAATGGCCATTAGTTGGAATTTCCAACCATTCTGAAAGCAAGGAAACAAGTTCTGAAAGCCTAACTATTATGGTACTTAATATTGACTTGAAAATGGCAATATTAAGTTCTAACTATTTCAAATCCACCACTAAAAAAAAAAGTCATTAAAAATTCATCATTACTAAAAGCACAATACCAGTCTGTTAAAGTGTGTAACTTTTGTAGGTGATGTTGTGAATGAGTTGCTTCTTTCTGGGCAAAGCCTTAGATCGTCTTAAACTTGGAAAGCAGAGGTCTTTAGCTCTTCAGGTTTCAACTAAATGCCCCGGAAACTGATAATTGCTGCCTCATTTTCAGCCTCCTCTCTCAAGAGTTAGCTGCTAATTGAACTGGTGGAGCGGCCGTACTGTGGTGTGGCTTCAAGAGGTCATATGCAAACGCAGTTCACTGTCATTTGCATATGTTATCTTAATTATTGGTTGTAATGACATTTATTGTGAGTGGTTGCAGTAATAAGAGTTGGTGTAGCTGCTGTAGTAACCCTTGCTTCTCAACCACCAAGTATGCGTAATGCAGGGAGCTTTAGTGCTAGTATTCTTCTTTTTCCTTCAACAGTCTTTATGGTGACATGGTCATGGTCATTTTCATATAGCGCTTTTCTACCGTCAAACACACAAAGCACTTTACATCAAGGAAACACTCACCCATTCACACACAGATACAATCGCACCGCCAACCTGTGGGTAAGTGGAGCTGACTGTGCTACCAACGATGTTTATGATGAGAGCAGGATTTGAACCGCCAACCTTCGGATCAGTGGACAAACACACTATCAACTGAGCTACTGTCTTTACTTCTTTTTATTGAAGCGTACACACATAAACTATTTTTTCTGTCTTTTCCATTCTGATCTATTGTATTTACCTTAACACCCTGACCATCCTATCACTTCAATCACTTCCCTGCACTCGCTGAAATGAAGTTACTAAGGACACAGTGTCCCTTGATGGGCCATGATTTGCATGCATGGCGCGTCAATGATGGAAGTGGGAGGAACAACGGTGCTTAAAATATCTTGGTCAAAGACTCTCCTTGTCAATTATCCTTCAGACACATTGGACATGCTACCCCCCTAAGTCTTTATAAGGTGACCAGGTTCCACAGGTTCCACACAAAAGCACTGGAGCTCAATAAGTCCTTTTAAAATGGCCAACATCTCAGAATGTGGTATGAAAGCGGTGTGCAATATGTTTGAGCGTCTGAAAAGACTCTTTCAGACAAAGACTTGAGAATGTTCCGCAATATTGATGAGTTCACATTGACACAAAACATAAATGGTACCCACAGCACCAGCCTTTGCCCAGATACAGTATACAGTGGCTCCATTCATGGACACAATACAGATCTGTATTCTTCTATATGTAGTAGTATATATTATTTAGGCAGTTTTTAGGCAGTTTTTTAATGGGTCCCATGTGATCAATAGGGCTGCAATTATTAATGTAGTCTGTTTATATGAATGAAATTCAAGACCTAATTCAATGCACATTGCACGTGTTTCTGCCAATAGTGGTAAATGGTGCATGCATTTAGGCATAAAAGGATACATGTACATGTACATGATAAAATGTACAAACGCATTTCAAACTCTAAATGTGGATTTCCCCGAATTAAAGGTCCTATCAACTGTAGTCATCCTGACTCCCTGCTCTCTATACCTGAAATTCATCTGTTTATGTTTTATGATGGAAGAAAAAGGAATAGGAAAAATGAATAGGAAAACTAGAGTGCTTATTTCTTTCCCATATCACCCAGCCGTACTCCCAGCCTATAACAACCAATTGAAAATAACCCAGCAACTACATTTAAATGCAAACCAGGTAGGCAATACATACCCCACACTGAGCAACGTAGCAAATAGGCTACTTGGGTTACGTGGCCATACATGTGTATGCACCTAGAGCCTGGGGGAAAAGACTCACTTTAGAGCGCTATTAAATGGGGCCAGAGTAAACTGTAGCACAGATTAGACCATTGTTTACTGAGACCTAGATTAGACTAATTACCTGGATTTATTTTGACTTAAGCCATGAGCTGTGCTGACGATCTCAAAATGCTTTTTTACATTGTGCGTCACTGGGATTTGCACCATTCCAGCACTTTACACCGGCCTCCCCCAAGTGAGAGTCCCTACAGTGCTGGAGGAAGAGTGGTCAAAATGGACTCACATTTCTGTATCAGAAGGTGTTTTCTGCTTTTTTCCTCTGGTGAAGTGGAATGCAACAGGAGCACCATCAGCTCAGAGGTCAAAGTTGACTGTGTAGCCATGAGCTCCAGATAAATGCTTTGATGTCACTGTGATAATAAATCATTGTGATATCGGTCGATTCAGTTGAGAGCCAGAACAGAAAAAGAACCATGTTAGGGTTAAAGGCAGCTACCATGTGTTAGATCTGCATCAAAAAGTGAAGGGATTAAGCAAATAAGAATTAAAATAGAGATAATTATGAAGCCATAACAGGTAATCTAAAGCTGAATGATGAGACAAATATTATGTACTCCAATATACTTTTTTGTTCACAGAGGCAAACCAGTCTTGTGACAAACATTTCTTCATTGTTTGCATTGTTAAAGTTATCATCATCATGTAGAAAATGTAAAATCTCTCAGTAATTGTACAGTAGCTTTTACAGTTTATTTCAGGATAACTAAAAGGACAATGCAGACATAACATTTTGAAATGTGGTTAAAGAAAAAAACTCTCAACAATCAGTCAATGTTGTTATCAGGCATTTAATTATTAGTGCTAACTATGGGTGCCACATTTGTGTGTCCTGCCCAAATCAATACCCACACATTTGCATTGATCATTGTTTGCACACTCTGTCTGCCTATTGTCTAGCAAACCAACCCACAGTCACATGAGGGAAGGTTACAGTTGCAGGAGATTAAGGCTTAAAACTTAAAGATTTTTAAGATTGACCCTCCTTTAAAATAAAAAGGCCAACATACAGTTCCTAGTATGCAGAAGTGCACCAAGCAGAACAGAAGTGAGTGAAATAACATGACCAGCAATAGACAGATCATGGGTTTCAGCTCCCTGTTTCATGCAACCTTTTGAGGACATTTTCCCATTCAAATTATATAATATTTAGTTTTAAATTGATAATCACTATAGCAACAGTCTTAATTTCGCATCATTCTGAGACCAGTAGGTATGTTTGCTTATGTACTTCTGTACTTTATATACTACTTTCTCATTTCTCCAGTTATAGCCAGATCTGCAGCAGTCTTCTTAGCTGCAGTAGAGTTACAGGGCTGTGTGTGGGAGTGAGGGAGACTTGTGCATTGATCTGAGAGGAACAGTGATCAAAAGAAACTGCTCTTTGATAAGGATATTAATCATACCTGAGCCGGCTACACTAATGACTGCAACACAACCAGCACTGCAGCTCACATCAATATACCAAAGTGTGCAGAGGTGTAGAGCAGGGAGGGACCAAGTGCTGGGTTTCATAACCTAGACTTATATTAATGATATGGTATGTTGTTAGCCATAATGCCTAGTCTGTTGTGGTCAGTGATTGCATGTAAAAACAGTATCACATGTGTATCAGGCCTACTTTGGAGTAAATCAGAGAGGGACCTAATGCCACACACAGATGACAGACCTTAATGTTTGTATTTAATCACAATGTCAGGTTTACATATTCACTGATCCATGTTTACATTCAAATGTATTTAAAATGAGAAGTACTAACCACTCTGACCCTGTTAACCATAGATACAGTACATACATTACAGTAAATGTTAATTTACTGTAATAACTATTTTGTCAAAATACAGCGTAAGTATGCAAACCGTTTTAAGAGAAAAGTAATAAATTATGTCCAACAAATTGAATCAGATATGACTTTCATAGCTTAAATGCAGCTAAACCTATTGAAAGAAACCATTTTCAAGTGACTGTTATGTCATTTTGCAGGTTTATCCAAATGTGGCTGCTGCCAGAAGTTAATATTCTAAAGGTCAAAATCAATTTGTTTAACAACCTGAGAAAAATACAACCCCTCATGGGTGCTATTGCCTAAACAATTTAGCCAGAGCCCTGCCGCTGCACACCTGCCTGCCTTTCATTTGCAGGATTTGAGGTAAGCTGTTTAGCAGCTCATGATAGTTCAATACAAAAGAGCACCGTCTCCAGAGATGTGGTTATTTTTTATTAAAACCTGTGCTTTCACATCAGTCCTAATTCTCTGGTAAGATTATGATTTTATTATTTGAATTAAATCTTAATAATTAAGATTGATAGCCATTTATGAATATAAATTATGCACTCTTTACATAACCAAAGTATAATGCTTATACCACTATACCAATATGCATTCAATAGTCAGCACACAACAACAGGAATTCTAATAGCTTTCCATCAGGAGTATGAAGACCCTAAATAGGCCGCACAGACCAGTCTTCTTCACTACCTACACGCTTCCCCTATTGCTGATGGTTGACCCCTTATGAATATAAGAAACCACAGCCGACCATGAGCACTAAAAGGGTCCAGTTTCGACATTGACATTGGTGTGTTCACACTTGCCCAATCGCCAAAATTGGGACTAAACTGGGACTTAAAGGGCCCACATTTCACTATTTTCTGATCTATGTTATGATGCTCTTTCCTCATCAAAAACATACCTGGAGGTGTGTTTTGTTTCAGTCACACTTGTTTAACATATAAATCCTGCATATTTTGGCTGTGTTCTTCTCTTGAATAGAAAACACTCTGTTCCACCTTGTGATGTCATGTCGTAATGCACCATATACCTTCACTAGAATTATTTGGCCTCCACTCACTACCAAACTAAAGGTAAATGGTTGCTGAGTGTTTTGAGCTTTGGAGATATAGACAACCTTATAATAAAGGGTTACTCAAACACAAAACACAACTCGGGGAATGTTTTTGATGAGACAACAACATTCTAACATGATTTTAAAAATCAAGAGTAAATTTTGTGTAATATATGATCTTTAATCCTGAACTAGACCAGGACTAAAACAGGACTAGAATGGGACCAAACCAAATCTACATTAAGACTCAAACTGCACCCAAACCAAGACTGAACCAGGACAAGAGGTGCACTGGCTGTTTTATCCAATCCACTAACTGTTGCCATAAAGAAATCACCTCTTAACAATACTGTTTTGCCTAATGTGTGTATAGCCGTAGGCGGTAGTATGGTATGACACTTTTGTTGAACATAAACAATAGATACAGGACGTTTATTTCTTTCCTCTTGTGTACCACTAACACCAGGGCCAAGGAACAAGATAGCAGTAAATTAAACATAACAGTGCAGATGATATGAAAGTCTCAGGGTAGATGATACTGTCAGCAGCAGGGAAATAAGAATAGAGCCTGACACAATAACAGCAAAAAGAAGAAGATTATCAATATCACACAGAGCTAGGGTCAGAAAATCTTGCATTTGAACTTTTAAAAAACAATAATATTCCTACACATTCATTGAAAGATTGATTTGTATTTTCTAGGGGTGTGCGTTGCTTTGAGTCTGACGATACGATACATATCATATTATGCATGTCATGATTCGATATATCCCGATATATCCCGATATTAAAACAATGGATGATATATTGCGATCTATCAATAATTACTTCTGATAATACAGTCAACTACACCTTCATGATAACAAAACTGTATTAAATAAATAAATAAATATTATATTTATTTTTTTTAAATCATGAGAACAGTGAATGTAACAAATACATTTTTGTGAAAAATATTATTTTAAATTGATTCGGATGCATTTTGAATCTTTTTGAATAATTTTGATCGATTTTTTCTTACAACCATATATTCACTTGCTTCTAAGATGCACTACTACAACGTTTCTGGGGTCCGCCAGCTGTTTATTTTGCTTTGCCCTGAATGTTGCACTGTATAACATTAAACTGATCAATCTTGTATTTATTCAACTACATGTGTTTTCTATTGATTGTTTAATAAAATGCTTTGAAAAACATGCACTCTTACGGTGAGCTGGATTACAGATCCAGCTTTGTGGTTTTACCTGCTTGTCTTCATGGAGATAGATATGTTTAATGCCATACTATGGAACATTCAAGACAAAGCATGGAGACAAGCATGTAGCAGGCCTTTCACTAGAAAAAAGTTACATAGTGTACCTTTAAACTCAGTATCTTTCTAACCATATCCCCTATTTTGTTCTGTAAGCTCGTGTTTATGTGTTATTATGAATTTAATTGCATATTGCTGTGTCATTGTGTTTTTGTGTAGCAAACACAAACTGAACATTGTTAGTCACGATTTGCCTAGTGTTTTTATTCAAATGTAATAGGCACTTGCACATTTGTGACCACATTTTGTGTATAAATGTTTATTATGTCGACCATGAGCTGGAAGCAGAATGTTACGCAGGTTTACGTTAGTCAGCAGATGCAGTGGACCACACCATTACTCAGTGTGACACCCACTTGTGGGCCTAGCTTTATTGATGAGGTTAGGCTGAACCGCTAGCATCCTCTTAGCACACAAACCGCTTCCCAGCGACCCACAATGCAACAGGAGAGCAGGCAAGCAGCTCAGGTCTCACTCCACTGGGAAGAGCAGGTCACATGAGGCAAGAAAGGTGTCTCAAACAGGTGGTTATAAACGCCAGTGTTATTTACCTGCCTGGTGCTTGGTGTGACAGTAACAGGAAATTACATACTTTGTAAATAAGTATATGATTTTGAGTACTTCCAATTTACTCTCTAAACGAATACTAAAAGAAGTATCGGCAGTTAGGGCTGTGTATCATTGGTACCAGTACAACACAGAAAATGTACAAAACATATTTTCACTTTGGTAATAAGCATTATAAAATATTATTAGGCAATGTGAACACAAATGAATGATGAAAACTATATTTTTTCTAATGTTATTATGATCATAATAATTCTTGATTGTACTCTAGTGGCAGTAAGAAAAGAAGGAGGCTAATCAAAGTAATGGTAATAGTATTTCAAGATGTTGCAGCAGAAATAGTAGTTGTTGCATTACAGCCATAATAATACCAAATGTAATAGTTATTATTAAAACAATATATGTATTATGTATTTTTGTTAAGTATTTTTCCTCTATGTGAGCAATATTATTATGAATTGACAGTAGGATGTAGAATATTTTCTACCCCTTCTGGCAAATCATAAGTTCCATTTTAGAGCCAAACATCAGATTTCTGAAGTTGCCTGTGAAAGGCAGTGACAATGTGCCAAGTGTGTCACCGCTATGGGCCCTCAGCCATTTAAGGCCTCCATGAGTCTGACCAGGATGCGGCAATTTGTCAACTCTGTCTGAATCACAAGCACAGGCCTATCCACTACAGGCAACACTCATCAAATACATTACCATTAGACTTAATAGCGGAGTATCACATAGAAGAGAAAGCACGGCCATGCAGGGTGAAATTAATGATCTATTTGTGTTGCCAGCGCCAGCTGAAAATGATGGAAGTAATATATGATCGCAATAAAATGGAACAAAACAGGTTGCGGCTGTGCAGGGAAGTAGCTTCAGAGCGGTAACATCTTCACACAGTTAATATGAAAAACATAAATGATGACCCAGTAAATAATTATGCAACACAGTTATTTTTTGATTTGCCAGGGGTTGTGCATACTTTTCATAGCCAACAAGTCAACTAGCAAATCACAAAAAAGAAGCTTGAAAAAAGTTCTAAAGCTTGAACTTACAGGCAGGCCCTGCCTATCTGCAGAATCCAAAATCCAACAGTAAAAAGTACAGTGCATCGGAAGAACAAATGCTTATAAGTTTCATCGTATTGAAAGAGCTGCCAGCATGTTTTGAAAAGAGCAGTTCACAATGAAAAACTTCTAGGTCATCAGAGCAGACAGAAACACATTTCAGATCAGTCAAACATTTACTCACACTCACGCTGAGGCGAATACTGAGCGCATACACACAAAGAGCAGATAAAAAGGTGTCGTCTCTTACCCGAGTGTTGTCATAGTAACGATGGTGTACCAGAAGGAGGCTGGGATGCTGGTGAATTTGCTGGAGCTTGAACCCTTTTCAGCGTAGAACATGACGGTTGCAAAGATAATTATGGCCATTGTAAGAGAGAAGAGCAGGAAGCCCAGCTCTGAGGCACAGCTCTTCAGAGTGTAGCCCAGGATCCGCAGGCCTTGTGAGTGTCGTGAGAACTTAAAGATACGAAACACGCGGAAAACTCGGAGTGTCACAAACGCACCACTCACATCTTCGTTGTCAGTCATCACCAGGCCAATGTAGTAGGGCAGTATGGCCACCACATCAATGATGCTCATTACAGAGCGCATGAAGCGATACCGGCTAGGGGCTGCGAACAAGCGCATCAAGTACTCCACTGTAAAAATCATGACACAGGCTGTGTCCATGCAGAAAAAGGCCACTGTGTAGCGCTCACCACATGGCACTTCTTTCTGGTTGGGGGCAGACCCACAGGGGACAGTTTCCACCACATTAGTGATGACTGACACCGCAATAAAGAAACCTGTGACATAATAGAAGACAAGGGCCATGGTGGAAGTGTGGGGGTTCTCAAAAGCGCGCCACATAGTCTCTCTGACCGTCATGTTGGGAAGCTTGGCATCCTTGTTGTCCTCCTGGTCGTCCATGAGGCGCTCTGCGTTCTCCCTTTTCCTGTCCTTATACTCTTCATAGCAGCAGTCTCCAATGATCTCAGGGACAATGCCAAAAAAGGCCAGCTCCTCATCATAGGAGGAGATACACTCATATCGAGGGTAGTGGAGTTTACCAGTGCGGTAGAAGTTGAGGACACAACGAAACGCATCAGGGTCCCTGTCAAAGAAGTACTCTTTGGTTTCCTCATTGTAGAAGAACTCCTTCTCTGAGCTGCCCAGCAAAGTGTCAGGGTACCGGTCCAGTGTGTTCTTCCAGGTCTGGAAGCGCCGGCCGCTCACATTCAGCACTATGAGCTCGTCCTGTCGCTTGTTCTTCTCAGCGGGTGCCACTGGCATGGGCAGGTTGGCCACAGGCATCCAGCCAATGGCCGCAGCCCGGGCAAAGGGAAGCCATGCTGCTACTCCCGCCGCCATGCTGTGTGTGGCCTGGGGCACAGGGGGGAACAAGTCCAGCACCTTCACAACCAGTTTGACCTCAGCTCAGTCACCATCTGCACGAGAGAGGACAGACACTGGGATTTAGGACAAAGATACAGACAAATCTAAATTTAACCTCAATGCAAAATTGTTTGGATATGTGTGAACAAAAACAACTGGAAGCAGGAAGCTGGGGATATCAATAAAAGAGCATACCATTAATGGACTTCACTCTTGATTCCACTGAACCAGAGGCACTGATAATGCCTATGATTTGATAAAGAAAGCCACAGTATATTATGCACATTTAGTGCAATTTCTACTAAGCATCCCCTTCCCTATAATTACTTTATAGGCTAAGGTTAGATTTCTTAGACCTGCATTACTCTGTTACTGGCAGCCCCCAGCGACACCTCACTACACATTTTACATTAAGATTGAGGTCACAGTCACAGATTTTATTTATTGCGTGGGTTTTGTAGATTATTAATAACAATTGTGTAACTGATGTCTGCTTATTCCGTAAAGTCTTACATACAAAGACCTATTTGATCATAGTGGAACCTGTTGAATCACCAGAGGCAACAGCATTATTGATCATTAGTCTATAAAACGACATTAACAGGTTTGGAGAAAACTCTGCCTTTTGGCACGGCTATTTTGACATATGGGACACATACCCAACAGTTTGACAAGAGTGCGACAGTTAAGGTTAACATAAATACTATTTCACTTCCCGGACCGGTGGATAACTAAACCCCGCGTTTACAAAGTGTTCAGCGAAATACCCCACACGCCTCCATTTGGCAAAACTCACCGACACCAAATTCTCCATCCGCAGAAACGCAGTCTTCCTCAAAGAAATTTAGTTCAAGACGAAGCCTTGGTTATTTGTGAAGAAAAAAAAATCCAAAAACAAGTTATTTGTCTTGAATGAATTACGATCTCAAAACCTCAAAGATCAATGCGTTTAAGTCTCGTAAACGGACGTAGCACAGCTGTTTAAATTCAGTTTCCATTATGCGAGGCTGATGATGAGAGGAGTCCGCCGTCAGTGCCGTTTCAGCTCGGCTTTTTTCGGGACGAGTGGCGCTGGTCGAAGCAGAGACTGAGAGAAGGAAGCGAAGGAGGAGGAGCGCGCTGTGCCTCTCTTGTATTCGCTCACTGCGCACGGCTGAATGTGGACATAACTGTGTTCATGGCGAGCACGAAGTGGGTTACACACTCATAAAACGATTTCTCAAACATCTAGGCTATTGTATTATCTGGCATCACCACAGAAATGAACTTATGGGAAAATATTCTAATAAAACGTGGGATTGGTTAGGGCGTAACTAGTATGACGGCAAATAGACTACTAATCAATCTCTGTTCTCCCAAACATATTACATCATATTAAAAAGGCTTTATAATGTGGGTCGTGAGCTATAACAACTTGTATTGCGTAAATTTAAGTCACTACTGGCCATCAACCAAGCAGCTGGCCCCAGGGACTACTATATGAAAGATAGTGGACAACCCGCATACATATTTTATTTACATAACAAGTCTTATGGCTGCAATTAAAGACAGTAGTAAACTGGCTTATCTTCTGATCTTGTGCTGTGAAATGTGTTTGCATTCTCCTGTGGGGCCTGGTGTCTTCAGGGTCTGCTCATCATCATGTGTATGTTTATGTCAAAGCAGGCAGTGGAAAAACTCTCATAGTGTCTATAGACAGAAGAACTGCAGGTGGGATTAATGGAGACAGTTTGGTAATACTTGGTTCAGACCTTCATGTGAGTACAAATATTTAACAATCGTCTCACATGGTGTCCCACTGTTGCGTTTAAAGTGTTTTGGTTGCTGAAAATATGCATGTACGGCAAGGGGGGGTTATTTGTAGAGCTAAGTTTGTATTGCAGTTCATAGTGCTCCACCGTAGACTGTATTTATAAATGGACATAGCAAACCTGCTAGCTATCATGTTCCGAAAAGGAAGTGTTCATGGGGGGCTTCTGGCTCCATCGACCCCAATTGACTTAACATTGAAAAAATTTCACCCCTCTCTTTGTGAGCCTTGTCATTTCAGTCTTAAAATGTTCGTATTAGCCCGCTATACATGATCCTGTTGTTTTTTATGTAGCCATTTTGTCCATAAATAAATTCCGATTATGGACTGCAGAACCCAAATTTGCCCCTTTAACCACAAGCATCGTGAGCTTCATTTAACTGGAGCCTAACGCTATGGGTGACACCACACTCCCCTAGTCCCTTAGTAAAAGAGAGGAGTGCCGATAAAAAGAAAGTCATATGCACAAATATGCACAAATAAACCAACCTTTCTGAGTCTGGATTTGAACATGTTGAATAGAGGCCTGTCTCACATTTTCAAGAAGATTTTAGCTGCATAAAACTGCAGTTTTGTCCTGACTCTGAACACCAGCAGGACGCTGGTCCCACAGGTCCTCAGAGTGGGAAATGGTTCATATGGCACTGGCATGAGATCCACTTTGGTGCCAGGCCATTGAGAGATTTGCCAACCTTGAGAAGAGAGTTCTTGTTTGTAAGAAATTATGGCTTACAATCTCAACACAGCTGAGATATTTGAGCTCTCATTGCCCAAGAAGATGATTGAGCTCCCTGACTCATGCACCCTTGCCCTGTTGTGACAGAGGGTGAAAATATATGGTAGTATGTTGTTTCTCGGCCTTGCTAGTAGATGGCCTTTGTTTTGGGCATTCACTGTTTATTTGTTCTTGAAATTTATTTATTTATTTTTTCTTAAAGGTCCTATATTACTCAAAATTGACTCTTGTGAGCTTTGAGCCATGTTACAATGTTTTTACCTTCTCAAAAACATATTTGGAGTTGTGTTTTCTTTCATTCACAAATGTTTGAGTAATGCTACATTATTAGTCTGTCTACATCTCTAAAGCTCAGACTGCTCTGTTAAAAAATAAATGACAGATATAATTTAGGTATAAAATTGTTATATATTTCTGGACAATTGAGCTATCTTTAGCTACACAAATGCAACCACATGACTCTATAAGGGCCAACAGTTGCCCGCAGGCATCCTTGGGGATCTTTGACCTAAAGGATGAGGCACACTGGTAATAGCATTTCTTTGTAGGTCAATCGCTTTCAACATATGTTTCAGTTGTTTTTCGTAGATTTACCTGTAGTCCCGTGAACCAATGCTTAGCCTATAATGATTTGCCTTTTTTAAATGGATAGTTACAGGCTTTGCATTGGCTTTAGATAGTTACCGCTGTTGATCATTGCTTAAGAGACGATTGTACATGTCCAATAGATTCATGTGGAATAGTGTCCCTTGGGTACCAGTTCATGGTAGAAATCAATAAGGTCATGCACTATAAATGCAGCTGACAGAGCGTACTTGTTATTAGTATGTACAGTGCATGAGCTATACAGTACATGCACACAATATGAAAAAAATACTACTATTGTACAAAACATGGAGTTGGCTGTATGTGCTATAGGAGTTTTGTACAATGATCAATTACATGAACTGACACAGTCTGTATAGTACTTTACTACAGAGACTATAAGGTTTATAATCAGTGATGGAAAGAATACTTTGAAATTGTATTTAGTTACAGAATGCTGAATACCCAAATTAAAATATATTTAGTAACGTATTCTGAAACATGGTTCAATCAGCGTACTATATTCTGAATACTCAGAATACTTTTACACAGAGTTACATTAAAATTATAGTGTAAAAAAAAAAGATATATAAGTACAAACAGTTTGATTTTTGTTTTGCATTAACTTATGTCTAATTAGAGAAGGAAAAATCGCATGCACACACATTAATACCATGCAGTCTAAAGCCAAAATTGCGTTATCATTTATTGCCATGTATTCTTTAATTTAGAAAAGTAACTGTATTCTGAATGCCACAAAATGAAAAAGTAACTGTACCGCAATACAGTTACTCAGAATTACTATTCAGACTACAGATTTTTGGTACACATATTTAGTTTCTTCCCAACACTGTTTATAACTAACCAACCTAATTATGATACTACTCACCACCATTCCAATCTGTTCTAATATTGGAACAATTCACTTGGTACTTTAGCAGATGTGAATTCTGAACACCCTCACATAAAACATTTCATCAGAAAAATGCATAATGAAAATACAATGCAAATAGCTGAATTTGTAAAACTTGTGCCTAAAGTTTAAGCATGTCAACATTAAAAAAATATCCCTAACATTGACATACACACACATACTAACACGCGGACTGGCCTTTTCTAGTGCTGAGTCTGTAAGCGATTCCAATAATCCAAATGTCAGTGAATAACAAGGTGGGCTGGATTTTATGGTCAGCTGCCCTCTGCAATTATCTGAGGATACAGCACTGACATTAACATCACCAATTCTTTCCTTCCAGTAGTCGGCCCAAAGAAACAAACCGGATTTACTTTACAGCCATCCCTAAATCTATACCACTGCCCTTGAAAAGTACAGCCTCTTTTTCCCCTTGTACTTGAACTCAACTTGGACTGCAATCAATAATGTGAAGGCATTAACTTAGAGCCGTCTCTTTTCACACACCCAGAATAATACATGAATCATTGGTAACTGTTATAAGTTGGACTTGGACAATAGCTCAGCCTTGGCTTGAGCTGATAACTGAGGCATACTCATTTTCACATGTATCACTTGACTTGGGTTGGGTATCCTTTAGACGGGGGTGGGCAATTATTTTTTTCCATGGAGCTACATGAGAAACAGAAAATATTCGTGGGGACTGGGCCAAAATGCTTAACTCAATTCTGCATAATATTAATTGTAAGTAAATATCATTGTTTTGGTAAGACTGGTAAGAGTATATGTTATGAATAAGCAATGAAAAAGTGAGGTTGCCTTACAAAAATTGTAAAAAACCCTCCTCTAAAATGGTGCTTTAAACATGCAGCTTTAGTCCATGCATGAAATTATGAAATATGTTTATTTTGTTATTCCAGTTTATCTTAAATGGGCCGGTCAGAGTCAGTCAAAGGGCCGTATGTGGCCTGGGAGTTGGACAATGCCCAGGTCTGTTATAGACTGTACTTGAATTCAATTCAATGCACATTAAAGGTGCACTATGTAACTTTTTGGTTGGGAGTCCGTCACCTGTTTGTTTCAAGATGTCACTGCTCTGCTTGGAATATTCCACAGTATGACATTAAACAGCTATACCTTACATTTATTCAATTACAGGTGGTTTTATAGCTCAAAAATACCTCAAAAACAGGCATTATAACTGTGAGCGGGGTTGCCTCTCCTCAGATCTGACCTGGAATTTTGTCTGGTTTGGTAATAATAGAACAAATTGGAATGGTGGTTGATGACAGAAAGGTTTAATGCCATACTGGGAAACATTCCAGAGAAGAGGCCCTCCACCAAAAGTTACACAATGCACCTTTAAGTTAACTCTTTGGTATACTTAAAGCAATCCTCTGCATTTATAAGGAAAAAGTTGCAGGGTTATACTAATTTTGGGTTGAATAGTATTTTCATCATTTAATTTGTTATTTCCCTAGAGACCCAGAAAAAACAACGCAAAACCCCTTCTGCTTAGATTATCCAGCTCTCATTAGAAATCTCAAATCTTTCTCCAGGGATTTAGATTTGACTATTGAGTTTATCCAGGATGTGCCAAGATGGGACTTGGCAGCTTCCCTGTCTGCTGTTTAGGCAGTCCGGCAGTGGCACAAGGTTTGTAATAGATGTGCACTTGGCTCTCATCCACACCGATTAAGAACGCTACATCCTGCATCAGCTCCAATCCTGTAAAATATCACACTTTGTCAATTCATTTGGCTCTGCTTTGTTGTCTCCAGTCAGCGTCTTTCCAAACTAGCTTGTGAAATCTTTTTATGCTTCTCCTTATTAACGTCTGATTTGAGTTTTGCCAAATTAAAACTACACAGGGAAAATAATCAGAGTTGAAATTGTTTCTTTCTTCGTTGTACCTGACATTACATAGGGGGTATAATGTAAAATCAACAATTTGGCGCTTTCTACCATGGCGTAACATTGTTCACTCATCAAAAATAAGTGGCGTTATACCCATGCACTATTTGAAACCTCCTTACCTTTAGCCATACGAGCCTGTACAAAGAGCTGCCCACAAGCCTACAAAACGGCCATGTTTCATTTCAATGTAATATGTTGTTTTCAGCATATACATAGCATTTTCAGAACAATAATGGAGAAAACAGTGACAGTGACATTTGTTAGGTGTCAATTAATACCCCATAGAAGTGTAACTTGATAAAATGACGCAAAGTATAAAAAGCTCTCCTAATTGATTTTGAAGACTTCCTTGCAGAATATTATGTACCTTCCTATATGCAAGTGAAGAGTGCAATGTAATCCAATCAAAAGTAAGTGGATCTGAGGTTTGGAACTGAAGAGCGCTTTAAGGGTGTTAATATCACGCACATGTCATGGGAATTGGTGGATATAAGCTTAGAAATCAAGCAAATTTGCAAGTTATTCTGTAGATTTAGTAGTTTGGTCATGTATATATTATCTACTTACGGACTTTTGAAATGGTAGAAACATGCTGAGGCTAGGGCTGCAAGACGCAGAGGAAGACCGAAGAAAACATTTATGACCACAGTGAGAAAAGATGATGCCAAGGATAGTGTTTGAAGAAGACAGATGATTAATTTGTTTGGCAAAAGGTAACAGTGGATATTTTATATTTAAAGTCCAACGTAGACTTTGATAATTTATCTTGTAGAAAGCTTCGATGTACAAACACTGTGCCACTGGCTAACAATTAATTGCACTCTCTTTTGTGTCTGCAGCATCTTTCCAGGTTTCCAAGAGGCTCCAGTATAGTAAGTTTGAAATATTTTCAAAACGCCATGTCATAATCTTACCAGCACACTTACACTACACAGACACTCTTTTCCTCTAATCATTCACTATTACACAAGAGGCCCAGTGCCAGGCACACAAACATACCCATACATAAAACAGTAGGCTTTACTTTACAAGGCTAGGAATGAAAAATGGAAAGTTGATTTTTCGGCTTGAGTCTAAACACCTTTTGAAATGAGCAGAGAATCATAAAAATTGAACACAAAGTTATATAAAAATGACCACAATACAAATCTGCTGTTAATGAGACATATCTATATATGTGTGTTGTCTGCATAGTTGTAACGAGACACATTATTGCTGCGTATTAACTGGTCCTATGGCAGAATGTAGAGATGGAACAGAAAGGGTCTCAAAATTGACCCTTGAGGCACCCCACTGGTCAGGGCCATTTGACTGTGAGTTATATTTTGGTTACAAAGATTTGGAGATGCTGCCTTTTAGAACAGTACAGTTGTGCATAACCATAGCTTGTAGAAGACATGGCTAACACAGGAACATGGGGCAATTACTGGACACCAACTTCCATGAATGCTTTTTGAGTGTAATCAAAAGTACCACGAGGTGAAAGAAACCTCTTAAAAGAGCATTGTCAGGTGGTCAGATTATTAAACTCTCAACCTTACTGCAAGTCTATTAAAGTGAAAGCAGGATTCAATTTTGAACATAATGAAGTGCAATAGTTTCAGATATTTATTAACTAACTCACTGCTTTTTGTTGCAAACCAATCTAGAGTGGTGTGTCTTTCCTTTGAATTGTTAAGTAGGGATTCTGTGGAGGTGATTGCTTAAGTACCTGGATGACCACTAAGTCCTAATTGCGCTGATGAAAAGTAATCATTAAAGGTTAATAAGGGACTGAAGCACTGATCATGCCGTGTGTGCGTGTGTGTGTAAGTATAAAGTATAACAAATTCATCTTTATTAGAAAATCTTGTTGCATCCACATTTGAATGACTTGACCCAAATTAATATTTCGGAAATTATTTTATTTTTACTTAACATTCAAAGTGAAACATAATAACATTCTGTTTAGTGAATAAACCTCACAGTAGCTGAGCTGCTCAATGCACAATGACAACACTAATTCATGATTGCATAAAAAAGTTGAACAAATTAACTAGCTGCGTCTGACATGAGATTATAGTTCTTTTTTTCGATGTTATATAATCCTGGGTCAACAAAAGAAAGTATCTGGAAGCATGATGTTAGTGTTTATAGTAATATTGCATATGTCTTGTGTGTGTTGTAATAATAATAATGCAGTGCCACTTTATATTGCCTGACACTGTAGTTGCCCTGCCATAACATGAATAGCCACTCCAACCAATTTATTACATGTACAGAGAATTTTCTCAATACAAATTTTGAGTACCTGCATTCCGGTACAGTTACTTTTTCATTTTGTGCTTTCAGGATACAGTTACTTTTCTTAAATCAAAGGAATACTTTGTGGTTTTTGATCACACAATTTAGGCTTCAAACAATATTAGTGAGAAGAATTGAAAACATTGCTCTTATAGCATGTGGATGTGTAATACTTCCTTATCTAATTAGTGATAGGAAATGCCTAACAAACAGTGGAACAAAGCTGTTTTCAATCCTATGTAAGGTCTTTACACTATAATTTATGTGCAACTGTGTGTGAAAGTATTCAGAATACAGCACTCTGATTGGACCATGTATCAGACGTACAAATATGAACTACATTTTAATGCAGGTCTTCAGTATTCTGTAACTAGATATATTTTCAAAGTATCCTTCCCATCTCTGCCCCCACAGCACAACTTGGGCAAGGTGGGTGAAGTATCTTGCCCAAGAACATAACAACATTATGCAGTGTTACTAGCTGAGGTCAAACCACCAGCCACTTCACCACACTGTTGCCCTAAATTGTGTTAACCCTTTTCAAACCCCTGAGCAAAAATATTACTAGTTGTCTATTTTATTAACATTTCTTTCATTTTTGCTTTTGTTTTACTGATGCCATCATTTTTGTTGTGCACATCCAGGTACCTCTATTGTGAAGCTAGATCTGTGCCAGTCCTCTACGTGTCATTGAGGCTGATCAGACTGTATTTTGGCGAGGGGAGGAGTGACTTTTACGGGCCCAGGCATGAGGCTCGGAGCTGGCTGTCCTTTTGCAGCAGGGGACACATACGGACGGCTCTTGTGGATAGACTCCGACAGCTCAATGGTCTGAGGTGAGAGTGGGAGAGACTTGGCGTTGATCAAACCGTCACTTTTAGATACGGGACCTGGGATGGAGCCAATCCCGTCACCATGGCAACGGTCACCTCAAAGAGAGCAGCCGTAATGTGAGATGGAGAGGTTCTGCAAATCTTGAGAATATTGGACATTTAAAAATACAGATCACGTTTACAAGCAAGGACTACAACCTCAGGACTTGAATGCAATAATTTATGTTAAATAAGTTATCACTAGCAATGGGAGAGATGGCCATTTTGGGAGTTTAATGAGGCTGATCAGACTACACAGCCTCGTATCCTCCTATATCTGAAAGATAAAACTGAGAATGTAATTACAGAAGAAAAGGGTGAGGAGGTTGGTTATGGAGAGAAGAACAAAGAGGTGTGTGTTCAGGTAAGTAGTGAAATTATATTTATCATATTGGTGGCAATTAACACGCACTGATTTATGAAAATAAAGCGCTTGTAATATATTTTTATTGGTCTAGTAATTACTATTACAGTATGGATGGAAGGCAACAGTTATGGAATTACCTCTACATATGTCACATCCATGCCGCCCATGTCCAGCCAGGAAGTACAATTATAAACCTTTCAACACATGATCTAAAAAATAAAAATCCCAAACAACTAGGCAAGTTTTTTTTAGTAAATTCTTTAATATAAATATGTTGACTATGTTTTAACAAAATGAGCATTCTAACCTGTCATATATTTGTAAGAACATATATTATATATTTATATTATATTATATTATCTATTTGTACAAAACATATCTTCATTGGTCTTCAACAAGTAGAAGTCAAAGTACAGAAACAGAGACTTTAGAGAAGAGAACTTATAAAAGGTACTTTGTTGAATATTCCCTGGAACCTTTACTAACTATATCAATAAATAAAAACAAATAACAAAGAAACATAACAAGCATACTTAGTCACATTTTAATTCTAATTTAAACAGAGGAGGTCAAAGTGCCTATAAATAAAGCATACCTGTGCACACTAACTCATACATGCATTTTTATTTGAATGTGTGTTATATAGAGTGGACATAAATGTATTATTCAAATGTTTGTGTGCATGCGTGTATCTGCACAAATAAGGCTGCTGTGTAACAAATCATTTCTCATTCCCCTTGTCCATGCATATGCAATTCTGATTATTTTTTATACGTGTCTAATACAGCGGAACATAACTCCGTCAAAAGGGATTGGTCCACTAATGAATACATTAAAGAGAGAACTAAAACCAAAATTATAATTCTTGACTACTGACTGAAAATCAAAGTCAAAAACATGTTGCATGCTGCTGTTCCATGTGACCTAATTTTCCATATGTCTGGGCTCTGAACAGGCCTGTTTGAGTGGCATGACGTGTGCTGAGAGCTGATTGGCTGGGCTGGTCCCAGGTGGGTTAGGGTCAGCCTGGATCAGCTGGGAGCACTGCTATTTGAAGCCTTGGTAGCACGGTCTTTTCTGGTACACACCACAGGGAGAGGGGATATTGGCTGGGTTTGGATATCTGCTCTGATTATTGTAATAAGAAAATACATCTGAAGGCCAATATTTTTGCTCCAGTTTTGAAAGTGACTCTTGCTTATAAAAAATGTATGCACTTTGTACAGCAGCTTTATAATGGCAGAGCACGTTGCAATAATTGGGGTCAGTAAGAGCCACATTTACATGAGAGCTTTAATTCCGAATAAAAATAACTTATTTCTGAATAAAAATTAATTCTGCTTTAAAAAGACCATGTAAATACTTAATTCCTAATGAAAATGATTATTCGGACTTAAACTTAATTTTGAAGATTTTTAAGCCAAATTAATTTATTCCTCGATCATGTAAACGTTTATTCATCTTAAAAATACTTCCTGTCATCCAGCACATGCTCGATGGGTTGCCCTTGTGACACGATGACGCACTGCAAAATGGCGAAAAAAGTTTGTATCATGTTTGTGTCGGGGTCAGCCCGATGTTCCCCGGTACCGTTGTTCACCCGGTAAACATCGGTACCTCCAATTTCGAAAGGTACCGCTGTTCCCCATACGTCTGTTCCCCGGTGCCTATGTTTCCTGGGGGAACAGCAGTACCTCCGATTGCAAAAGGTATCGATGTTCCCCCGTTATCACTGCAGGCCGTCCTCATCTCAAGTTATTATCATGAACTCATAAAACAGCAACATGAATAGCTTTATATGCAACTCACAGCCAGGGGCGGACTTTTCCCCCACTAATCAGCCCATGGTAGGAATTTAGGAACAGACTGGGGGGTGAGTACGCAAATCGACCCACGGGTGGACGGCCGTTTTGGACTTTTCCAGAACATACAGATTGCCAGTCCGTCCCTGCTCACAGCACATCAGCCCAGAGCAGAAGTACTGAGTTTGGGTAACAGCAGCAGCCAACAGCGGTAAAGACACGGTAGCACTCACCATAGCACGCAACCCCTCAGGACAGGATTGGTGGCCCGGTCCTAGGTCTTGTGCCATCCTCCGCATGCGTTGGTGAGATAGGTCCGTCCTCCGTCCTCTATGTGCTGGTTCCAGGTGGGGGTGAGCAAGACCAGTGTGCAGGGGACTGGGTCTGAGCAGGTTGCTCCTGTCCTTGGATCTAATCGGACTGTAGCATTTCTCACACTAGGCTAAATGCAGTTCATTTTATAAGTTTAAGCAATTGAATAGGCTATTGCCTAATGCCATAAAATTATTAGGCTAATTAATAGCCTAAAATAACCACTGTTGGCTGCTACGTGAACACTCCTGTTCCCCAGTTTGTATGGGCGGGGGAACAATGGCACTGGAGAACAGCAGTACTGGGGAACATAGGTACGCACCCCCGTGCTTAATGACAAACTGAGATGACAAAAAAGCCGGTAGCCAGCTGAAGTGTGTGCTTTCTTCCGGTAAACGTAAATACGTTTGTGCGCCCCCTGTCCAATCAGAACCCTTCCCGACCCTAGACGTTGAGCGGAATTAAATAAAGGCGATTTAAACCTGAATTCTGAATTATTATTTTGATGTAAACTTGAAGGAGAATATTTTAATTCAGAATTATTTAATTCAGAACAACCAATTCGGAATTAACATCATGTAAACGTGGCCATTATATACTGTACATAATAAAATGGTGCATAATAGTGTAATTATTTGTCAAGTATAATACTACAAAACTATGAATAAATTTCTTATTTATATTTATATTGGGATCAGTCAAAATGTTTGTATCTACTTTATTGTATCTGTATATGTTTTTAGAAGAGATAAAATAAATTAAGAAAAATTAAAAGTAATTCTCCACACATACCAAGAGTTGTGTTTTGTTTCATTCACAGTAATCCTTTTTTTTTAAGCTAGGATAATTTGCCTGATTCCAGGAACCTGACTTCTTGAGCGATTTTTAATCTGCTGCGCTCCTCGTGTCTGGTGTCAGTGCGACTCTGAGCTGTTTTGTCATATCATAACCACAGAACATCATCACTATGGTAACAGCCAATAAAAAAGGCAGAGGGAGTGATGAACACAGAGGCATAAGATACAAACTCAGAAAATGGCAAAAAACGATTTAAAGACAACATTATTACTCACCTTTTGTGAAGTTGTAAAGTTAAACTGCAGTCCACTAAACAGCACTATTTATCCAGTTGGAAAAGTCTTTCCAAAGTAAAAAGTTGAGATATTTCCTCATGTGTCTGTTGAGGTCCACACAGCAAGGATCAGGGTGAAGCTGCTCCAGATTAGCAATAGCGACTTTAAGTTTGTGGTGCCCAATCTCTTCACTGCTATGTCAAGTTGCAGTCTTTGTGCTTGGAGATTTAAAATCTCATCTGATTCTCTTAATGTCTGTGGTCTGCACCTTGTGTTGTAAGTTTAATAACAATTTAAGACTGAAAAATATCTGTTCCACCTTGTGATGTCATGTAATAGTAGTTTTAGCACCTACATTAACGTTAAGTTAACACCTACCTTTTACATTTAGTTAGTTAGTTCAGTAGAGAT
The DNA here is from genome assembly GCA_029959045.1 of Taenioides sp. WSHXM2023. Classification (NCBI taxonomy): domain Eukaryota; kingdom Metazoa; phylum Chordata; class Actinopteri; order Gobiiformes; family Gobiidae; genus Taenioides; species Taenioides sp. WSHXM2023. Next base: position 19,729,874 of record CM057086.1, on the reverse strand, counting down.
TGGCAATTTCAAGGCTGAAATCATCCAAATGATTTAGTAAAGGTGAATAGAGTTTAAAAAAATAAATAAATTTAATTAAATTTAAAAAAGCACTTCCTGTATTACCACATGACATCACAAAGTGGAGCCATGGCAAGTTTTTGTCTTCATGTACTAATTTCCTTAAAATCAGCACAAGCAGAATTGATTTGCTTGTGATCCAGTGTGTCTGGATGAAAAGTAATTCATGTATTAGTGCATGGTGTATTTACACTGTGGACTTGTCTTAATTGGAGCCTGCAGCAGATAACCAATGAAGGTCACAGTCAATGTAAAGATGTCAGGCCACAAGCTACATTACAAATTAGTTCCTTCCTAATGTCTTCTTATGCTTTTCTGTTGGTAAATTCAATGTTCAAGGCAATGCAGGAACTGGTTGATTGCATTGAAGACACCGGGTTCGATATCATATTGATGCTGCATCACTTACTTACAGAATATACACTTGCCTATCCAATCTGGCTCACCCATGCGCATAAACATTTGCTTTTCCAATGCTATATATCCCCAAGGCTCAGATTGTTGCATGGAGTGCATTCATAATCGCTACACCCTACAGCAAATATTTTTTATCACATCTTTGCATGTTAGCAATTAAAGTATGTTGTGTCAAATTTGCCAAAAGGAGCATTGGGAATTTAGAGAGTCTAATTAACAAAAACAGTAAACTGCATAACCCTGAATATGTGGTGTCTCAGCCCTCTTCTCTACTTTCATTATCAGCTCTGAAGTGGCATCGTGTGACTTCAGTGCTGCCGCAGATAATCAGGAGAAAATTCTCAAAGTTGGTGCAAAGGATACACAGGCAGTTGTTATCAGTGGCAAAGATGAAACATGACTGCAGGTATAGTACTTATCACATTACCACAGCGTTAAGTAAGTGCTCTCGATCTACTGTTTGCAAAACATCCAGAAGATGGTCCAAATGGGAATGAGCAAATACCACTTTGAGCACCGTTTGGATTTCTGAAGGCAACAGAAAATTGACATTCAGCTAAAAATAGCCACTGCCCAATGATTACTGGGGTCACACGTAAACTTGTGGCTTTGCTTTTCAACTCTGTTCTATACTTCTCTATATCCTCCTGTAATCCAAATGTCTCTTTCCCTTCTGCTTGCCAGATCACTGTTTAAAGGTATTATATGCAAAATGGATTCTTGTGAGGTTTAAGCCATGCAATGCTCCTCAAAAACATACCTGGAGTTGTGTTTTGTTTCATTCACTCATGTTTGAGTAATCCTGCATTATTAATGTGTCTTCATCTCCAAAGCTCAAAAGCCCTGTTCCAACTTGTAATGCCATGTAGTAGTAGTATATGCAGGATTTTGTGTGTCAAACAAATGAATGAAAACAAAACAATACTCCAGGTATGCTTGTGATGAGGAAACAACATTATAACAGAGATCAGACAATAGTGTAATATGGGAGCTTTAAGATGACAGAAAATCAAGCACTGGGAAGCTATGGCTTTATTTTCTTTCTTCTTTAATCCAACCTGAATGTGCATATGTTGTATTGGGGTTTCACACTTGCAAGGTCTTCCCATGAGTCAGTGTAAGCGTAAATGTGAACAAAAGCGTTTGAAGCCTTTCATGTGAAATATAAGCCATCTCCAGAAGTTCTCTGACGACTCGGCCCTTGTGGGCTGTGTGTCTGAGGGGAATGAGCTGGAGTACCGATCGGTCATCAGGGACTTTGTGGACTGGTGTGAGCACAACCACCTGTGCCTTAACACCAGTAAGACCAAGGAGATGGTGATCGACTTCGGGAGAAGGACACTACTTCCCTCACCGGTGAACATCCAGGGACAGGACATAGAGACAGTGGACAGTTTTAAGTACCTGGGTGTTCACCTCAACAATAAACTGAACTGGTCCCACAACACTGACGCCCTGTACAAGAAGAGCCAAAGTCGCCTCCACCTTCTGAGGAGACTGAGTTCTTTTGGAGTGTGCAGGCCCCTGCTCAAGACTTTTTATGACTCTGTGGTGGCCTCTGCTCTCCTCTACGCTGTTGTCTGCTGGGCCCCGAGCAGCACAGAGCGGGACAGGAAAAGTCTGAACAAACTAGTCAGGAGGGCCAGCTCTGTCCTGGGCTGTCCTCTGGAGTCTGTGGAGGAGGTGGGTGAGAGGAGGGTGCTGGCCAAACTCACATCCATCATGGCCGACACCTCTCACCCTCTGCACCGGACTGTAGAGGAACTGAGCAGCACCTTCAGTGGCCGACTGAGGCACCCTCAGTGTAAGAAGGAACGCTACCGCAGGTCCTTCATCCCCACTGCTGTCAGACTGTACAACTCCACTGTTTAACACTTACAATAACCTGTGCAATAACCAGTGCAATAACCTGTGCAATAACCAGTGCAATAACCTGTAACCATGTCACCTCATCAGTAACCGCCTCCACTGTCCTCAGATTATATATTTATATATTTGTATATTTGTATTCTTTTACATATATATATATTATATAAGAGATATGTTTTATTATATATTTACATTTCTTTCACTCCCTGTACATAAGAGCTACCTGATGTTGTAAATATGTTAATATTTATTGTGATTTTATTTTTTATTTACTTATTGTTCTGAGTGTTTGCACAATTTTTCACAACTTTTTGCACTATACTGTCCCCTGACTGTGAGCTTCTGTCACAAGTGAATTTCTCCTCTGTGAGATCAATAAAGTCTTATCTTATCTTATCTTATCTTATTCTGTCTTCACTTTAATATAAATGTTTTTTCCCTTATAGTACATGACTGAATTATTGATTTCATGGCAGAGCTCATGTAAATCCTGTTTATTAGCAGCTTGTTTGATGAGCTATGACCTTTTACAGACTCATTTGCTCCAATTTGAGCTTAGTTCTAATTAAAGGCATTGTCAGCCAATTTAACATCTGCTGCATGTGCAATTAGAATTACATTTTTAATTACAATTCATTACGTTCTTTAAATCTTTTTTCAACTCACAATACATGATCTAAAAAATAATTGTTGCAGACAGAATCACAAAGTTTTCCAAGGTCAAAAAAAAAAAAAAAAAAGACAGAAAAGCCTGAGTATAGTAACACAGGCTTTTCCAAGGCCAACAGACAGAAAAGCCTGTTACTATACTCACCCGTATACCCCACAGCAATACAGTAATGGCATTGGCATGAAGAAAGCTGGACTCTATTCAAAGCTGAATCCATTAATAATGAGATGTAATCACTTTTACTCTGACACATGGTTTGGGTTATATTGTCAGGCTGTGCTGACTTCTTGCTGAAATTGCACTTTTTGGACCAAAACATGAGAAAGCAAAGTCTCTTGTGAAGACTTATTTACATAAAACAGACAGGCATAAAAACATAGATAGCTACAGTGAAGAATCCTTGGACTTGCTGATGCAGTGCTGTGCCATGGTAGCTGCCTGATGGGAGGATACATTAGGATAAGACTCTGGGCTGTTTTCAAATAACAGAATTAAAAATGAATACTTTAACCATAGACTGTATAAAGAAGTGGACTAAACAAGTGTGATGTCACCCACAGCGTTTGGCTCCACTCAAATGAAGCTCGCGCTGCTTGTGGTTACAGGGGAGAATTTGAAGCCAGCGTCCATTAGGAATAGGATTTTTTTAAATGGACAAAATAGTGAAATAAAAACACCAAGATCATGTAATAATATGAACATTTTAAGACCAAAATAATGAGGATCACTGTAGCAGTTACAGAGAGAAGGGCAACAATATTCCAATGTAAGTCAATTTTGGTAGGAGCCAGAATTGCCCACATGCTAACTTCCTATTTGGAAACCGGCGGCTAGTGCATTAGCTATGTCCATTTATATATATTATATATACAGTCAATGACTTTAACATTAAGATAAGACGCACCTTTATTTGTCCCACAATGGAAAAATTACAGTGTTGCAATGCAAAGTTTAAGAACATGCAATCAATTAAATATAATAAGATTTATAATCGACAAAAACACAACACTGTGCCAGCAGAGTAGAGCTATAAAGGCCGCCACACACCACAAGAGAATTTCCCTGATTTTGGCTGCAATTTGGTTCAGCGAGTTTGGGGAAGCATGACCCGACTTTGTGTTTTTGTGTGTGATTTTTTTTAAGCTGCTGCGCTCCTCGTGTGTTTGTGTGGCATAATTTTGACGCAGAGCTACAGCAACGCTACAGCAAGAGCCAATAAAACAGAACGTCAGGGGCAGAAGAGTGACGGACACAGAGGCGCAAGATACAAACGCGGGATATAGAGAAAATAATGAGGTGACTTTATTACTCACTTCTCGTAAAGTGATCAATTTAAAGTGTGGCATCACATCCACATTATCCATAGAATTTGTCCTCTGCAAATAATGACATCAAGTCTGCAAAACCACGCTATTAATCTAGTTTGAGGCGCTCTTTGAAAGTGAAAAGGCGAGAGTAGTTCCTCACGTGTGTCTGTTTACATCCACACAGCGCACGGATTGAGGTGAAGCTGCAAATTAGCGATAGTGACTCTACTTCCTGTGAACTTTATCACCAATATTTTATGCTTTAAAAAACATGTATCTGAAGTATTGCACCACATTTCACAAATAATAATAATAATAATACCACAGTTTATCAAAACTAGAAGTGCAGTGCTCTGATCTTTTGAACACTTAAAGAGTCTCAAAGCGAGTGGTTTTACTGTAGACAGGACACAGCTGACGCGATCGCGCTCACAACTGTGTAGCCTTTGGTCCGCAGCCATATCCCACTGCAGTCTGCAGCAATCGGCGATTTTAAGTCTCATAAGATTCTACTCATATCCGTGGTGTGCGCTTTTTGTTGCATGTTTAAAAATTGTTTAAGACCGAAAAATCCTGTAGTGTGTGGCACTTTTATTTTATTGCTCAAATAAAAGTGACTTGGGTGAATTGTACCAGTAAAGATTCACTTTCTTGTAGAGTATGCACATGATTATGACAGGGTGATGACACATGTGCAGGGCTAGCATTGTTCATTGTATAGTCTGACAGCAGCAGGAAGGAAAGACCTGTGGACCCTTCACACAGTGAGGATGGATCAGTCTGTCCTGAAGCTGCTCTCTAGAGCAGACAGGGGTCCTGCAGGGGGCGACTCTCATGTTCAACATACCACACTGTACAGCCGCCATACTACATTGTACAGGATAGCTGATGCTACCACAGAGTTATAGAAGGTCCCCAGGAGTGGCCCCCTCACTCTAAAAAAGTCTTCACAATCTTCTTAGGAGGTGGAGCCTGCTCTGGCCCTTCCCATACAGTGCATCTGTGTTGTGAGTCCAGTCCTTTTTGTTGTTGTTGAACATCCAGGTACTTGTATGAGTCCACTCGCTCAATGTCCCTGTGTGCTCACTGCTGAGGGGTAGTAGACTGGTGTTTGTGGAAATCCAACATAGCGATTTAAAATGTTCAAAATATAAAGTAATATTTGGGAAGTAAATGTGTTGTAAGGTATATAAATAAATACATTATGTAATGACACAGTGAAACCCAATTATTTTAAATATGTTCTTAGACAGTCTTCCCAGAGCCAGATTGTAGATTTGGTCATTCCTGTTTGAAGCAGTGACAGCCCTGGCAGGTGTTAACGAACACATGATATGGAGTTATTGTTTGTTTTTGTCAGGCCTACACTGCGGTTCACTGGAGCTTATGCACCATTGATTACACCATAATTAAGACCTGTCAAGCAGCCTTAGATCTATGCAAACACAAGACAGAACTCAAAACACTCCCCTCTCTCTTTATTGACTCTTATGACGCATTCTGAAAAGTTTCAACTGTAGCTTGGAGAAAATTAACAGAAAACATAAAAAATACATTCAATTTTATTTTTACACAGATGTGGTAAGGATAAATATTATATAATTTCACACAGATCTGACAACTTTTAACTTTACTGCTTTTCTGCAATGACAGTGTTACAAACAGCATTTTTATGACTACACACTTATTATCATTTGCAAAACCGTCTTGATTATTATTCATTTGGTATGTCATGCCAAGAAGATAATACATAATACATAAAAATATATTTTAGCTGTATTCGTTGCCGCCACATAACAAACTCTTCAGAGGTTTAAGCCCTGTTGTAATGTTACCTTATCAAAAACATACTTGGAGTTTTATTTTTTTTCATTCGCACATGTTTGAGTTACCATTTATTTTTAGTCAGTCTAGTTAATAGGTACAGTCTGGTTAACAGGTACCTTTTACCTTTAATTCAGTACAGATTAGAAATTCCAGGGCTGAGATTATCCAAATCATTCTAGTGGAGATGTATGAAGTTTAAAAACACAATGGAGTACTTCCTGTATAACGACATGACATCACAAGGTGGAAAGAGTTTTTAATTTGAAAGAAGAACTCAGCCTAAATGTACAGAGATTGTGTGTCATTGTGTGAATGAAACAAAACACAACTCCAGGTATGTTCGTGATGAGGAAAAAACATTTTAACATAGATAATAAAATAGTGTAAACTGAACTCTTTAAAAGTTTCTCATTCTTTTTTGAAGTGTAACTGCAGATGATGACAATGGCTTTTGTTTTTATGGGTTTGTAATCATTTGAGGTAAAATTGCAGACACTGAAACAGCTGTGTCTTGACCTTCCACAGAGGGCTATGACACTGTGTTTGTTGCAGTATTATCAGCCTGTCACACCATAATTACTAAATGCACCTGATCCTTCACACAGACATCGCCCTGAGCACCTTTTTTAGATATGATGTTAAGAGCTCTGTGTTTAGACTCATATGCCCCATGTTAAAGGTGCATTATATCACATTTCTTGAAAAAGATATGGGCTCGATGACCGGATCTCTGGACATGGAGACTAGCCCTGGGGACATGGAATGTCACCTCGCTGGGGGGGAGCCCAAGCTTGTGCGGGAGGTTGAGCGTTACCGACTAGATATAGTCAGCCTTACTTCCACGCACAGCTTGGGCTCTGAATCCTAACTCCTCGAGGGGGGTGGACTCTCCATTTCTCTGGTGTTACCTGTGAGGAGCAGCAGCAGGCAGGTGTGGGCCTGCTCATTGCTCCACAGCTCAGCCGCCGTGTGTTGGAGTTCACCCCAGTTAAACGAGAGGGTCGCGTCCCTGCGCCTTCTGGTCAGGGACAGATCGCTCACTGTTGTGTCGGCCTACAGGCTGAACAGTAGTGCAGAGTACCTGGCCTTCTTCGAGTCCCTGGGAGGGTACTGGACAGTGCACCGACTGGTCTGTTGTTCTACTGGGGGACTTCAATGCCCTCGTGGGCAACAACAGTGACACCTGGAGAGGGATGATCGGGAGGAATGGCCTCCCTGATCTGAACCCGAGCAATGTCCTGTTATTGGACTTCTGTGCTAGCCACGGTTTGTCCATAACAAACACCACGTTCGAGCATAAGGGTGTCCATCAGTGCATGTGGCACCAGGACACCCTTGTGCCGAGGTTGATGATCGACTTTCTTGTCATGTCATCTGACCTCCGGCCGTGGGTCTTGGACACTTGGGTGAAGAGAGGGGCAGAGCTGTGAACCAATCACCACCTACTTGTGAGTTGGGTCCGCTGGCGGACGAGGAAACCAGAAGGACCTGGCAGACCCAAGCGTATAGTGAAGGTCTATTGGGAATGTTTGGCAGAGCACGCTGTCAGGGAGACCTTCAACTCACACCTCCGGGAGAGCTTCTCCCAGATTCCGCGGGAGACTAGGGACATGGAGTCCGAGTGGGTTTTGTTCTTGACCTCTATTGTCGATGCAGCCGCTTGTAACTGTGGTCGTAAGGTCTGTGGTGCATGTTGTGGCAGCAATCCCCAAAACCGGTGGTGGACACCGGAAGGGATGCCGTCAGGCTGAAGATTGGGCTTTGTTGGCCCGTGGGACTCCTGAGGCAGCTGACAGGTACCGGCAGGCCAAGCGTGCTGTAGCCCAGGTGGTCGCAGAGGCAAAAACTTGAGGTTGGGAGGAGAGAGGCCATGGAGGAGGACTATCGGACGGCCGCAAAGAAATTCTGGCAAACCGTCCGACACCTCAGGAGGGGGAAGTAGTGCTTCACTAACACTGTTTACAGTGCAGGTGGAGAGCTGTTGACCTCAACTGGGGATGTTGTCAGACAATGGAAGGAATACTTTGAGGATCTCCTCAATCCCACCGTCACATCTTCCGAGGAGAAGGCAGAGGCTGAGGACTCGGAGGCGGACTTGTCCATCACACTGGCTGAAGTCACTGAGGTGGTTAGCAAGCTCCTCGGTGGCAAGGCTCCAGGGGTGGATGACATCCGTCCTGAGTATCTCTGGATGTTGTGGGGCTGTCTTGGCTGACACGTCTCTGTAACATTGCATGGCGGTTGGGGACAGTACGTCTGGACTGGCAGACCGAGGTGGTGGTCCCTCTGTTCAAGAAGGGGGTCGGAGGGTGTGTTCCAACTACAGGGGAATCACACTCCTCAGCCTCCCCGGTAAGGTCTATTCCAGGGTACTGGAGAGGAGAATCCGACCGATAGTCAAACCTCGGATTCAAGAGGAGCAGTGTGGTTTTCGTCCCGGCTGCAGAACACTGGACCAGCTCTATATTCTCCATCGGGTGCTCGAGGGTTCATGGGAGTTTGCCCAACCAGTCCACATGTGCTTTGTGTATCTGGAGAAGCCATTCGAATAGATGTTGTCCTGATGGCTTCAACAGACCCGGACCTCCAGCATGAACTGGGACGGTTTGCTGCCAAGTGTGAAGCAGCTGGGATGAGGATCAGCTCCTCCAAATCTGAGGTCATGGTTCTTGACCGGAAAAAGGTGGCTTGCCCTCTCTGCGTGGTTGGAGAGTCCCTGCCTCAAGTGGAGGAGTTCAAGTATCTCGGGGTCTTGTTCACGAGTGAGTGGAGGATGGAGTGTGAGATTGAGAGGCGGATCGCTGCAGCATTGGCAGTGATGCGACCGCTGTATTGGACCGTTGTTGTGAAAAGAGAGCTGAGCCGCAAGGCAAAGCTCTCGATTTATCGGTCAATGTACGGTCCTACCCTCACCTATGGTGATGAGCTCTGGGTAATGACTGAAAGGACAAATCACAGATACAAGCGGCCGAAATGAGATTCCTCCACAGAGTGGCTGGGTGCTCCCTTAGAGATAGGGCAAGGAGCTCAGTCACACGGGAGGAGCTTGGAGTAGAGCCGCTGCTCCTCCACGTCGAGAAGAGCTAGCTGAGGTGGCTCGGGCATCTCTTCTGGATGCCTCCTGCCTGGTTCCAGGCATGTCCCACCGGGAGGAGGCCCCAGGGAAGACCCAGGACACGCTGGAGGGACTATGTCTCTTGGCTGGCCTGGGAATGCCTTGGGGTCACCCTGGAGGAGCTGGAGGAAGTGTCTGGGGTGAAGGAAATCTGGGAGTCCCTGCTTAGACTGCTGCCCCTTTGACCAGGCCCCGGATAAGCAGATCCATTTTCTTCTGCTTATCCGGGGCCGGGTCAAGGGCATGTGTCCTTACATGTGCGGGGCTGCGCCTCCATAGACCTGACTGTAAATCGGCCTGGTGGCATATATCACTGCATTCATATGTTGTTTTTCTACCTCCAGTAAGCATTCAAAGAGCTTTACATCAAGGAGCCACTCACCCATTCACAACCACATACACCAGAGACACTGGGGTCGAACTTTGTATCAGTGGATGAACACTCCACCTACTGAGCTACTGCTGCCCATGGAGATAAGTATGTTTAATGAAATATTCCAAGCAAACCAATAACATCTCCATGGAGACAACCAGGTGGCATCAAAAAAGAGCACATTTAAACTTTTTAGATCTTTTAACCATGTTTTAGTTGCTTCCCCCTCATTATGCTCCTGCATCCAAGACGTTGCTCTGATCAATCTCTGTTTTCACCATATAAGCCCACTGCTCTATACTTACTTCATTATTATGAAATTTAATTTTCTTAATCAGTGATATAGGATTAGGCAGTGTTGTGTACAAATGAAAAAAAATCTGCTACTTGCAGATTGCAGGTTTTTAACACAAAAGCCAGTGGACTTGTTTCTTTTATTAAGTCATTTTAGATCAATATTGCAATTCAAAATGGCTAAATTATAACATAATGCTCCACAGGTGTCATAGTTTATAACTATATAGCAGACTCAAGCATAATACGTCTTCTTTTACACAGGGACAGTAACTCATTGTTTATAGAAGATAGCTGCTATTCCTCAGAATAATCCAAAAACAAACATCTAGTGTGGTTCATTAAATAACTGTAAGACATATTGCATTGAAAAGTCCAAATTACATCACATATACAGCTCGCACAAATCCTGTTTTAGTCATCACCATCACCGTCTGTCAAAAGATTAGAACATCATCACCAAAATCAGACCATATTCACAGTCTCTGAAACAACTTTATTGGAAATCAATAAAAGAGGAACCTTCTGTTTACAATAATTTCAAAGGAAGTGTCATGGAGTGTAGATATAACGCCACTGTGTTTGTCAGCGCATACAAGGTTAGCGCTTTATGAAAAGAAAGTAAGAAGTCTGAAAAGACAGAGCATCAGAAAAGATGCTTTTTCTTACTTATTTATCATATTTCTAAACTATTCTAAAGCTTCATATTTGTCTATTATTATCGTAGGATGAGTTGCATGTGCATTCTGATGTAAGCTTTTATTTTATCTGTGACACTTTTAATTCATTTATGTTGCCATGTTTCAGACTCCAAAGCAGATAACAGCTTCTTGAACACTGTGCACCAGAAATAAGCTATTTCAATGTGCAGTTTTTGATTTATCTTTTCTTGTAACATGGGGCTTATCTGTTTTCACGTTATCATTTCTATATTCCATGCATAGTGAGTATTGCTCTTTCAGTATAGTTCAGCATATTCCAACAGCTTTTCAGAGATACCGTGGTACAGGCCTGTCTCTTTCTCTCTTCCTGATCCTCGACCTTTGACCCCCTGGCCCTCCTGCCGCTCTGCTCCTCCCTTAGCTCCACATCTCAAGTATGTTTTATCTCACTTCCCGCTTTTAATTCAACATTCCTTTTCAGTTGTTCACACATCCATTGATTTTTTCCCCCCGCTTTTCCTTTTCTCAAACCTGACCTGCTTCCCAAATCCCCCAACAATCTTCACTCCATTCTTCTTTTATCTGTCGCCTTCCTTGCGGCCGGTGTCTCTCTCATCTGTGCGCTCTGTGTGCTCTCACTCACCTTAAGCTGCAGTTAATGATGAATGAGTAGAATGTCCCGCGGGCACAGACCTGAATCTCAGAAGGATTGTGCTCAGATACCCACTGGACTTTAGGTCTAATCCTTTATTCATGGGCTGCTCCAGCACCTAGTTCTACCCATGAGTCTGTCCAACCATATCTATGGGTTTCACAATGATGAAAAGTTAACACCGTTGTCATAAAAATTAGCAATTCAGATTCTTAAAATATTCAGATATTCAAAATATTCTTTTAAATGGTACAAAATCCACAAAATGTCCCCTATAAACAGGAAGCTGAAACCTATGACTAGAGACTCAGACTTAAAGGTGCATATGTAACTCTTCTGGGGGAACTCTCCTGCCTACATTTTTGTCTCCATGACAACGCAATTGCTTTGCTTGGAATATTTCACAATATCGTATATTAGTATCTCCCTGGAAACAAGCAGGAGATGCCACCAGACCAAGATACTGGTCAGAAAGTTTACTGCCACACTGTGAAACATTTCAGACAAAGTAATACCATCTCCATGGAGAAAAGCAAGTGGCGGACCCCGAAAAGTTACACAATGCACCTTTAAAACAGTACTGCACCTTTTAATTGAGCTCTTTTTGAAAATCAGACTTGAATTAGTATCTTTTAAGTCCATCTTTTAAGCTTTAATTCTCTTAATCTATATTCTAATTTAAAGGACACAAAGTGAAGAGGTGGAGGTTTTATTTAAAATGTAGTTTCTACAGTTTGTTTTAAAATACCTGAATGATAGTAATTAGAAAGATGTTTATGAAAACCTACACTAGATTATTGTTATTCATGACATTGTGACAAGTGGCCTCAAGTGGAGGAGTTCAAATACCTCAGGGTCTTGTTCACGAGTGAGGGGAGGATGGAGCGTGAGATTGACAGGCGGATCGGTGCAGCGTCGGCAGTGATGCAGTCGCTGTATTGGACCGTTGTGGTGAAGAGGGAGCTGAGCCGAAAGGCAAAGCTCTCGATTTAACGTCTATCTACGTTCCTATCCTCACCTATGGTTATGAGCTTTGGGTAATGACCGAAAGGACAAGATCGTGGATACAAGCGAACGAAATGAGTTTCCTCTGCAGAATGGCTGAGCGCTCCTTTAGAGATAGGGTTAGGAGCTCAGTCACACGGGAGGAGCTCGGAGTAGAGCCACTGCTCTCAGAAGCTGTGGCTCAGGCATCTGTTCCGGATGCATCCTGGACGCATCCCTTGGGAGGTGCACCGGGAGGAGGCCCTGGGAAAGACCCAGGACACGCTAGAGGGACTGTCTCTCGGCTGGCCTGGGAATGCCTTGGGGTCCCCCTGGAGGAGCTGGAGGAAGGGAGTCCCTGCTTAGACTGTTGCCCCTGCGACCCGGCCCCGGATAAGCGGAAGAAAGCGGATGGACATTGTGACATGACATTCAAAATGACCTCTTCTACTGGTTATTATTATGTTCCAATATTAAATGATTCCCTTTGCGATAGAATCATTTCAATAAGTGAGGATAAACAGCAAAAAATAAGTGGAAAGTGAATTACTGCCCCTAAAACCCCGGGGCTCGGGACGACAGACTCCTTTGGCTCCCAAGTCTATTGCCCTGCTGCCACCCAAAACATAAAACATGATACTGATTTAGAAACTGAATTTTGTCTTGAAAATTACAGTTGAAACTTCCTTCAACTGTGTTAGAAAGAGATATCAAGTAAAAAAAAAAAAAAACTATTTTAAATAAACCCAATTATTGATTTGTATATTTTGTCTAGAACTTCTTTTGTAGTAACACACAGGAACTTTGACAGACACTTTTAATCCAGTTTCAAAGATAATTGAAGCGCACAATGCGATTCTAGTGCTGAACTGCAGGAGCATTCATATTTTGCCGGAACCTGAGATAGCTTCGACACCGTGGCTCTGCCTCAAAGCAAAAGTCTGTCTTTTCTTTCTGCAAAATTACACAACAATCACAAAGCACTTATTTCCGTCAGCTTTTTGTCTGCTTTCACAGTGGAGCACTGTGAGGTGATCCAGGCAAATGTCAGTTATACAGCTCAAAGCAAAAAAGGAAGGAAAATATGGAAGATTTAGAAGTAATCCTGGATGTGTGCACATTCAGGGACACAGAGCCTCATTTAAGAAAGCCAACAAGTCTAATCTGTATCCAAAAAAGAGATGAACTTTCAGGATACATTCAAATACAAATGTTTTTTTTTCTTTTTGTTTTTTTCATTTAATCAAAGAACTGCTGCCACATTCATGTTCATTGTTTGTAGTGCATTAAAGTAATTACATGAGGTCAGTTTACAAGCCTTTGGTGCCATGGTGACTCCAGTCTGGATTAGAGGCAGTTGTTAAGCATAGGATACAACTGAATGGTGCATGAATTCCAAAGCAAGAACCAAGTTGGGCAGTGGTAAAGAATGGAGAATGTTAATGTGCATTCTCTGCTCATCCTATTAAAGGTTGTGTATTATGTAAAATTGACTCTTGTGAGCTTTTGTGAGCTTTCAACCATTTTAGAATGTTGTTATCTCATCAAAAACATACATGTAGTTGTGTTTTGTTTCATTCACACATGTTTGAGTGTGTGTGTGTGTGCGTGTGTGTGTGTGTGTGTGTGTGTGTGTGTGTGTGTGTGTGTGTGTGTGTGTGTGTGTGTGTGTGTGTGTGTGTATAAAGACAACCATAAGGTTGTGAGTTGAATTTCTAGAATTATTACTGTTATGGAAGTAGGTGTTTTTCTGCATTAATGTCAGCCCTGCAACTAATTGACCACTTCCCACAAGAAAAGGGCCAAATATTGACATATAGATAAATAGAATGAATGGAAATAGCCACTAGTAGGGTACAGATAAAATATAGAGTACAGGGGGGCTGTGCTCGGGAAGATGGAGTCTGCTTCTCCTTTTAAAACCTTGAGCCACATTGATCACAGTAATAGTCTGTTTCTACTGAATATTAGACATTAGTCACGGTTTGTGAACAAAGAGTCTAATACATAGGAATTATAGCAGTATAACAGATGGGTGCCCCCTGCATCAAAGAACTCTACAGCACGCTTTAAAGACTGCAATCAAAGTACAAGGTGATTATTACTGTATCTTTAATAAATACACTTACTGATTGGGTGTAGATTAAAGGCCATCTACATTATTTTCATAAAGCTGTTTGGCCCAGGGCAGCAGCTCTTATGGTCAAAATCAGATCACTATATCTGTATCTAATTATAAAGCCTTTTTACTGATTGCAAATCTGGAAGTTGCTACCGGTGCGCTGTTAGCAATTGTTGTTAAACCCCGTTGACACTGAAACCTCAGCTTTTTCACCTGAAAGTTGTGAAATGTGCCCAGCAGTGGTTTGTGGTGAAGAATTGAAATGATGCATCTGCTAACACTGGGAAAATTACAGTGAAATAAGATAATATGGTGGTAAGTGCTTGAATCAGAATCTAGATTTTAATATATTTTAAAATAAGTTAGTTAGTTAGTTAGCCAATAGAAAAGAAAAGTGTTGTTTAAATCATATTTCAACTGCATATTTTAAATTTAAGTTTATGCTTGTTCCATTGGCCAATCTGATTTTAAGACAGTCAAAATGTACTCAAATCAAGATTACTACCTACTTGATTCAAGCACTTATTAATATATTATCTTATATAAGATTGTTATTTTTTATAATGAACAGTTTAAAATTCACTTGATCCTGTTATTCCCTGTTTGAAAACTGTAAAAACACAGGGCCAAATTATGCATATCATATTACTTCTTTATTTCTCATATTTATAATATATGAACTCACATAATGTTGCAACTCCCACTTCTTGCATGACTGTTTTTGCACCATTTTAGACACACTGGCTCATTGACGTTAAAATTCTGTTTGTAGTTTTCTACCTCTTTCCCCTTGCGCCTGTCAAAATGTCCGCTCCTTATCTCAGGCGCTTTGATTATCTCTGCCTGACAATAGCCATTTCATTTATTTAAGGCCTCTCTTCAGAGCTGCTGCATACATAATGAATCTCGTTTCATACAAGGAACATACTGTATCAAGTCTACCAAAGCCACTTCTTCCTTGTAGCTTTAGCACTTTAGCATCTTCACATGTGGAAAGCTAAATGTGTGTGTTTAGCCTATATTTCCATACAGTAGGCACACACACACACACACACACACACACACACACGCACTCACACACACACACACACACACACACACATACACAGACTTACTGGCTGCTTGACCTGTGGATCATCTCTGTATGTTTTATTCATCTGTGCTGTCACATGAATGTTTTATCAAGACATCTCACTGTCGCGTTCCTCACAGCCTCCGTTCATCACTCGTCACCTTCTGTAAATGTATAAAGCGCTGATCACAGGCAGTTTACCATGCTCCCTCAAACAAACTATGAAAGTAATGACAGAATGTTTGTGTAATCCTGGAGGCCAAAGTTGTAGTCATAATAACATATTCAACAAAATGGGTGTAACATGGTGAAATATTTATGATTTGACTTATCATACATTTGACTTTGTATGCTGACAGAGCACAGTTTTACAATATACTGGCATAAAGTTAGTTTTAGATTTTAAATAAGTAAGCAAGAAAGATAAATGAGATTACTGGAATCCCGATTATGAGGAACGCATCTAGGAAATACTTATAGGAACTGAAACTGAAAAGTGTGAACAACGATATGATACTGGCATACCATTTTTTTATTTTTTTTATTTTTGCTTCTAAAAAGGATTAAGTTGAGGATTTGTTACTTGTTTTTTATTTGTATTACTGTATATCTCTGCATACATAGCCTACAGTAGTTTTGGAGTCAGAGTACTCAACTCAAGTACTCAATAATGAACAATACTTTTACTTTTCAGTCCTGTTTTTTTTTTTTTTTAATATCTCAGCCAGCATATAGAGCAGCATGTAACAATTGAGTTAACACTGTATTTAGGAATTTAGTCATTAGTTATGAACATTCAGATAACTTAAAACATTTGTCACATGTATAAAATATATAAAATGTGTAGTAGACTAAAATATCTTGAGTGACTCTAGTGGGGAGTGGGCTCTTGTCACAGCCTCAGCACAGAGGACAGTGCGTGCTGTTTCCAGTCTGCTCTGTCTCCTCTCCAGGTGAGGGACATGTTTTTCAGCCTGACTGGACCATACCTCGTGGGCTGGTGTCACTTTAACACACACATACAGCACAATGAAGAGCTTGATCATGTTGAGATTGCATTTCTCCCCCAGAGTTTGCACCATTATCATGAGACAGTGCTGCAGAGACTGGCCTGGCCCCCACTGGTCCTCCCCAGCTCCTGTCACACTCAACCTGTCCAGTTAATGTTCTTTAAGGGGACTTTATCCAATTTTAGATCAGTACATTTGATATACAGCAAACTAATTATTCTAGTCCAGGAGCCAGACCCCTGTTTTGGATATATGGAATTGCTTTCACAGTAAATAAGACTGTTTTTGTTTTTTTGTTTTTTTTTGCATTTGTTATGTATTTTGGTATTTTTGCAAAAGGGCAAAAAGTGATTGTCAGGTTTTGATGAAATTGTCAGACCAAGGTCAGGTAAGAAAATGTATTTGTAAATACTAGACTCATTTTGGGGAATGGTGTATAAATTCTGGAAAACAACCTTTAAAATAAAATGGGACAATTGAAAATTGCAGATTGCTTTTAAACTTAACCAATGAGCATTCTTTTGTTAGTAATTGGAAGACTAATAGCACATAATTTTTAACAGTAAATAATAGGCCATGGTAATACGCTCAGTAATCTACTTTATTAACACACTATTGTACAGAATTGGGCATCAAGCTGCCCAGGGGTCCCATTGTCTAGGAACCCCTCTTTAGTGGGTTTTCTCAGAGTTCTGGGACTAGACCATGGCTGTGATGGCCATGTTACCTCCCTGAACAAATCACAATGGTGTGGCACATTTGGTTTGCCCAATGAACATCTCAAGGACCTGCTCTTTGGTGTAGTCAGTCTCATCTTCCACCTCAAAGATGGAGTAGACCTTTCTCTGGGGAGACTTGAGCTTGGGGCACACAGGTACAGTAGGTACAGTCACTTCTTCATCTCATTAGCTCTGTTTTATAAAAATGTTGATGATCTCCTCACAAGAATAGTCAGGGAGGATGCTTCTCCCTAATGGGCCACACACCTGCTGCAGCTTTAGCCTTAGGAGTCTTAGAAGACTTCACTGTAGAAGGCTGAATGTGGATCACATTAGAGATGTTGCTTCTATGGACCAGGCAAAGTTTTTTGTTAGGTTGGGTCTTTGCAATGAAGAGGTCTACTATCTTTTTCTCCGCTGGTTCTTCTTCTGGAGAGCAGGAAAGTCAGACTCAGGGTTGAAGGACTGTTGTGTCTTCTGGATTTTGGGTTCAGGTTTGGCCACATAGACTATTGTGAGTCCAGAACATCGTCCTGGAGCAGCAGCTCTCCTTGGCTTTGGTCTCCACTTCCTGGTATTGGCCTCAGGACAGGAGAACCTATCTTTAGCCTTTTTAGCCTTCATAGAATTAGGCCAACGTGACTCAGCGTCTATGAGGCGGTCGTTCATTCTGCGCAAGGCAGAAAAGCGCTGATCCCATGAGGACTGAGTACTGAATTCCATTGTTATTTAAGTTTGGCACTGAACTCTGTCGTGTGAAGACTTTCAGGTCGAGATACAGCTGAATAATGAAAACTGGTAATGTCATTTGCGCCATTGTGATGGAATGTGGAATTGTATTCTCTATTTTCTAATTTGGTAACTGGATAGCCAATCAGGACTCATCTATTTTCATTCATTTGGATTATTTTCCTCCTAACGTGGTAAACATATGTATATATCTATCTATCTATCTATCTATCTATCTATCTATCTATCTATCTATCTATCTATATATATATATATATATATATATATATATATATATATATATACATATATATATATATATAAATTTATTGTAAAAAAAAAAAAATAGTCTGGGAGCCAGACCCCTCCACCGCAATTATTTTGCTACCTTTTTCTAACTATGATTTTTCATTAGTGCACATCTTTAGACATCACGAGTTCAGGGTCTTTTGTTTCAACTCGGTCCCATTCGATCTCAAAACCCCCAAAACCCTTTTGTGGGACCCACCTTGTGCAAAATGATACGAGTCTGTTAAAAGTGGTGCTATAGTGACATAGTGTCATATAATCGTGAAATTTGAACAAAAAATCCTGACATGATGAGGAATACAACAATATAACCTGAACAGGGGTTTATGTATTTCTGTTTTCAGTTATTAGATCATTTATTAAGCCCAAAACTGTAAATGCTACATCAATAATGACATATTGGTATTTCTCCCCAGAAGGGAGAAATACCAATATGTTATAAATGTGAGAGTTTGAGTTTCATAACTCAAACTCTCACATTTATGATTCAAGCCCTATGCCAGGATCCAGCTTGCTAATTTTCCAAATTTATTATTACCATTTATATGTTTGCTCTTTGTTATTATAATATGTCATGATGTGTGAGCTACTGTGTCCAAATAATTTCCCTTGAGGATCAATACAGTTTGTCTAAGTCTAAGTCTGAGTCTAAGCTTCATAGACCCAGTAAAAAAGAGACTAAAAAGAGACAAAGCTACACCAGAATAAGTGTTGGTAATATTGGTGCAGTGCCTGGGGTGCTATGCCACTATACATTATAATTACTAATGTATTGACCTCTGTTACACCGGTCCTCTTTGCCTAAATGTACGAGCAGACCTTTGAAGGCACATATGACCTTTATATTCCAGTCATGGCTGCAGGTGCTGGACTGCTGTGCGCTCACGTCACTGGGAACAACAGAGCCCCTGCCCTGGTCCCTGCAACTCCCAGCTCCCCTAAGGAAAACACATCACAAGCAGAGTTATCTATATTTTACAAGAATATTCTCACGCCCTGTATATTTTTGAAGACATTATACTTTCTGTGTCCCCGTGGCATTTCCTCCAGACATTGTTTAGTAATATGTCTACAAAAGGTCAAAGTCCATGTCTGTTCCAAGTGTTTGTGTCAGGAAGGCATCATGCTTTAATTCCATGTCAATCATACAAAAGTTGGCATGCTAGGGAGCAGGTGGTGATGATGGGGGCTAAATAAAAGGGAAGGAGAAGGTAATAAATACTCAAGTACAAGTGAAAGGTACTGCTTTTTATATGGAATGTATCAAGATGAGATACTGTGATTGTGGCGTAGTTGAGGTACCAGTAAGTTGTAGTAGAGGTGATTACGGGGAATGTTGATGACATCAGCTGCAAAGTATCAAAATGGAATGTATAAAAAGGAGATAATATTGTTGTGACATAGTTGAATTACATAGTTGAAGTACAAGTTAGTTAAAGTAATGGTGATTACAGTGTGTCAGTTGGTCGTTTTAGAAGATTTTTCATTAACCCTCCATAGTTGCCCTGGGGAAGACTGATGGAAGCAAGACCACTAATCTGTGCATAGGGCCTTTCTGGCCATCAATTACGCACACACCATTCATGCATACAAGGTCGAAGTGTCTTGCTCAAGGACTCAACCTCGGCATGGAACTCCCTCTTCAGCGGTTTTATGGCAGCAGGCTCATACAGTCACACAAATCTTTAGTTACCACCCTTATCATTATTTTTCCCTTCATTTTAAATTCAGATGGTGTCGAGAGAGGTCAGGCCATTATCATCGTCTCACTGTGAGGCCAGTACTTTGTAAAACAAGCGTGAGCAGAACACGCAGCTAGTGCACAAAGCTGGACCAGAGGTTAACTTCAAAGTAATAGAGCTTCACTGCTACAATGTTGGCCAAGTTCAATGGCCATAAAAAATTGTCTTGGCAAAACTTCTGTTTACATAAGCCAGGCAGACAGGGGCGTTCACCTGTCAGTTTTAGTAGCTGGTATGTAAATAAGTAAATGATTACAATTATGCAGCATAATTATGTATTATGGCTGATGTGCATAATCATAATCACATAATAATCCATGAGAATTGCGACATAACGCCCCAAATGTCAACTTCAATCAGGTCTGAAGCCACTACAATAAACAAACAAGCCCCCCATGCTCACACAGTCCTATGCAGCAGAAGAATAGCAATTTGAGATACAAATGAAGTTCTTGTTGCAAGAACAATTCATCTCACTTAATTAAACTTTATTCCCATCTGGATTCTAGTTAGAACTCATTAAATGTGGTGGTTACTGACATTTTCGAGTGGCTATAAAAATGACCACACACACTTTTGATATTCTAGATGGCAATAACATTGACAAGTGGCTTTATCCCAAATGCCCTGTCCGTACATATTACCTTTTAAAGATGACTTGCACTCTGAAAGTGGTCAAAGTGCAACGCTACATGGAGATGTATTAGTCATGCAGAATGATTTATTATAAAATGATTAGCATTTGGACAATATATTAATACTCTCTCATCTATCAAGTCATCATAATAAAACTAGTTAATACATATTATGCATAACTGGTAAGGTAACATGGTGATCTAAATTTGTTATGTAAATCTACACTGGTACTTACCATGTCTTATGTATTGTACAAACAGAACAAAACTATTTTGTGGCAACAATTATCAAATATTAATGTACAGCATATGCTCCAATTGTTTTAATGACTTCAGTTCAAAAGCTTTACAAGCGTTGTTAAATCGTTCACTCTTCCCACCTGATGGGATGCCAACTGAGTTACTTCAGCATCTCCCGTTTGATGATAAACAAATAAAGATATAGAAAAACATGTGTAGACTATATTCGACTGGGATCATCCAAGGATTTGATTCTGCTTAAAGAGAGCATGTTTTTGATATTGTTAACTAACCAAATGTAGTTGTTTGAGTGTGGGCTAAATCAAGGGCACAACCATAATCTGTGTAAAAAAGTGGCACTACCCATAGCGTTCGGCTTGAGTCAAATGAAGCTCTCAGAGGCTAGCAGTTACAGGGGAGAATTTGAAACTGAGTTCCATATTAGGAATAGGAATTAACATAGCAAAATAAAAACACCAGGATCAAGTACAGCTGGTTAATAGTAACACATTAAGACCAAAATGATGAGCCTCACAACAGCAGTTACGGAGAGAGGGGCATTTGTATGTACAGTTTATGGTCACAACTGAAATAATTAAACAAATGGACCACAAAAAAAAGTCTCTTGAATCTTTTGGTGCAGAAGTTGCATGAAGTCATATTATTTTGAACACGTAGCTAAATGACGAGTACCAAAACATCTCAACTATTTCATCAAAAGTGAGGGAAAATTAGAAAACAATGGTTAGATTCAAAATGCAAAACAAATCAAAGTGTTAATAAGCATAATATGTTGTCATTGCTTTGGAACTTAATTATGACAGAGCTTTGTTTCTGCAGTAAGAATTTATCATATTCACTTTCCCAAGCCATTATTTTTCAACTAATAAAATAAACTTGAATTATTAAGTGTTTGGAAGTTATAGTATATATTATATTATACAGTGAAGTCTTATAAAGTGTATAAATGCGGTGTCAGGATGTTTCTCCATGGTGCATTCTACCAAAGCTTCAGTATATGCTGGCCCATGATAAGAGCACATATAATACACAGCAGGCCTTACAGCTCAATCTAGATTAATGCCAGATATGGTCCTCTTTTGACAGTTCACATTACTTTTAGTGAATCAGATTGGGGGTGAGCTGTCCATGGTGCTGAAGTGGCCCATGTGTGCAGTTTCCATGTGTGCTGCCTGTTATTTAAAGTCAGTGGTATCTATGTAGTATAAAGAACTCTTTTAATTAATATAACACTGTTTTAGACTCAAGTTATTAATTTAGCTGCCCTGGAGTAGACTGACAGAAGCAAGGCTGCCAATCTGCCAATTCTGATCACCAGAAATCACTCAAGCTCACACTACATTCATACATAGACAAAGGGTAAAGTGTTCTGCCAGAGGACACAACAACAGTATGCAATAGACATTCTGCTGCCCCACATACCTGTAAAGAAAATACTGGCATTGGTATGTCTTTGATTTCAATATTGCAAAAAAGTGTATTTTTTGCCTACTTCTTCAATTTCCTGGCTGTAATATTTTCATAGTAAAATTACATAGGCTGATCTCTTGTTCTTGAAGAAATTGTAGAGATTACGAAGCTCTCCATAAAAGCCCTTAACATGGTGGGCTGATTTGATCCTGCACTAAAATTGATAAGAAACATAAGATGGATTAGTTGACCTTTTGAAAAACAGACAGATAATAAGATGACGCCCAGAATAGAACAGGAAATTATTTTCACTTAGCGGGGCGGGCTGATTGACTGCCTCCACTTTGTCTGCTAAAGTGGACATGTTGTTCTCTTGTCATTGATATTGTGATCAAAATTATGATTACTCAGTTAGGAGTGTTATCAAAATAAATCTTGTTTTCCTAATCTCCCAGGTGAGCACACATAGTGCCAAAATGATACTCTTTACATGGTAATCATTGCTTTTATTATGCTTTCACAATATCCTTGTGTCCTTGATTTGTCAGCACAATGTTACTTTCTAAAATATAATACTGTACATCAGAAAAAAGCTCCCACTGAGATCAAAAGCTTCTCAGTGTGGTTACCAAAACTACAACTTGTGCAACGGACATATTTTAAACAGCCAAAACATATAATGCTTAAAAGGAAAAGAAAAATCAAGTCTCCCTAATATACAGAGGGAAATGAATTAAATAAATCAGATCAGATGTGGAACACAGTGACTGCTCATATAAGAGAACTCTCACACTTTTCTAAAGCTTGTTATTGGCAAAGGGTCAAATATGTCACCGTCTAAAACACTACATTTTAATACTGAGGGGCTGCTGGTTTAACTTCTCACTTCAAATGAACTGTTGTTATTATTGTATTGTGTATTGTATGTACAGTGAGTGTGCTGGTGTGTTACATTTGTTCTTGTGTAATTGTTGCTGTTCTTTTCCCTGTCTTGTTGACTGTTTGACATCAACCTGCTGAGAGACTGGAGATGGAAATTAGCAATGTTTGCTATGATCTTTATATTTACATGTGTTCATTAATATGTGTTGTTCCTTTACAAATAAATTAAAAAAAAAAAAAAAAAAACTAAAATGTCAACCCCAAGCCTGGATAATGGATAAGGTTGCACAAAGATCATGTTAAATTTCATCATTCCAATTATCATCACTCCACACCCATTAGGGATGGACACTGTATATTGATCAATAACATTGATATTTGCTGATATGCTGGATTTTTTTTCAGTAACCATCCTATTCCCTGATGTATACTGCAAAATGTTTCTTCCTCAAACTCTATATGCCCAATGCCATTCCCAGTGTTCTCAATGCTTCAGATGTGTCTATTTAAACAAACTAGTGAGTGGAATGAAGCTAAAGAGGTGGCTGTATACATTATCCTAACAAAAAATCTATTTTCATCCCAGATATTTGTCATATTTTTTAAAATGAATTTAACCATATATTGCTATAGATTTTAAGATATTGATCTACAAATAGTCAAAATTTGACTCAAAAAAGTCAAATACCGGTAAAGGTTGAACAAAATCGAAATCCGACTATCCGCGGTTCAGTAAGTTTACTATTAGCTGTGGCCACCCTATTAAATCTAACAGAAAAAGAAAAAAGTCCAAATAATATTTCAACTCAAAGCTACAAAATGTCCAAAATAACAGTCCTTTCTGATCCCAAACCTCATTGAATCAAACGCTGTGAAACAAAAGCTCACTGATCTGTGCTTCTTTCACTACATCAATCCTCCTGCTCCTCTGTTTCAGCCAAAACCGTCTCCCCTTTGTTCATTATCCTTTTACAGAATGAAAAAAATAAAAAATAAAATAAAAAATCCCCCCTCACACACCGAGGTACTCACCCAAATAATCAAAAGGCCTGGGAGATTCCACACTGGCACACTACAAAAGCTGCTTAGTGACATTGAGTTGACTTTGCAAACCCTGTTCATTTACACAAGTATAGCTCCCCTTTCAATGTCAGATCTGCCTAGGCACACTGCATATTCAAGTGTATTGCTTCTGTCATAAAGAATTACGTATTCACCACAACGCAGCCTCGGCACTATACCTGATTATTAATACATGTGATGTGGATGGTAATTAATATTTCTCATGTTTTCTTAACCTGCCTGCTCTTTTTCTATGGTTGAGATAATTAGCAGTCTCTTCTGCTTGTCTTTGTCACCAAAGGAAAAAAACAAGGCAAGAGGATATATGTGACGCATGCAAATAGGGGCCCAAGGCATTGTGAATTCAAGACACAGTTTGTATGGGATTATGTGTGTGTACATGCGTGTGCATGTGTGTGTGTGTGTGATGGCTTTGTGTTGTCAGTATTCAGAGTCCCAGGTGTGTTTAGATAGTTGCACTAATGGTCCCTGCAGTCACAGCTAAGTGAGCAGCCCTGCATCAGCCCTCTCATAAAAGCAATGAGAGCGCCACAATATAAGCACACACATGCTGCATCAGAATACACGAGGTGGAGAGTCAAATGGTTATGTGTCGGTAAAGTATGGTAGCCCTCAAGGTTAAATCAAAGCAATTTTTATAACAGAATAGCAAATGTGGCACCAAGTAATAAAATCATTCAAAAAATAGGTATGGACAAGGTATGGACTATAGATTTCCCTAATGGTGGAATGTTACCGTGGTGACAAAATACACACATTAGCAAACGCTGTCAAAAAAGTTGTAAGATTGTCTGAAAACTCCGGAAAAACATACAAAATAAATGTAAACACATTTTCAGGAGCCTGTGATTATTTAGTCCCAGGGCAGTTGTAATAGCTACAACAGTAGTTCTCCATCACTGAGTGTGTTTTAATGAAATCATGTTAACCCAAGCACTTTGATAAGACAGACAAACTTATAAAGCATAATAATATAAACCCAGGCCATTAAAATCAAATTGAATTTCTTTGTGCGTTTTCTTTCTGGCTATTTTGTCTTAATCCCACAAAGATATGCAGGAATCCATTCTTCTAAACTCCCTATAGCACTATTTCTACAATTTCTGCTAACTAACCATTGTTTCATCTTGTCTGCTCTCAGATGATGTGCACAATCTAAGACTGTTCAAGCAATCAATGAAGCAGAGACGAGAGATTTCATTATTATGCACTAATTACTGTAACTAAATATATGACTTCTGCAATGCTGTTTAGTTTAGCACAAAACTTGAATCATAACACTGACAGCCCTTGGACATTTTCACATCTGTTTCTCCACCACTTTTAACTTTATTCTCTGTGTAGCTTATCATTTCCGTTGAGCGGCGGTTATAGGGCCTATATATAATGAGGCATAAACGACCACAGTCACATACTTTAACCAATGTGAATCTGCTGCCGGCTGTGTCATGCTCTTCTTAACAGCAGTAACAGCAGTACTAGCAGCCCAGTGTGGCCCTTGCCATATGGTACCTTTGATTACTGCCACAGCCCATTAGACATACACACACAGAAGGCTACAGCTGCACTCTGCTTTACTGTCAAGTTGATGTGTAATTTGAGTCATTATTCACTCCTCAAACATGTGCTATTGTCATCATCGTCATTTCCTCCTGTCACATACATCCACTTATGATTCACGGCGGCATTAGTAAGCTAGCTTTCCCTGCCCGGTCTAAGAACTAACTTATTTGGAGAAAGGGAAATTAACAGATTATTTTCCTTTAAACTACATAAACAGTACATTAAAGGTAACTTGTCTGGTTTTCCGGCATCTGCTTTTCTCCATGGAGATGTTATTGACTTGTCTGAACTGTTTCACAGTTTTGCTGAACTAGCCCTGTTGCATTCTCACATATCACCACTAGATGCTATCTACGTTACTGCAGCCTGATAGTGTGCCTGGCCTGACAGAAGAAGACCAGAGAGCACAGGTGAGTCTGAACAAGTGAAGGGAGGTGGGGAACAGGTTTCTACTGATAAAAAAAAAAAATAAAATAAAAAATCTTCCAGATGGTGGCTTTAATAATGATTTTAGCATGAATCAGCCATATCAATCAAGCAGCTGTATTGACATATCGCCAAGAGTATTTTTTATATCTTTTGGCCATTTTTTGTGACTGCACTACAATTCTGTTGCTTATTTAGTGTAAGGAAACTTGTTTACGCAATATATTTGACATATTCACTAAATTCATTCATGTGTTTGTTTCTTAAAAAAAAAAACCCATCAATATATTGCAGAGTATCATGTGCAATATATCGATTATTGCATGTATCACCATATCGTGAAAATATCGTATCCTGAGCTATGTATCGTATGTTATATCAAATCGGCAGGGAGCCTGTGATTCCCAGCCCTAGTATCCAACACAAAATGCAATTGAGTATAAGGTAACAGCACCCTCCCAGCTTCCCTGTGTCTCCTCTGCAGTACAGTCTGTCATCATACTTAGATCTATGAGCAGACAGGCAGTGTTGTAGATGTTGTTATGATGAGGCTGACCACATACCTGTCCCGCTGATGTACCTGTCCTCTATATGAGCCTGTGTGTGAGTGTATGGCCCTGCTCCAGTCCACCACCTGCTCACTCGTGGTGATTCAGAGCCACGCGAACAGATGGGGCTGTGTCTGCTCTCTGCCACATTGTTATAAATTACTCTATGGATGTGAAAATAGAAAACAGTAGTGATGGCCAAGAAAGCTGAACATATGCACGCAAACATGTTTTGTTTTTTTTAAGCTATAAATAAACATTAATATCCATGAGTTTCAAGTAAGGGCTGATAACATTTTCGAAGCATTTTTTGGCAAAGAATAGTTTATTTTGATTCAGATAAATTGGGCCAAAACATGGTTGCAGAGATATATGAGGATTATGAGAAACGGATAAAGCTTTTCTCCTGAACTGTAGAAGCCAGACTGTAATTGAATTGTTTTTAATTGTATTGTTTGTTTTAGACTTCATTGTCCCCATGGTAACCCTCAGTAACTCTAGGACAGAAGCAGTGGGCAAACATTATCAGACTCTTAGCCATTACCTAGTTGGAAGATTAGCCCGCATGGTTTGGGTTGATGGGAGAAAACAGAGTACCTAGCCAGAACTGGTCTCTGGAGTATACTGGGGACTTCTTCCATTCACAAAGTTATAGATCCATCCATCATTAAATGGTCAGTATATCAAATTACCAATAAAATTGTAAACATTTTGAAAAGATAAAATAAATTCTGCAAAAAAGAGCTGATAAAAGGTAAAAATTTTACAAAAATTATGTTATGTAAGGGCACTTTTGATTAATATTATCATCCTTTCACCTTTTTCTGACACTAAAACCTTAACTAATGCATTTACAGGCACACAGGCACTGACACACTTCTTTTGTACTGGTAAAATAACTTCAGCGTCATTGAAAACTCCCAAAAATATCAAGATAGTAATTTTTGTCAACATGCACACCCCTACATAAAATAATTGTGTATTTATAAATATAATCTGATGCTGAAATAATGAAACTAGTGCTAATAAACATTCCAGCTGCAGTCTTCCTCAGTTTGGTGACCTGTGGGACCCTTGTGAGTGTCAGGTGCTTAATTGTGACGTTGTCTTTTCTCTGGAGCCAGTGGATGAGGTCTGTGATGTTATGTCAAGAATCCTTCTCTGGGGAGGAAGAGCAGCTGCCAATGTAAATGTGTATCATACATACAGTAACATACCAGCTAAGCCTATTGACAGCACACAGGAGAGGATTATACTGTACAGGATATCAAGATGAGTTGATTCATTGGAAGCAGACAAGATGGCATATATTGATTTGAGCAGGAGTGACAAAGAAAAACATTATATCTGGACTACAAGATCAGACATCTCCAGTGCTTCTCCTTACAGTAGTGGGCAGTGCAGCAGTGGAGCAAAGTGCTCCAGGGCAGGAACAGTGTTGCTGAATTTGGGGATTAAAAGTGATTCAATATATAAACATATATCTCCTCCTGAACTCATTTTTCTTTCTCTACAAAGGTGCCAAGTGCCAACAAAAACAGTTGTGCAGGACTGTGCACTCAAAACACTGAGCGACAACACTGCATTTTAAGAACTGCACTTGGACTCCATACATGGGACAGCCTCAGATAACAAGAGGTCAAAGTTCATCGGCAGTCCAGTAGGGTCAAAAAACAGGCAGACACAATCAACACAAAAAAAGCCAAGTTGTCAGTGAAGTCCTGGACGAGAGGAGAGAGAGGGGAGTGAGACTGAGTAATACAACTGGATAAAGAACAGGTGCATCTAGTGAAGTGTGAGTGTGAATAGAGCATGGCAAGGTGGAAAAGATACTTCCCTTTGAAATAATGCATTTTTGTGTAGTGTTTGTTATATATACTAATTAGGGATGCACTGATACTGGTATTGGCTATCAGCGCAGATACTAAAATAAATTGAATCATCAGGTATCTGCTTCCAAATATGAATTCAGCTGATATTGTGGTTAGGCTTATAAACTGATGGAATAAGACAATTTACTGATTGTAATTGGCCCAGAAAATATAGTATAGTATAAGTATAAGAATAAGTTACATAACACATTTGGATAAGTTTGTCTTATTTTATTTTTGTTTTTTCTCTGGTATTGGTTGATACCAGGCATCAACAGATACTTAAATCCATAGTATGAGAATAGGAACATTTTTGGAACTGTAAAAAGCTGGATCATTACATTAATAGTAATGTAATCTAATAGTAATCATCAACCTGTCCAGGAACAGCAAAACTGACATTTTTGCTAAAAACTGGCACATAAATTCAAATACATACATTCAAAAAAGTTGTCCTTAGGAATGATGGCATGGTTAGGTATAAGATATTCTTTATTGAGCCCTGAAAATCCATTCTCTGCTTTTGATCCATCCATCAATGCCACTGGGACAACCAGGAGCAGTGGAAACCCATCTTCAGATCTTGAGCTGGGCTTGGTAAGGATTATCTCAACAGGAGGATTAGTCCATTGTGCATGCCTAGATTGATGAAGGAAACTGGAGCACCCAGAAGAAAACCATGTACCCAACCGCAGGGAAAATATGCCGACTCAGCACAACCCAGGCTGAGAGTCAATCCTGGGACCTTGGGCTTGGCGTGACGACAGTGCTAAACTGACAATAATTCAAAGCATGCAAACAAAGATAAAAGGAAGTTAACTACAAAGGTGGCATAGGAGTCACAACTTTGTTTCTCTCTTTTTGAGGTCTATACTGACTGACAATTGTGCAAAGAATATGAATGAATGAATAAATGTTTGGGAATAGTTTTAAATTGTCTCTTAAAGGGCCCATATTATGCTATATTCTGATCTATGTTGTAATTTACTTATCAAAAACATAAATTGTGTTGTGTTTGTTTCTGTTTTATCAAACAGAAAACATTCTGTTCCACCTTGTGCCATCATGTGGTAATACAGAAAGAGCACCTGTGTGTTTTTAAAAACCATACAACTATCACTAGAATAATTTGAATAATTTCAGCCCTGCAATTTCCAATCTGTATTGAACTAAAAGGTAAAAAGTAGTTGTTAACTTGAAAACTATCACATCTGGTCTTCTTCCGTCATAAAAGTAAAGGATTAATCAAACATGTGCAAAAGAAACAAAACACAACTCCAGGTATGTTTGTGATGAGGTAACAACATTCTAACCTCTTAAAGTCTTAAAACCCACAAGAGTCAATTTTCAGTAATATAGGACCTTTCAAATGTTGAAATATAATATAAGAAGTTCAGTAAAGGAGAGATTTTTAATCCCCTCTCATTTACTGTAACTGATCATTGTCCATAGATCAAAGTCTGAAAAATCTATTGCGGTGGAGCGGTATGTCACAGATATTATTGTGGCCAAATGTGCAGTTTACTTTATGCATTCAATCCAGTGCTATGATTAAGTTGGTGCAGTAATGTCTCCCGCTGCCATCTATCATCTTTTACCTGAATAATTTATCCTGGTTAAATGAGAATGCATGTTTCGAGTGTGCATTAAACATGAGCAGTAATTTGAACAGGAAATAGAAAGGTATGTAGTGACAGGCAAATGTAAGACTAAATCAGCGCTCCAAAGCAGGTCTGAGAAATAGCTGTAAAAACACATGAAATATGCATGTCCACAGTGATATTATTAGATCACAGATGTTCTATTCAGTCCACACAAAGGTAGGGCCTCCAATCTGCACCATACTAAACCAGTCCAAGTTATTTTGACAAGTCAGACCAAAGGAAATGGGCAAAATATCAGGTCTGAGTCTGACTGAAAATTATTTATAGAGTCATTCCTTTGGCTCTTTTGATCTAACCAGGGGTGTGGAACTTCTCAACGTTTCAAAAGTTGTGTTACTCCATAGGGCTGGACGCAATATTGGCAGTTATGGAAGAAGTACTCAATTTTGTTACTTATGTAAAAGTACAGATACTGGAGCAAAAAAAACAAAAACAAAAAAAACCCAAAACTTAAAATGTAGTGATTTTGATACAAATACTTAAGTACTTAAGAACAGTGCTTTACTACTGAGAGAGGACTGGTCAGGTGCATTCAGCAGATCTGTGGTCAGGGCAGTTTGAGGAGAGGAAGAGCCCAAAGTGTCCCTCCTCTGTGTCCTGCAGCATCACAGCAGTGTCCAGAGGGAGCCAGGAAAACACAACAGGAAAGTCCTCACTCTTACTCTGCTCTGGTGTTTAGGTTGGTGATGAAATGGTTCAATCCCACTAAGTAATTCCCCTGGAAGGTCTTAAGAGTATTTTGTTAGTCTTTTGCCACATTTGCTCCCATATATGGTGTAAAAAGCCTGTAGCATCTTAAATGTCCATAGCTAGCTCTTTAGCCTCTTCCACAGTCTCCATGGATATGAGGAAAACAGCTAATTTCACAAAATCCAACAGTCTCTTACTTGTGTCCTTTGAACTGTGCATGATGCACTTCTTGGTTGGTTAAAATCCCATGATATGTTGTTAAAAACTGATCTGATATGTTGTTAAAAACTGATTGAAAAACGAGGAAGCCACAGAAGCAGCCAACCACTCCATTGCCATGAGAGTGGTAGTGATCCCATATTGCCCACCTCTACACCAAAATAATAATAGAAAGAATGCTAATAAAAGAGGCTGTAAATGATTTGTATTGTCTTAAAAAGGTGAAAAACAGAAAAAGTGGTCCAAAGTTATTCCTCTCTTACCTTGTATTCCAAGCATCCTAATTATTCATCATAATTACTACATAAGCACTTTTCACAACTTTCAGGGCGGAGTTTCGACATCATGGTAATGCAAAGAAGTAGCATGCTAATAGTGCTCTTCTTTTTATTGGACAATAAAACACTTTAGAATTAGATGCAGATAGCACGCAACAGACTTATTTGACCTCAAGTACTGCCTATACAATATATCTGTACTGAGGTAGACCCAACTGGCTCAAATACATGGGAAGACAAATATATATTTCTGGACATTACACCACAATATTAGCTAATTTAGGGTGTGTGTCGTGTACTACAGGCAATGAAAATGCAACATCTTATCACTCTGTGGGAGCTACATTCTTTTGAACACTAATTACTGGCTCCAAAATGAGGTGAGGAAACACTTTTACCCAGTGGATTTCAAGCCGACTCCTGACACTCGGATTTTCTGTGTTTGGTGGGTCCTCCGGGTCCTCACTCCACTGCACTATGGAGTTTCAATTATTACAATATTAAATTATCAACCATGCAAAAATGCTTCTGAATGTCTTATCACTGGGCTACTCTGTAACATTTGTTTTTGCTAAAGTGGTGAGAAACTGGGCATACTCAAGAACAGATTACTATTACAGTTTATTTAATGGGTGAAGGAGATCTCAATAACTATGGGCCTTAGAGCAGCACTGACACTGAAACGTACAGAGGCATACAAACTACTGTCAACCACTCACAGTTAGGCAACTAAGGTTCACCAATTTATTCAATGGACAATGAGCTCATTTTTTAGGCAATTAGTTTTTGGAGTAGGTTTAGAAGTAGTCCTCTTGTCGTATACTCCAAAAGTAATTCGTTACAAAATAATTAAAAAATAGCTGGTTGCTAAAGTAAAAGCAGAAAATAAGTAGTTTCTCAAAGGTTGAAATTGTATTAATGTATATGAAATTACAGTGTAAATGTCTGGTAATAGCTATGTTTGTGTCAACAGAAAAATGGTTTTCAAACAAAATAACAGAAAGTGTAATTATAGACCTATATGCTGAAATTATAGGCAGTCTATGCCTTTGCGCCTTTACTCAGTGTGTGTGCAATTGCCATGTTAACAAGGCTGAGTTTGAAATGGCCAATAAAACACACACAAAACAAATGAATAAAATTATATGGATGCACCGAATGGCAAAACATAATCAGGCTCGCAGTCAAAAAAAGAGAAGCTTTTTATTGTCAAAACATCTGAGAACCGATAACAACATTTGCAAAAGTAGTACTATACTGTAGAACTTAATAACTTTGTAACCTCAAACCTAATAACATTTTTGTGCCTTTTATGGTCAGCCCAAGGTTTTCAGCTATTAAAGATGACAGAAAACTGACTTCTGAACCTCTGAAATACAACATTTCTGAAAAAAATGACCTTACCTTTAATAAAGAAAATGAAACCATTTGTATAACAAACAACAAGGCCAAACACACAAATGAGAAAATCTTTACTTGTTGATTATATATTCACAAAAACAATATAAACAAATGCTTTTCACATTTGCTGACATCTCAACTATGTTCCTCCTTTTCAAATCAGTGAGATACAATGCAGTGATGAAACTGCATGTTCACGGCCATGAATAAAAGAATAAACACATCTTTATGTTGGCAGAGCTGTGGAGCTCTGGAGATGTGACTACTCCCACAGGAAGAACAGCGCTGAAGGCACAGTCTGTTCCTGTGAGTGCAAGAGCAGGGAGGAGGACTCCACTCATGTATACTACAGAAGGAAGCAAAGGTAAAGATCTACCATCAAAACAGTTTCATTGGTAAAAACGTATTTCATTTAGCCATTTCTCAAGAGTCTGTGTTAGAAAAGTTTTTAAAAGTGCTATGTTTTTGACATGATTGCATAAAACGTTTATTCCTCTCCCGAAATTTTAAACCTGTCCACATGCACTAGTCCTGCTACATCATTGATCCAGCAGCAGCAGACCAGACCAAACCATGAGTCAACACAATAGCTATTTTATAATCTAAGTTACATAACAAATACAATGATTTGAAGGAAGTGCTCCGAATCCACAATGTAACAATCTGAAAATCGTACCACCAAGCCACTGAAAGATAAATTCCACTCATTCTTCATGTTGACTCACGTTGGACACATTTGGACGACCGCATGCTGTTTTCGTATTAGTCTTTGTCATTCACTGGATAGATAGAGCCTCTAGAGCAGAAGATTCAGCCGTAATGACCACATCCTCACACAGCAGTCATTCTCTGAAATAGAAACATTGTCATTTGGATAACTGTGTCAAACCTTGCATCATTCACATCAAGAGTGGTAATTTGCCCCCTCTGGTATCTTCTCTCATTACCAAATCCCTCCACAACTGTTTGCGTGTTTTTATCCCGCTCAGCTCTGTATTCCTGACAGATTCCTTTCACATATTGAATATTCAGAAAACATAGTGAATATACCATGAGCTAGTACCGCAGCCGAGCGCTTTAATTGAAGAGATCTAATGTTGGTGGTGAGATTTATGAGCTCTTAATCTGCTGATGTGGATGATTCATTGGGCTCTCAGTGAGGAGACGTGATTACAGCCATTCATTTGTCCAGGCTGGAAGATCAAACAGACAGCTTTAAAAGTACAGTTAAAGGCGCACTATGGAACTTTACAGCTTTTTTACATGGAGATGTCATTGATTTACTTGGAATGTTTGATGATTATGAACAGTAACTTTTTATCTATTTATTTTTATTATGCTTAAAGACACCTTAGGAAACATGCATTCTTGCTGTGAGCAGGGTAGCGTCTCCACTGATCTGATCTGTACTTAGTCCTCTTCATGGATATTAGATGTCATACCGTGTTACATTCTAGGCAAGGCAATAACTTCTCAATGTATTGATGTACTAACTCTTATTTGAGTAAAAGTTTTGGTTACTCTTCACTCTGTAGGTAAATCAACAGTAGGCAAAAGCTTTACGTGGACAATATGAAATTATTTGAGCATTTGTGCTTCTTGCACAGCTCCTTCAGATTTGATTTAGTCTCAAAAGTCTCACTTTTGGGTCGATGCTCCTGTCTAAAATACCAGATTTTGTGCATTTTTTAATGGTTTGTCCTTCAAATGACATTATCAAATCAGATTACGTCTCTAAAGTCACTCTTTACTTGAATAGTAGTTTTCCCTAATACGTAATTACTGGAGGGATTTCTTGAACTCTATTGTTTGTTCATGTGGTTGTTTTTGATGTTTCATGGTGCACTTTGAGCTTTTTGCTAATGTTTTTCCAATGTGGTTTTGAACTACAAATTGCAAATAAACTTTTCCTTGAGTACAGTTTTTAGCTACTCTACCCACCTCTGCAAGTATAGTAGTAAGACTTACTAGTAACTGTTTTCACTGTGGTAAGCTAGAGCAAAGCATCAACCCAAGTAGATGACAATACGAATGTGAAATCTTCGATGAAAAGTTCATGGGGATGTCTGCAAGGTGCAATGTGATTGATGTGGTGTTCGATTCTAGAAAAAACAAAAAAATACATTATTCACAGATGCTTTATAATAAATAACATATTACCATTCATACATAGGCCAGTACATGTCATCTATTTCCATCTTCTTCATTACACAAACTTGAACAGTGTGCTGATGTGAGAGTGGAGCTGTGTCTCTAGATGCAGAAAAGGCACAAAACCAATGGAAATGTAATACAGAAACATGGCTTTTTTAATCACAGTTTTTGTCATGTAGTTTTCTTTTTTCATTTCATTATAAGTGTGCAGATAGAAAGAAGGTGAAATTGAATTTGCCCTCATTCGCACTGCTGTTTTGTGATAAAGCCCAGGCCTGCTCCAGACTCACATGCTGAATGTGAGTAAGTGAATTGAGTTTCATGTGTGTCTTTATAAAGCACAGCAGAATATAATAAATACTGTATCAACGCTAACAAAAAGATGACATTATAAAACTGCCCTATTTTTTGATGACAACAGCAGAAAGACTATTGTACCACAGTGAATACTGTACGCCTATAACCCAAGTCCCATCACTACAATGACACAGTATACTTCATATAATTATTTCTAGTGTCTCCTTCCTTCATAAAATTGTATTGTTGACTGAAGTTTTAACAGAAACCTCAGCAGTATACTGTAGTAAAATCTGAACATCTTGCCAAAGTTAAAATAGGAGGTACATCTATTTTTATTTTTTATTTTTTATTACTAAACTAAATCACCTTTTCAGCCGTAAAAATGACTTTTAAAAATGTTGATAAAATGATGGTCTCTATAAAGTGAACAATCCTAGAAGGGAATGACGTCATAATCTCAGATAGAGGGCAGGGGCCAAAATAACTCCAAACACAAAATCCACAAAGGTTGTTTAGTCATTATTTGTTGTGGACTGGCTCAGTACACCTTATGGCTTATGTACAGTGCTTTCAAATGACAACAAGCACTTCTATTGGGCTGAATAATTATTACTAGTAACCGGCTACTGTGTAAAAATAATTTTCCTAACAGAAGAGGTTAATATATATGTTAAATGTTAACTCAGTGTTAATCTCCCCGGAGACAGACAACTCAGAGTTTTCTGTTTCATGATGCAGATTTGAAGCAGGGTTAGAAAACCGCCTTCATTAATTAATGTAAAAGAGGATTCACTGTGGCAACAGTAAACAAGAGTAGGGCTCCATTTTAGAGGGACAAGAAGTCATGTGAGTGTGGCCCATGCTTAGGTTTGATAAAAGAAATGTGACGAGCACATTGTTTAATCAATTTATACTATTTTAATATGAAGATACAAATGAATTTGTAAAGTCTAATTAAACTCAGGCTTTAGGGTCTCTGTGAAACTGAAAATTCTGAGTTGAGCTCTTCTAGGACAACAGATCTGCAATGGTTAAACAACAAACGTCACTATAGAATTCTTACCTGCCCTCTATCTTAATTTTAATCTATGCCACCCTTATAAGTGGTGAAAAAATGAGAATCCTTTTATTTACAGGTATTTATGGTAAAATAGTGAAGGAAACTGTCTTCAAATTCTAATGAGTTAAATACAATTGTAATTCTACATCTGTGAATAATCTGAAATTAGAATACTTTTGCCAAACTCGTCGCACACTGGCACAGTGGCAAATAAGCCATTTAAATTAACTCTGTATATTTTTCATTAAATGTGGTTGGCTCTGGTCAATTACAACTCTAACTGCCCACGCATGCTGCATTGTGCTGTGGGAAAATGGGAATTGAGCTCCAACAAGTCTACTCGGAGTAGCAGCATGAGGTCTCTTAATGAAATGTACTTTAAAAAGTCATAAACAAATCATGGTATGCCTGTCCATCACTGTGCTCTCGTAGGACTAAGCCCATTGGGAAATAAAGGCATATAATTTGAAGCTTCTCATTGACTGTATGTTTACTTGCTGTGGTTTATTTGCATTTCTATATGCTATGTTCAGGCAGTATGTTATGACAGTGTATAGTTGGATAAAGGTTAACTGACAATCGTGTATATGTTCGTGTGTACTATTACAGCGTGTCCATATGGCAGAGGCGCAACAGTTGGCCTCCATCTATCTAGTTAATATGGATACAATATTCTGTTTCATAAACGGACATGATGTGCATACAGATCATCTAAAGCTATACTGACTAAAGGACATGTATAATGTGCTCTTCAAATGTACTTTGCAGCAGATGTCATCACCATTTCCTGGGGGTATGAAGCTAACTCAAAGCACTGCTCTGTTAGAAGCTCTTTTACTCAAGTTAAACTTAATGATTTTTATTTTAACACAATCTGACCAGAAAGAACTGTCTTAGTTGGAACTACAACAGGTGAGCTGATTTGTGCTGCTAAACAAGTCCCTCTCAAATAATATTACAGTTACATTTTCAAGTCTTACTGATAAGGAGTCCCAGAGCATTGAAGGATGGGTCAAATTTCTCTGCGGGGGACAATAAAAAGTGTACCTTAACCTTAACGTTAATGTACTTTTAAGCACTGTTACACTGCATTTCATAAGTTATTATAAATCTATTTACTAGTATATTGCCAAGTATTATAGTTTCTTTATTTGATGATATTTATAAAAAAAATTATCCTACAGAAACATTATTATGAATGTGAATTGTACTACAAATAACATTTTATATTCAAATACTATTAAATTCCACACCATATGCCCTGGGTCTTTCGTATGTGTACTGTATTCGCCATATATTTCACAACACAACTACGATATCATTATGGGCATTTAACTCCAAATGAGGCATGGCAGTGGTGAGTAGGGGTCCCATTGGCCATAAAACCTAATGATGTGCCTCTACAGTCCCCAACTATCACATATGTTTCAGCTGTACCAAGGGACACAGTCTGGCTGCATGAATGCCAAATTTGCCTTGGATTCATTGACACACAGAAATGTCTTTAGTGTCACAAAAGCCTGGAAAATAGTAATAGAAAATGGCAACAACATTTAGGTGACTTTCCTTTGTAATAATTTATGGCCACAGAAACCAGCGCGTTTGAATGTGAAAATATAGGACTGGTAATACACAGCTCCCAATGCAACAGACGGTGGATAAAGCTTCATTTAAAATGGATGAAACAGACGAAATATGTCCTTAACTGTGAGAGGAAATGTCAGTGTGTGGATTTACACTTTCAGTGATGTGCTGAAAATGATAAGGTTTTTTATGAAGCGTCTGACTTCCATTTTGTTTCTCTTAAAACTAAAGCAGCAAAATAAAACTGTGTAAAAATTCAATATGTTTTAGTTTGCAATAAATTATCAGATGACCAAATGAACCTGGTTGCAGTATTAGCAGTGTATAGTTTTTGTTTATTTCACTGTGTCCATTCACTGAAAGTGATGACCAAACTTGGACCAGCCTTTAGTAACTCGGTCTTGAAAATGACTTAGACTCAAGGCCTGTTCAAATATTAACCTACAGCAGATCTCATTTCCATTGGAGAATCAACGAGACACCTCACACTGAGCTAATACAGCAGGAGCAGACTGGCTTACACAGTCACAGTCTGGACCTGAGTTCAGAGCACTGAATCGGATATAACCAACCAATGTCCTATATATTGCATTGTATGTGGAGAGTGTGTCTGGAAGCATGGGGCCTGAACACACAGTTGACAGTTCTCATTAAGCCCCTGCCTGCGTGAGATGAGATGTACGAAGACATGTTGGAGATTGAAATGACAAATATCTCTGGGTGGATCAAGGCAAGACACAAGCGCGACTCGAGGCACAAAATGGCACTGTACATCTCACACATGTGGCAACAAATGATTGAGTCTGTGTGCAATTGGTGTGAAGAAGACACTACTGAACCTTGTGATTTATGATAGGAAAGAACAACCAACGTCAACATCTCAGTATGGATTGTAGATGCTTTTTAAGTTGTCTGATAATCAGGAAGTAAGCTTTAGCATGCTACTTGTTGCTGGCTTTACTGGGATGGCTCTAGTCTCAGAGTTATAAAAAGTGCATATAAACAAATTACAGTGAAGAATTGGATGATTGAAATGCATAAGGTAAGTGAGGAATAAGTTTGGACCATTGCAAACCATTTAAAATAAAGTAATAGTTTTTCCCATTTTTAATACTGTTACAATCAGGTACAGCATCTTTAAGTTACTTAGAATTTAAAATATTTTTTTCTTCAAAAAGTATTTCTGTACAGTCAGCTCTCTGGTAAAACTTCACATCTTTTCCTGCGCGCCTTTCAGCAGATTTGATTCATAATCTTTTTCATATTTCAGGGCTGATCTGCAGTTAGAAGGTTTATTTATGTCACCTTGAAGAATAAAGAACACTGATCTATGAGCATGCTCCACTGTATAGTCCTATTCATACTTCCTCTCACACTTTACATTCAAGGAGAAAAAGTAAACAGCACAGGAAGTGGAGAAAAAGAACTGAATCACACAATCGATTCACCATTGCCTTCCCTACTACATTCAGGTATCCTTCAGTGCCTCAATTTACACTTGTGCATTCTTACTTTTTGGCATTTCCAACCTCTGCCTCCTTCTATGCCCATTTTGTCCCGCTAAAATGCTAAAATGTTCAAATCCAGATAAAACTAGGGATGCACTGATCCAGCTTTTTCAGTTCTGATACTGATTTTGATACTGTAGCTTTGAGTATCAGCCGATACCCGACATCAACCAATACGAGTGGAGAGACTGAAAACAGCATTTATTTATTTAAAACATAAAATAAAATAGGACAAAACTGATCCAAATGTGGTATGTAGTTATTTATTTATCCTACAAGTACCTACAGAATAACTTTGTATAAATGAAAATTCAAACATTGCTTTGAGGGCTGTCTATGACCAGTGTTGGCAGAACCGATACTGGGAAGCCCATATCCGATCCAGTTAATTTTTCAGTACCAGGGAGGATATCCAATGTTCATTCTCCATGTAGATAGATATGCTTTATGGCATACAGTGGACGATTATAGCCAAAGGAACAGCATTCCCATGGAAACAAGCAGGAGGAGGCCAAGAGTCAGGTTTGTGGAGATGTACACAGTACATTTTATTGCACTGAAATGTGGGTCACAGTAAGGACCCACATTTCAGTGCAAAAAAAATCAACCAAAATTTTAAAAGCTCCAAAAAAAAACCCAGGTATTAATCTAAAACATATCTGAAGTTTTTTTTCCTGCCATATCTACTGACTGAAGTTATATGTCTCGGCTACATAGGGTCAATAGTCATTACCTTACAATAACAAGTGCAAATGGATTAGCATGCCTCTCCCAGAACATTGTTGGCGAGAAAATGAACTGTCAGTGTAAAACAGAAAGCAATCAGCATGCTCTTGTGCTGTAATCACAGTCTTTGTTCAGGCCAGTCATCCTCTCTGTGGTTGTGTCAGTGGAAGTAACAGCTGTAACCTCTGGATCCTAACATCAACCTCCAACCTACAGGGGCGGGCTGTACACTGGGAGCAAGTGTTGGTTTCCAGGTAAATAAAGGTTGACTAGACACATTCAGTCCTCGAACGAAGCAGCAATCAGTGTTGGGAAGTAACTGAATACACGTACCAAAAAAACCTATTCTGAATAATTTTTTAAATTTTTTTATTTTGTGTAACTGCATTTCGGTACAGTTACTTTTTCACTTAGTGGTATTCAGAATACAGTTACTTTATGAAATTAAAAGGAAAACATGTTGGAAATTCATCATGTAATTTTGGCTTTGAACTGCACAATATTGCAGTACCTGCATGTGTGATTGTTTATCTCTAATTAGACATAAATGAATGCATAACAACAAAAATTAAGTTCTTTATAGTTATATGTTATGCTTTTACACTATAATTTAAATGCAATCCGGTGTAAAAGTATCCCAGTTATTCAGAATACAGTACTCTGATTGGCTCATGTAGCAGAATACATAATAAAATACATTTTAATGCAGGTATTCAGTATTCTGTAACTAAATACATTTTCATAGTATTCTTCCCATCACTGGTAGCAGTAACAAACATAACTATAATGCTAACCCAGAAACATCCTGGATTATAACAGCTTTGGGCACTATCCATGGGTTTCAGAATGACAAAAAGAAATAAATAAATTAGAGCCAATGCCATAGCAATGAACTTCAATGCATATAACTGCATATAACAGGAAGCTGAAAGTCAGGTCTGTGCTCTAAGTGCTTGTATCTGATTAGTTCAATACTTCAGTGAACAAGGACATATTACAGAGAGGTGATTCTGGAACCGTATCTCTCTCTTTGCCTGGCTGCTCCCCCTCTATGACCACTCACAGCACAAATATCTGTACGACAATGCTCTGCCTCAGGAAAAGTACAAGGAGATGCAATGAGTTGGAAAAGCCATTGTGAGCAGGTACATGGTACAGCCTATCAGTGCTGGTGGTGGGATTGGTCCCTGAAGAGTGAAACCATTTTAGTGTAACTCAGGCATAGGCAGTGTTTTATGTTCACATGTGTTGTGTCTTTTCAGAAAGGGCTGCTAATATATGTGTACAAATGTGGAATACACATACACATTAAAAACCACGACTCCAGATGCCACAGATACGTTAAAAGAAAATCATGCAACGTGTTCGTAATTTTTGGTGTTGTCATTTTCCCTGACTGGCATCTCAAATGGTGATGGCCAAAATATTTATTTCTACTACTTCTCAAAGAGGGGAGTCCAGAAGGCAAGTAATACAATTCATCGTAAAGGGATGGACAGGATGCTCTTCCTCCTCCTCACTCTTCCTCCCTCCTCTTCCTCACCTGTCAAGGAAACATGGACAGACTGTTGGGCTTCACACTATTCGACACTAATTTTGACACTATTTGCCACTAATTTTGACAGAAATATTTCTTACCATTGTTGAACCACTGCTATTGCAAGAGCTAA
Source organism: Taenioides sp. WSHXM2023 (assembly GCA_029959045.1). NCBI lineage: Eukaryota > Metazoa > Chordata > Actinopteri > Gobiiformes > Gobiidae > Taenioides > Taenioides sp. WSHXM2023. Next base: position 19,688,008 of record CM057086.1, on the reverse strand, counting down.
AACATAGTAATTATAATTCACATGTTTTCAAAGACAGTACAAGTATAATATTTTTTGTTAGATTGAAAGAATGGAAAGATAATACTTCCTATTTGCTGCAAAAAGAAGTGTAATTGTTGTAAGCTGACCCTATGAACTCTCCCATGTACTCAGTGGCATTAGTCCTCCAGCCCATCTTCCTCTGCAGTGAAGGGAGAAGCCTATCTCCACTTGTGGCATTTATCACTTATTGATGATGGTAATTGTTGCTGGCACCAGTGAATGGAGCAGCCCAGACGATGTGGATATTAAATCACTTCATCACTCCACAGCAGCAAATATCAACCACGGGACCATACAAGCACTTTTCATTGTCACTGGTCAACTACTTTTTCTTTTACGACGTGGCTGTCGGGTAATTTCTGTATATTAAAGGCATAAGATTTATAGGTTTATATTGGTTTATTTGTAAATGGAAGTTTGTCTCAAATCAGAAGAAGAAGCAGAAGAAGAAGCTGAGGCATGTGTGTACTGTATGTTAGTTTGTTGTTTTTTTTTTTTTTGTTTTTTTTTGTATATATATATAGTATATATATTTCCACTCATAGATTAGTTTGATTAATGTGCATCTAACAGGGTTGTCAAATGTATTGAAAATCAAATGCTAAAAATTTCGATACTAAAAATAGTATCAAAACAAGATACTCATTAAAACAAGTATAGATACTAAAAAACATTAACCAGACAGAAATGAACTTTCCTGAGTAGCTTTAGAATGATCTTGAGCTGTATCAGAACAAGTATAAGAGCACACAGACAAGTATACGCCCATGGACCACTGTGGAAAATACCTTGATGACTGAGGGGATTACACAGATATAAGGCTGCATGGTAATATAAAAGAAAGTACTATGATTTAAAGTTGAAAATGACATTATATTGTCTAAATAAAAAGTCCTTTTATTATCACTGAGGGACCAAAATCAGTATTGAGTATCGAGTCTTTTCTTTAGTATCGAAATCGAAGTTTGAAATATTAGATTCTGTTACCATGATACTAAATATACCCTGTTAATATAGTCAGATGTGCGCACCATCAATCCAACTGCCATGTGCTTTCATGTAACACAAATATTTCTACCTACCTTTGCTAAAAATAAGTCAATCTGAACATATTTAGCTTTATAAGTGAGCCAGGGGACATGTACAATTTGCCTAGACACAACAGCTGTACCAAAGCCATTATCATCAGTCAGACACACGAAAGGCAATGTCGGGACAAGCAGATCTCAAATTAGAGTTATCATTCTTGTGTGCTTGTACAATTCAACAGCTTACCGCTTGCTCACAACAACAAACATCTTTCTATTGCAGAACGAACCTGCAGAAGCCAACCTTGGCTACATACACATACACTGTCCATATATCATCTGGTACTAAATCACCACTGCATATTTTACTGTTTAATTATCAACTTCAGATAACTCAGATGTTCACATAACGTATCACATTCATGGTTTTAATACATGGACAGGTATATTCTCCCATACAAGTTCTCAATCCTAACAGTGAATCAGTAAGTAGGAGATCCTCTGAGGCTGATGTGGCAGTTACTTAAGTAAAAGTACAGATATTGGAGCATAAAATACTCAAGTAAAAGTATCAGATGAAAAAATCTACTTAAGTAAAAGTATTAAAGTACCTGTTTAAAATGTACTAAAACAGTATTTTGCACAGATTTTGAGGTCTTATAAGGCTTTAAATGGTAGTGATTTTGATAAAGATTTGTGCTGAATTTTGTTCAATAGAAGCCATCGAATCAGTTGTTTATTTTCTAGCAGTTTTTATTTGTATATTTTAGTTTGCGCAAACAATGAACTTGATCAAAAATAATTAGTACTAATCAGGTCTCAAACAATAATAAAAACACTTTTATTTTATCAGTACTGTTCAAAAATGTAGTGGAGTAGAAAGTACAGATACCTGCTATCAAATGTAGTGAAGTAAAGGTAAAATGTATTAACTTTGAAATGTAAGTAAAGTACAGATAGCTAAAATGTATACTTAAGTACAATACTTTACTACTTTCACTTTGTTACATTCCACCACTCGGTATAGGCATGACACAAAGAAGATGTGAATAATCATAACAGTGATGCTTAACTAATGCAGCCTAAAGAGATAAGTGCACAGATTTTAAGTCATATGATGAAAGACATTTAAAAATTACATGCCAGTTAAACCTGATGGAGTTTGATAAGAAATCAATTAGCTTTACGTATATGAAACTGGCATATCTGAGCATCAGATCTGCACTGTATTTAAATATGCCTGTGGGCTGTCAATCCATCGTATGTTTCAGCATTAGGATGGTAGAATCTTTAAGTAATTTTCTCATGAACAAGTCCCAATGTACTGACTTGTTTTTGTAATGCAACATTAGTATGATGTTTCCGTTGATGACTACAGCAATTATCTTAATGATTATGTTAATGATGTTTGGTATGCGACTAATTATAAGGTCAGATTGAGAACAAGAGGAAACTTTTCTTTCCTTTGACTTTCTCGGTCACCACAGTTTATCATCATATATTTTGTCACTTATTATTACTAATTACTTCATATCAATGAATTACATTTGTAACATATGACATGATCCAACTGTGTTACACAACAAAGAACTGCCATTTCATGTAATAGTGTTTTGTACATCTTCAATAATGACTTCCATTATTGGTCCATCCAAAAATAAGTAAATAAAAGGGACAGGCGACAGCAGCTCAGTTGGTAGCATGTGTCCACTGATCCAAAGGTTGACGGTTCCAATCACACTCTCAAAATAACCATCAATGGTAGAGCGGTCAGGTCCAGGTCAGATTGCCAGTGAGATTTCCAGCTCCCACAGATGAATGTTGTTGTGTCCTTGGGCAAGGCACCCACCTTGCCTCCACTGTGACCATTTACCTACAACTCTTATTGTACAGACTAGCTTTTATTACCTTTGAAATAACGGTTTCAAAGTATGAGTATGAATAGTAGTGAATCAGATTTTGGGCACCACTACATTGCAGTCTATGGTCTGTCTGTAGACCACCTCAAACTGTAGAAAAAGTCGGGCAGGTGGTGCAATGTGATGGGACATGGTGGGATGGACATGAAGAATTATACTAGTAGATAATAACACCAGCTATATCAACTATAACACAGATGGGAATGTAGGGTGCAACATATTCCAACCCAGAAAGTAACAATTCCCAAAAAGTACTTATTTTTTTTTAAAGAATATTTATGTTAAGTTATGCTTTCTATGTAAATTTCACCTCATATTACAATTCTTGTGGCTTCAATGAAAAGGTGGGGCTACAAAAGTGGAGTAAGTATCAAGGCCCTATACAACTGGGCAGGACAACTAAGAGACAGGTAGCCATCCTATGTCATTGGATAAGATAGTAAATCCGTTATTTAACTCAAGTTTGTCATCTTATATATTAAAAAGCTTCATCGTAAAAAAAGAAAAAACACATAGAAAACTGCTGAGTGCACAGATCATTGGCATTGTCTGTGAACGTCATGTTGAAAACCATCCAATCTGCTGATACACAATGGTCTGACTCCTGATCCAGTGAGAAAGTCTGAATCCCCATCGGCACAGAGCTTTGGACTGATTAATTACACCGTCTGCTGCCTATCCCACATGTGGATAAAGAGCACGCCTATCCATGTCGACGTTCGGAAACAGTGGCGGAGCGGTCCAAGTCTGTGGTGTTTGGATGGGCGTTGGGTTTCACATAATGGGGTGCTTGAGCGGCGGACAGGGCCTGAATAGGAGAGGCTGGAGGATATCGGTGGTTCTATCTGGCACCCTTTATGCGCGTGTCAGAGCGGTGAATGCATGTGTACAGGGGAAAGGTATGGAAACATTGGAGACATTATCTGCACTGGACAGCTGATACCACAGTGGGAGACGCTGCATTAAACGCCCTGGCACAGTTTATGTTTGGAAGTGATCTGGTCAACAGATATATGTGTGTGCGTGCGTGCGTGTATATTCTTAAAGGACTCTTTTACAAAGCTAATGGCAAAATAGTTGGCATGTGGAAATGGCAATGGCAGCTGGCAATGGCTCACTGCTTAGTTGATGGGGACAAATTCCAAAAAGAAGTGATGAAAAGAGCATAACAACAACAGAGTGATTTTGTTAACATTTTAAAAGTGCACTATGTAAGTTTTTTTGGGGGGTTCCGTCACCTGCTTGTCTCTATAAATATATCATTGCTCTGCCTGTTGCACAGTATGATATTAAACAGCTCTACCTAACATTTATTCAATTACAGGTGCTTTTATCGCTCAAAAATGCCTAGAAAAACAGGCATTCTGAAAGGTTTAATGCCATACTGTGAAATATTCCAGACAAAGCAAAAGTTATACAATGCACCTTTAAGGAAAGAAAAAAATAAGTAGTTTTATAATTGGAGAGAAGCCGCCACCTTGGAAAAACTAAAACAGCAGGAACCTAAATCAATAAATGTAACTAAATGGCCAACTTTAATAGCTGTACTAAGTCATAAAATAATATTGTCAAAAACATTGATTTGTGAAGAGACATTCTGATTTCATTATTTACATTTTAGGCTTGTACATTTGATATTTTAAGTCACATTTAGGTTTAGCTACAACCAAATCAGATAAGAGTGGACAGTGGTGACTTCAGTTTCTTCCCAGTGTTTGGTCATTGTTGAATGTTTCATTAGTGGCTCCTCTGGCCTGCAATTGGTTTGGTTTTCACCCTGAATAACCTTTGGTGTAATGAGCAAAAGTTACGTAGGAGAAGCAAAAGCAACACTTTCCTTAATTAAATATTGGTTTATTTTCTCAACCAAACTTCTCCACTAGTTTTAACTTTAATTTAGCTAACATTTTTTACAAAAGAAACAATTCATAAAAAATACTGTCCCACAAAAGTTGATTTAGAGAAAGTATAAGAAAAAACTGTATTACAAATTGAATTAATAATAATAATAATAATAATAATAATAATAATAATAATAATAATAATAATAATAATAATAATAATAATAATAATAATATTACCACCTTACAACAAGAATTACTACTACTTTGGTTTCTTCTATAACTACCCGCACTACTACAACTTCTTAGAATTACTAGTACTTCCAATATTCTGTTACTATAGTTACCATTGGAGGTCACCAAATACTTGGTCCACATATATATTCTATCTATTTAACCTGTACCCATTAGGTTTATAAAACATACTATATATGAGGCTCGAGGGCAGAGTGCAACAAAATGGCAGAAGCATTTAGTGGAATGACCAGTGTGGCTAAATGGAATGATATATCTTTGTGTGTATGTTGGCCCACACAAAGACAGGCTGCCCTCACAAATGGACACTTTTCTATTCTCAGGTTTCAGTTCGTATGGGGACAAGTAAGGCAAGAGGACTGTAGATGTGTACAGTTAGGCCAAAGACAAAAGCAAGAATGAAAGACAGTGATGGACTAACAGCTACATTAGGCTTAATACAACCAAGAAATTCATGACATAATTTCAAGTGCACCTTTCAGTGTGTGATAATTATTCTTGAGTTAATAATAGTAGTATTGGCACTGGTTGGTGGTTACTGATGTGGCAAGTTACTGATGTTTTCAAAAGGGACAATGGAAAGAGTGATAAACTGATCCGTAAAGCTGGTCACGTGTTTCGCTGTAAGCTGGAGATATTTGTCCCAGTGAGGGACAGGAGAACACTGGACAAACTGCTCTCCATCATGGACACTCCTGCTTCCCCACTGCACCAGACTATAGAGGGACAGAGGAGCTCATTCTCCAACAGGCTCCTACAGCGCCGCTCAAACAGTGAGAGATACAGGACTACATTCATACCATACTCTTAATTGTACAACAACTTGCCCTTATGATAACACTATGACCTGTCAATCATCATATCATCTTTGCACTGTTTTCCTTACAATTTCTTGTATATAGCTGAGATATACTTGTAGTATTGAATATTATATATTGAGTATTGAGTATTGTAGTACTGAAGAGGTGAAGTATTTATTATCAGTTGGATTCAGGTTCCTGTTGCAAAATTCCATCCGCAAGGAAACCAGTAAGGAGACTTGTTTAACAGCATAAATCAGCTCACGCTTTGTAGTTCCAACTAAGTCAGTTTCTGTATGGTCAGATTTTGTTGAAATAAAGCTAAGATTAAAGTATAAGAAAGCCTCAGACAGAGCATGCATATAGTTATCATCACACCCTCAGGGAATATTGATGACATTAGCCAGAAAGTAGCTGAAGTAAGTTGGGAAACTTGAGCATCCAAAGCCCATTAGAAATCCACTCAGATAGTGGGAAAACATACACTCAGAAAGCTACAACTCAATCCACAAATGAAAATTGAGGCCTTCAAGCTGTGAAATAAAAGTGCTAGCCATGTAGCCACCATCAGTGTAATAGGTGGTATACATTGTAAGGTATTTACAAGGGCATGAGACAAACTGTATCTTGCCAATGAGAGATTTTTACTTCATATCAGATGTGGGGAAGGTGTTGGTGATGCAGAGGTCAGAGGTGAGTGCTCTCACTTGCTTACTGTATTAGTATGTACGAGGTAAGAACTAGGATGAGATATCTAGACTTTGAAAAATCACACCTTTTTTAGCCTGTGTAATCAAACTTCGGATCTCCTGACTCAGTTCCAAGAACAGGTTGTGCTTGCTATCAAGTGGGCACCTCTGACTTTTTGTCCTGATTCACGCTCCTCTTGGGGCTGTCATTCTGTGGATGGACAGCTGGTGAGACAAATCTCAAAGAAGTGTCTGCATAAAAAGACTGAGCAGTCTCACACTCACTGTAACACATACTGTCAAAGTGAATGAGAACCACAGTCATGTACAACAGCACAGACTTTGTCGCCATCTTTTATTATATTATCTGTATAATCTAAATGAAAGGCTATAGAGAAATGGTCATAGTGGACATGCAGTGATTTTCTGTCTGTGACCCACTCAAACATATTGGGCCATCAGAGCACACTTGTACAAGCTGTAATGACAGAAAAGATAAGATTCATAAATCAAAAGCCAGTGGGGAGAGAAGCTGACACTGATGCATGCTGGGACACAAAAATGCAGTAAAAGGAAAAGGACAACGAAATAAGGGACTTATCCAGACAAACAGCCATTAGGGGTAGAAGGAAAAATATAACTAAACTACAATAAAGCATAATTTTGGACTTAAACATTTGGGCTCTATAATATGTTAAAGGCGCATTGTGTAACTTTTCTGGTGAATGATCTGCTACATGCTGTTTTCCATGAAGCTCTATTGCTCTCCTTGAAATGCTCCACGGGATGACATTACTTCTATTCAAAAGCAGGTGACGCCACTATGCAGAGTTACAGGATGTGGAGATGTGACCCCACACACAGTAAGAATATGTTTTAAACACCTGTTATTAGAATAAATGCAAGGTGGGTACGTTTAATACCATACTGTGTAACATTGTAGGAAAAGCAATAATATCCCCTCAAATCACCAGAAATGTTACATAATGCACCTTTAAATAAGATCCGACTACAACAGTGTACAGCACTGCTCTTAGCTGTCACTGTAATACCCCTAATCAAATACTTTTGCTACCTTCATCATTAGAGCAGATTTTACACATATTTCAAATGCGAGCACCAAGGTCAGATCCACTCGCCAACATCTCATTAAGACTTGGCTGTAAAATTTATGCTTCATCACTTCAGGAGGCCCACTCAACCACTGGAGAATTTAGACTGACACTTATTAATTTCATCAAGAATAACTGTTACCAATATGATGATGGCGGGTAATTTATTTGGTAAGAAAAATACGACAGACTTGCCCCAGGGCCATTATTGAGATAACTGCAAGACATATTGATTTATTTTTTCTGTTTATATCTCATGAAATGTCTGTATTCCCAACAACATGAAGCAACAATGATGTATGCAGTACCAGTATCTAAACAAACTGTTAGCCACTGTTATCCATAATGTGAATTTAGATTGATGGTGGGAGGATGTGAACTTATCTCAACATGAAAAGTCCAAAATTAGGCCCACAGTCTCCGCTTTTGTTCAGGAGTAGAAAATGCCAACCACTGAGGAAAAAAAGAAGTGAGAACACATAATATAATTAACAATACACACAATACAGTACAAATACCTAGGGTAGTATCAAAGTAGAATAGTGCGGCCACTCTGAGTGGCAGGTAAACAACATTATATTTTAAAGCTGCCCTTGAGATGCTGAATTCCTGCTGGACTAATGAGCAAATCCAGCGCGCACACACACACGCACGCACGCACGCATGCACACACACACACACACACACGTACATTGTACCGCTCAGTTGATATTTTCTCCTAGACATTGACATTTGAGTGACTTTATAGAGGTACAACTGCAAATACATAACAACCAACTCCCATTTGACATCACTGTGTCAGGCCGCTATATAAAAGCACTTTATAAGAAATGTGCACTGGTAACCTAGATTCACTTTGTCCTGGTGATGAGCTGAGGCCTCTTCTGGCTGCTTTGAAGTCTGGCCCGCCTGCTTATTTATGTGTTAATGAAATCGTCTTTATATCTTAATTTGGTGTTATGATGCCAGTGAGGCTAAGTATTCATAGATTGCCTTTTCTGAAAGTAGGTCGCAACATGACCTCTCCTATGCATAAAAATGCTGCCGTTTTAAAGTTGGCTAGCAATAGCTCAAGCTAAGCCAATCCATGCAAACTATCCAGTATAGAGTTACGTGTAAATTAACAACAAGGATCAAAACCTAAACTGTATATATAAATGGATATAGCTAACCCGCTAGCCACCGCGTTCCAAATAGGAAGTGAGTATGGGCGCTTCCGGCTGCATCGACTACAATTGACTTTACATTGAAAAACTGTCACCTCTCTCTCTCTCTTAAGACCAAAATGACAAGGCCCACTACAGCAAAGCCTTATCATTTAGGTCTTATAATGTTCATATTAACCTGCTCTACATGATCCTGGTGTTTTTATTTCGTAATTTTGTCCGTGAATAAATTCCTACTCCTTATATGGAACTGGCTCCATATTCACCCCTATAACTGCTAGCATCTTGAGCTTCATTTGACTGGAGCCGAACGATGTATAACTTATCAAGATTTAACCTGATTAACTTTTGGATCTAAATGACAGGAAGAGCTCTTGAGGCAAAACTATAAATCAAAAATAATATTGGATCTATTTGACAAATATCATTAGTAAATAAGTGCTTCCTTCATTTTTGCATTTTACCTTCAACACAGCTAATAATGTTGATTAGCATGCAGATGCGAATGCCTTCCAAGGCAGCACAATCCTTACACTTTATCTAACCTTGAGAGTAGTACAAACAGGAGGCTGGGAGACTCCATAACCTTGTACCTTATGCCAGTCTTCCCTGCTTTTACTTAAAGGATGTGGCTGTAGACAGTAGTGCTGCTCCTGCCACAGTCTCTGCTCTTTGTATTATAATAATAATACCAGAACAATGAAGTACAATGGCTCCCCAGCACAATGTTCCTGCAGCAGGTGCCAAATCAGGAAGTGGACTGCATCTGCAATAGGAGAAGAAGGAAAAATACATCAACCACTCAGAACAGGGCTCTGAAAATACTGTTCACTGCAACAGGTAGTGATTTGGCACTCATTTAAGCTAATCAACTTATTCAAGTAATGAAAAAATTAGGAAAAGAAAGAGCTTGTATTTTTAGGTGAGTCTATTAGAAACAATGAAAATCTGTTGGCCAAGGTTTTTGCTGGCATTTGTTCATTAATAGTTTAACAGTGCAACAACCAGTGAACCTCTTTCTAATGAAATAAAGTGTATGTTCATAAACATGGGTCACAAATGATGAAGAATGTGTGTACAATAGCTCTAAATATCTTAGACTTAGACTTAAACTTTATTGATCCACAAGGGAAATTATTTGGACATAGTAATAATACCTTCAATAACAAGAGGCTGATGTCAAATAAGGCATAATTATATAAATGTTGTACAAGTAAAAATAAAATATAGAAATATAATAATGCAAATATACAGTATCTCAGCTATATACAAGAGGTCATAAGGAGAAACAGTGCAAAGATTAAATAATGATTGACAGGTCATAGGGTTATCTATAACATAAGGGTGAGCTGTTTTATGTATGAATGTAGTCCTGTTGTTTACAGAATATCTTTCTGTAAAAGAAAGTTAAAACAACAACTATGGGCCTAACAGGTGCTGGTAAACGTAACAGAACGTTTACCAGCAATCCATGTATTGAATTCCATTACAGTGAGTGCACCATAACATTGTACACACAGCTTCCTTGCTGATAACGATCAAACTCTGCCTCTAAAAAAGTTACGAAACCTTATTCACAAAAGTTGCCATGAGTACGTGTTCTTCAAAATCAAATAGAACTGATGGTATCCAGCTCTATAGCATGTGAATTCCCGAACCTCCATGATATCAAACCTTTTTGTGAAAAGAACCATGAAGACTTTTGACCTTGGATATTTTGTAGCGCTTTTTCATCTCTGACAGTGATTAATTCCAGGTTGAAGCAGCAGGCCATGGAGGCAATAGAGATGCGGGATAACAGGATCTGGACAAAAGCAGCCAGAGACAGGTACAGCCCTGTGTAGCCCTGTTACACTGTCTGTGATAATGACTAGACAAAATCCATCAGAGCAGAAAGGATCCGAGTCCTGTCACTATTTCATTAACATCACCTACATATTAATCATTGTCAAAGATGCAGCTTGGAGGGACTATTTGTAGCAAGCAATTTCCCAAGTCGTTTCACTAAAATCTCAGGAGAACAGAGGGTGATGATGTGCAACTTTGTTTACTCATTTGCATATTTGAGATTAAAGCCTCCCTTTAAAAATTGATTATGTTAGAAGACTATACATTCTATCCTACCATTGCTGGCTATAGGATTGTGTATGCAACCATTGTATAGATGTATGGGGGATTAAATGATTAAATTTGATATAAATAGTGCTCTAAAACAAGACAGCCAAATGTCTTGCTCTAACTCAGTTTGAAACTCATTATGGGATATTAATTAAGATGTTAACTGTCAAATTAGAAACATCTTTGATGAGGTTATCAATCACTTTTGCTCCTCAAATAGCCAGGAAACTGAGTCTTTGAATGAAACATAGATAAATAAGGTGTACTGGGGAGGCTTAGCGGTCATGCAGTGCTCATGTCACTTGTGTAGTTATGGGTTCAAATCCCAGGTCACTTGAAATCTGAATGTTCTATCATCAACAAACCCTGAAGGAAACATGTGCTTCAATCTAATGTATTTTATTCATTTTATACATATTTTAATTCTTATTAGACATTTATTAGAATGACCCTCAAGGTTGTTTAACAATTGTGCACATGAGTCATTCACTCCATACTGGTAGTATGCTACGTGCCCTGGGGTCGATGAGGCTGCAAATCTGCAACTCTCCAACCACCATCACCACCTATAATTCAGTTTTGCTTTCCTTCCTGGTTAAACAAATTTATTTCAATGTGTAATGATTATTCTAATATTTGTAAGAAATATGATTTTACATTCCACTGTAATGTCTAATATGTGAATGTATCATGTGTGCGTATGTGTTTATTGGCCTTTTTACCTTGATTTGAACTTCTAAATGATGTGGTCAAAGGACAAAGCCTCAAATTATGCAGAAAGCAATGCCATGTTTACCTGTGGTAGATTACATGTGACAGCACTTTGTAGATAGGAGAGAAGGGTGACCATGACGACCCAGAGTCGTGTGAGGGACATCTCATTCATATCAAGGTCATCAGAGGGGCACACGTGACTCCAAATGCAGATCGTAAAGCCACAGACGAATTCTCCTTAAATCAGTTTAGCTCTGAGTAAATGCCAGTGTGTTTGTGCTTGTGTGAGTTAGTCAGACTATTGTAATCCAACAATCCTGCCTCATCTGTCTCCACAGATGAAAAAGACGAGCCAAGCTATAATTGGCATTCTCAGAAAAGATCCCAAAAGCCACAGTAATCTCAGTTTCATATAAAGAATACTGCACAACCTGAGTCATATTTATACCTGCAGGAACGTTACTAAAGGCTTTCTTCATTTTTGTGTCACTGTTCAAACAAATGCATGTGGTAAACTAGTGTAGCCTGTGCTAACTTGTGCTTCACTGTACAGTATTGGGCTCTTTGTTTGAGCCCTTCAACTTATTAACAGCTCTTAAATGTGTCCTGTCCTAGTGCAGATCTATTGTAAAAATGCTCTTAAGGTCCCAGTAAGACCACTGTGACCACTGTGTGTCTGCATCTAATTATAAAGTAGTTTTACTGTCCATGGACTAGGAAATATATGCTGGCTAGGGATGCTTAAAGATGAGCAATAAGTTTCTTTTGTTTTAAAAATTGTGCCAAAATGGATATGCAATGCTGCTACATGTATCGCCAATTAAGAAACTAAATTTAGGGAATGAAGTAAGTACAGAGCAGTAGGTATATACTGGTGGTGGCCATAGACTGTGTAAAGAAGTGAACTAAGGGAGTGTGATGTCACCCATTGCGTTCAGCTCCAGTCAAATGAATCTCATGAGGGTACCAGTTATAGGAGCGAATTTGGAGTTCCAGATTAGGAACAGGAATTTACTTACGAACAAAATAGTAAAATAAAAACACCAGGATCATGTAGAGTGGGTTAATACAAACATTTTAAGACCAAAATGATGAGGCTCACTGCAGCAGTTATAGAGAGAGGGGTGACAATTTTTCAGTGTAAACAAAATGCCACCATAGATACAAAAATCTATGGTGGCGGTGAAAATGAGTTGATCAGAGAAATAACATAATAAATACAGGAGAATAAAGATTACTCAAACGTGCATGAATAACTCTGGTTAAAAGCTCATTTTGCATAATCATTTAAAAGAAATAGTTTGAGAAGAAAAAAACAGAAGCTTTATAATACCACTTGTTTACACTGTAGCAGGGTAGGCTTTACCATAAGAAGATGTGAAAAACATTGCACCAGACCCAGTGACGGATCTTCCTATCACTCTAATGAGGATGGATAGGTTTCCGTTCAGCTTTGCAGGCCTTTTCACAAACAAACAAACAGCAGCTTTATGAATTACAAACTCTGAATGGGAGACCGCAGCAATGGGGAAAATGTCTTTGATGTGAAGAAATGAAGAGGTTCAAAGTTAGATTTGTTTTTCACTGAACAATAAAAGATGAGAAATTCCAGTAAAATTCATGTTTATACAGAGGAGGATATTATTGAACAAATCTTCATCTTGCTGATTTGATGTTTGCATTTTGTTTATCAGCTATACATTAATACGTGAGCTGAGCATCCTGCTTGCTAAGGTGACAGTTGTCGCCAAATGGTAAGAATAATCTATTTAGAAAACTGTCAACAGCAATAGATAAACAATGGTCTCACTGCATGTAATGAAATGCCCACGGGGGAAAAACAGACGCAGGTTTTCCATTATTATATTCATTTTCTACTTTTCCAGGTCAAATTATTCATACAAGATGATTCTCCACATATCACTGTAATGTGTGTCTAATATGAGCTTTGGAAAATACTCCAGGTGTTTGGATGTGAGCTCCAGCTAATCTTACGGAATAGAGCAGTACATTCAAACATTTCCTATTATGCAAAAAGTGACTTGTGTATTTGCCCTCCGCCAGTGATTCGTATTCACAAACACGGCCTTGGATTAATAAAAGTTGTTTTTCATACATTATTTTAAGTTACACAACCATAGCTGTAACAACGGTGTCCAAAAGTAATTGGAAAAGCCTGATTAATGCACAATATACCTTTATGGAAACTTGATCATTTCTTTTATTTTAAAACTATTTTTTTTAACTAAGTAAAAGTCTGTAAGAAAAGAAAACCTCTTGCCACTTCCTTAAAGACTCCTGTGAGCTTGAAGTAGAGATGCTGCTCCCACATGTTTTGTTTATTTTTTGTAAACAGTTATTAGATGCTCACAAAATTGGAGGTGGGACTTTTTGCTCTTCCCTGTATAATGTTGAACCCATACCTGTGTCTTCATGCACCCTGAAGAAGGACTGAAACATGTTGGTGTTTTTTAATTAAATAAACCATCTTTAAATAAAGATTTTTTTAAACTTTAACCTCTAACAGTGACTATTTTGTCTCTTTATTTTTCATTCTAAGCAGACTATTCCTTATATTTTCAATAGAAGATTCGCAGTCTTCAAAGAGCACCTGACCAGTTCTACTTAATATACCTCCCCAACTTTTTAACTGCTCCCACATCTGTTTTAAATAGTCTGCACCATCAGTAATAAACTGAAACTAAATGTGTAAAACAATATTCTTAAAAGGCATGAACAAAACAAAATAAATCATTGGTTCCTTGAGACTACACCCATGTATTGGAGCACTCTCTGGACAATGTGACCTTTTTCTCATCATATTGTCAGACTTAATTTCCTAAACCACTCCCGTGTGTCTCCTCATGTGCTGAAAACACTATTAGAGAGGGATAACAGGCTAATCTCAATGTAATGTTAGGACCCCAAGTCAAAAACACACAATAAATTACCATTCTTTGATCTTATCCATTTTATTCAGTGTTGCGCACTTACAACAGCGTTTTATTTTCCTTTCCTCTTTTTCAAAATTGACCACTGGAAATTGTGTTAGACCTTTGAGCCATCATAGATCATCATTCCCATCTGCTCGTGTACAGGGTGAATGAAAAACAATATTGATCAAAGCTGACATTTCAAACTTGAACAAAAAACCCTGACCAGGATATGTAGTACACACATTTGTAGTGGAGAACATAGTGTGGTATTGTTCTCTTGTGGAGAGTGCTTCCATCTCAAGGTCACATGTTCACTATAGGAGGCTATTATGATACTCCCTGACCCTGGACGTACCAAGGATATCATATTCACTTGTATTGTAAACAGACATTGTGTTTTGATCCGTTTTATAATGCATGTTAGGCTAAGAATGAATTTATCCTGTCCTTCGTGTTTCTATGATGCCAAAGGTATATGGCGATACTTACACATGCGGAGAAAAAAATGTTCTGTCAGTGTCATTAACGGCAAATTTACCCAACTGCAAAAGTGTTTACAAGATTCGGGAATGAGTCGTAAATCATAAACAAATATGTTCAGTTAATGTTTTCAAATTCCAAAAAGTTTGATCATTATTTCCAAGTCCACACCACAAGTAAAATTCACTCATTAGACTCAAAGAACTCTAACTTTCCCTCACTTTCAGTGTCCATTGATTTAATCATTGCAAGTTCAAATCGACTTAAGTTAGGAACATGTTTAGCTGGCCTACAGTCTCTGATTAGTATGCAAACCAGCCTCTGACTAACGAAGCTCACAGTAATTGATGACGTTATCGGCTCAGTGGCAGCTGATGACAAATGTGGTTACAAGAAGCACTCAGATGCTCCAGAGCTGTGAGTCAGTCTCCTGGCCTTGCACGCACCGCACGCACCACACACACCACACACACACACCACACACACACACACACACACACACACAAACACACACACACACACACACACACACACACACACACACACGGTGAATACTGACTACAGCTGCTCAAATGCACTATGTAATAGAAGTATGGCAATCTATGATCAGCCAAGATTTTACAGCCTGAGACTTCATTCATCTACTAAAATTGTTCCTGAGAACTTGTCAGTGCATTTGTGTAAACAAGACTGTGTGTTACCCTATTTAACTACAGAGAGTGCAGTGAGCTGTTGCACAAAGTAGCTGCAGTAGTCAAGTTTGTGAGTCCCTTTCTTGTACTTGCTCTAAAACAAAATTCCCTAAACATCTTTCAGTTTTCCAAAACTTAAGACATTTTACTTAATTCCTTGAAGATCTTGGCCTAGCTTCAGTCCCCTCAAAGGACAGTCAAATACACTATACAGACAAAATATATACTATTTTATCTTTTGGAACGGACCCACCCCTGCTTGCCTCCATCTTCCCCTAAAGCTCGATCAATGCTTACCAACAAGGTTTCCATAGCACCAGTTGCTTAGTAACCACAGCCCATTACTTTCTACTACACAATATCTCACTAATTCCCTGTCAGGGCTAAATTTAGAAACGCCTTTGATTTATCCCCCTTGTGCCGGATTGACAGAAGTTGGCATGTGCACATGAAGTCACCTTTCAAAATGTCCGATTTTTGGTTAAGGTTGTTGCTGTTTCAGTGAACAGAAATTCATGGGAAGAGGAGGGCTATTACTAGATCTAGTAGCCTTGAGGGAAATCTATTCATAGTTCAGTTGATTTAGTCTAAGTTATAGTTTATTCTAACTGGCCACTGTATAATATGTAAATATTGCCACAAAAATCACAATACTGCAAGATTATTATATTATTATTATATTATTATAATATCATTCAATATTTGTCACAATATAATTGTAATAAATAAATAAATAAATATAGAAATATAGTTTGTAATTTAATTTCTATGTTCTAAAACAGTGAGACTGTGTGGTTGCCTGGCCACCTAAGATTTAAAAATATCATATGTTTTAATTTAAATCAGTTTCTGAAATATTCAGTGCAGTCAAGTTAAAACTCTAATTCAGTTTTAAGGACCAAATGCAGTCAAGTAATGATGATATTACTATTGATTTATACTTAAAGTGTATAGACCTGAAAGACTAAAGAAGAGAGTGGGGGGGGAGGAGGGACGGAGTCTGGTCACTTTAAACTCCGCCCCTGCAGCGAGGTGTTTGGACTCAGAGGACACCCATTTATATATATCTATATTTTTATCACAAAGCTACCCATTCACCTAGTTTGCACGAAAATTGCCATGAAAGTACTTGTAATAGTAGAAAATTCTGTTCAAATACCATATACAGTTTCATAGCAAAAAAGTTTAATTGTTCTTTAGTTCCCTTTTAACAGTAGTATTACAAGTATGGCAAAAGGAGAAATTCAGTTTGTCAACTGAACAAAAGTTTATTTGGTGAAATATGTTTCACAGCTCATCCAAGCTGCTTCTTCAGTTCTGGTCAGACGCTGGTGGACACTGCTTTATATCTGCCTGAAGGGAGGAGCCAACTACAATGAAATTACTCTAAGACTACCACACCTATTTGTTTACAGTTTCTGTTAGTTAGCTGTTAGTTAAACTGTAAACAAATAGGTGTGAATTTCTCCTTTTGCCATAGATTCTACCTGGACTACTGAGGGATTCTACACATATTACAAGTATGGAAATAAATAAGATTTCCCAAAAATACTATTATTCTGCGATGATGCAGATTTTCCTGCTTTTACTGCACCCTAATGACTGACTATAATGATTTTGCATAATGTCTGTGACAGGTAGCTGTAAATATCAACCTTTGCTAAGTGAACAGAGCCTCTTATTGGACTGAAAACACAGGCAATTTACAATAAAGTACTTGCACTCGGGAAAATGGGCATTGCTAAATGGGCACTGAAATTATGAGTATTTTTACAATATCCCCAGCCTGGTATTAACACTGCAGTATGTGTTAAAAGTAAATTATAAAAGGCTATTTTTCAGGCATGGGTATTTTACCCAACAATTAATATGGAGCAGGCAAGACGTAACTTATTATTGACCCCAAAATAATATTCTATGAATTAAAGTCAGATCATTTGATGTAGCTAAAGGGAAAAGGACATAACACAAGGAAGTGTGTTGTATGATTTTTTGTTTTTATAGATATGCTTACATGTGCTGTCGCCTACAGACCATTAGCTGCTAAGTATATGAAAAGGCACATGATTTATGTACTGGATAATGTACTAGATACTTGTATATAGTCTTTTTACACATATAGCATGGAAGTTGGATACATATAGGATACATACAGGAGATATGTAAAAAATTGCATTTTTACATATTTATGTGATTTCTGTAGAAATAGAACATATTTGCTTTACATTATAATGGAATATACACATTTCAAGTCACACACTATAATAATGACTAAACTGTACTTCTTTTGCATTTCAAGGTATTAGTTGAATGGTTGAATACTCAGCAACCAAAAGGAAAGGATAAGAAAACACATTTTGTACTTTTTCATATTTTCATAGCCTTGTGTGGTGGATACGTCTGCCACCACTCCATAGTATTTCATCCTTTAATCCTTTATTTAGACTTATATTTTCTAATTTTGGGTGCACACATTTTAGTTAATATAAGTCTGAATTATTACTTAATTATACTTGTTTTTTTTGTTTGAGGGGCCGGACAGAGGACCTTTGGAGGAGACCATCGATGCCGAACAAAGGGGGAGCACTATTTAGTTAATTTTGCTAAGTTAGTTTGTTTGAGGTCACTTTATTATTGTTTGTTTTCGGTATTATAATTATTTGTTTTTTTTGTTACTTTAAGTTAGTAGCTTTAGTTAATTATTTAATGTAATTTACCCCTCTCTTGTGCTCAGTTTAGTTGGCCCTCATCTATTTAAACGCACCTGTTCTCCATCTCGGTTAGGTTTATGTTCTGTTCAGTTGGATTTAAGTTACCCCAGTTGGGCCTGACATTTTGTTAATGATTTACTTCATTTGAGCCTTTGTTAAATTACATTTTTGTTTCACTTTATTAAATTTAAACATATTTTTTATACCTTGTCTTTGCCTTTTTGTTTGGTCCACTACACCTAGATTATTCAATATATTTTATATTTAGCAGTGTGGGCTAAATTACAGTTATGTTTTTGCATAACGCCTATAGACCCATTGGTTACATAAGATTTGGTTGGTGAATAGGAAATATATGAAGAAAAACGCCTCGAGCTGGGATTTGAACCATCGCTACCCTGAGCTATGCAGTAAAGACAAGATTATTCTTTATGTATGAATTTAAGGCACATTTATTGCAATATAAATATACATGCATACATACATAAATACATACATACATAGTGCTACTTTAAAGTAACACAACTTTCTTTATTCTTTTCTAGTCTTTACTTTTCTCACTTTTCCAGCTTCTGCTGCCATGTGTTATCTGTAAGTAGAATTATATTTGAGCAATGATATTCAATTGTTGCCCCTTTCCCTTCAAGTGCGTTATCACATTAGGTAAAAAGTCCATAGGCCTCTCTTTCCTTGAGCTTCAAAGAGACGTTTTAAATATTGTAATATCTAAATTCACACTGCATCACTTTCAATGCCCAGAGCACACTACAGTCTGCACTGTTATTGTTCAGATGAATATATTTTTTAGCATATAGCTGCAGAAAACCTGAAAAGCCCTATCCCTATGGTATTATAGATTGCTTTATTTGGCCCTTTTAAAGAATTGCACTGGCAAATCTCCCACTCCATAAAACTAAAATGGACAACTATTTTACTCACTATAAGCCCCTGAATGATTTGCGCTCTGACTCTAAAGACTATAGAGCTTTGAGGAGATTATAAAGAATGCCTCATGAGAAGCTTAGTGGCTACACTCACAGTTAAAGGGCAATAAAGCCGACGTGGCAGTTCTATTTAATATATAAAGAGCAAAGAATGTGCTATCAGTTTTTCTAGGCTTGGGGCTGGTGGAGTATACTTATAATACCAATACTTAGATACTAATCAATAAAATAAAACTAGTAGCAAAACTAGTATCAAAAACTCATTTTCAATATCAACAAGCATAAATCACAATGAGCCTTTCCTGAATAAGTTTCGAATTAATTTGATTTATATGAGAACTAATAAAAGACCATGTGGAAATAATAAAGACACTTACTAGCATTTTGTGTTGAAATTATTATGCACAGAATTATTTTTGTGATTGTGGCATTAAAATTTAATCAAGTATTGAGCCTTTAACTTCGTATCATGATGGAGTTTGAAATTTGTGACAACATGAGCTGGTTTTGAAAATCTAATACAGAAAATACAGCTAAAAATAATTCAGTAAATCAACTGTATAGTGGATCAGAGCATCTCCAACTTCACTTTGTGGTCAAAGTGATGAATAACACTGGGGAACACTAAAATTTTAACTTTCTGTTGCATTGCATTTTGTAACTGATTCTGAAGGATTTTTAGGCGCTGATTTCAAATCTGAAATTAGTTTTTCTCCATAAGCTCTAGTTTTCATGCAATTTGAGATAGATGAAATAGTCTAAATATGAACTTACGTAACCCAAATCTAAGCGTTTTGAGATTATATACATAGATAGAGTCTAATATTTTTATCATGCTTCTTTTTTCCAGATCAAACATGGCTTCCTCATCGAGACATCGCTGTAGAAACAAGCCTGATGCCTTCTGTTACATCTGTGGTTGCTACACACTCCATCATAATAAAAATCAAAGATTGCATAAAATCTGTAGCTTGCAGAAAAAAACTAACTTCAGATTTGAACTCAGCACACTTAAATTGACTGAAAACAAGTCTTTCTTTAAATGCAACATATAGAGTGTTCCCCAGTGTAATTTGCACCATTGACATAGATTTAACAATTTAAAACAAAATATTGTGTCTTTTGAATAACCCAAAATACTCAAAATTATGCCAATAAACAGGAATCTAAAACCCTTGGGGAAGTCATGTCATGTTAGAGGCAGGTGATCAGAGCATCAGATAGGGGGCGCTGTAGGTGCTGATTGGCTGTTATATGTTGAGTGGGATCTCATTGGGGGTAGTGTTATCTGCACTGTCTGCTCTCACACAGAGGAAATGAAGAGGCAACTGTGGACAACACACGCCATGTTCTGATTAGGGAGTGACAGAACAGGTGCTTGGGTGATTTATACCATGTTCATTATAATTTGAGCATCTATTTTGCTTAATATTTATTCATTCATTTACCATAAAGCAATTACAGTGCAGTGACTTTTTAAACTTGAGTTCAAAATATCTAATTATGATTTTTCTGACAAGCATTTTGATTGTGATTAGATTTGTGATTTGTGTTTTAATAATAGGATTCTGTTCATGCACATCCAAAAGCATTTACAAAAACACAAAAAGACTGAAATATGCGAACAAATACAAGAATCACATATGGCACATGTTTGTACAAATCTAAACAGGGTTAGCAGTGACATACAGAATAAGTTGTTTGTGGAGTAAATTATGGTATGTCAAAAACTGTAGCCTCTGCAATTTGCTAATTACGTCCTTTCAAATTATTATTTAGTATTAGACTGTGATTAATCTTGCAGCCCTATTATTAGTGCTCTTAACTGAATGTGTCCAGTTCTATCCTATTTTTGGTGATTTTCTTTGGTGTTGATACTAGGGATGCAGCAATCTGATACTGGTATCAGATATCGGAGCTGATCCTGAAAATTTTGCTGAGTTGGATAATGGCTTCCAAATATCGGTTCAGCAGATTGGACATATAAATTGATGTAATAGGACTATTTACAGGTCATAGTTGGCCCAGAAAGTCTTGTAATATTTCAACTTTTATTTACACAGTTGTTCTGTAGTTATTTGAAGGATAAATAACAGCTAACAGCAGTTTAAAGGAAATAAATGCTGTTTTCAATCTCTGCCCTCGCATCGGGTGATATCGGGTAATGGCAGATACTTAAAGCTTTAGTACTGAAATCTTTGTCAGAACTGAGATAGCCGATGCAAACCTAAGTAACACTTTCTTGTGACCATACTGGCTTGTCAAAGCCTGATCCCGTCAGCACTCAGAAGCTCAGCAAGGCCGGGCCTGGTTAGTACTTGTATGGAAGACCACTGGGAAAATCAGGTGCCACAGTGGGGCGCCAGTCGCAAAAAACTGTTGTTGTGTCCTTAGGCAAGGCACTTCACCCATATTGCCTAGTATGAAACTGGTGTGTGTGAGTGATGGTGGTGGTCGGAGGGGCCGATGGCACAAATAGGCAGCCGCACTTCTGTCAGTTTGCCCCAGGGCAGCTGTGGCTACAATAGTAGCTTACCACCACCGGGTATGGAGTGAATGAACAATGCTCTGTAAAGCGTCTTTGTGACATATGTCTGTGAAAAGCGCAATATAAATAAAAAACTTACTTTCTAGTAAGTAATTTCTATACTAGTTTCAGTCAGTTATTATGTGGGAATCAATGTTTGAATCATAAACAAAGAAATCTGTTGTTTTGTTTGATCACATGCTGGCAAATGTGGATTGTTGAATTAAATGTATGTTTTTACGCTGTTCCTGCTCAGGAAACAGCAAAGCTTTGTAATTATCATGTATGGAAATTGGCCCGTGTGTATAAATAAGTTTGTGTCAGCCTTCAATTACTGCTGTCCAAGGTGAATAAATCAGTAGCACAAATATCAAAGTTTCATCTCTGTGCATTTGTAGTTGTGAGAAAGCATTGAGTTTTATTGTATGACTTTTGATTCCGGCCTTTAGCCATCTGTGTGCAGTATTAAGTAGCTGAAGGTGAAAAGGCTATAGAGACAGAGCATTGGGTTGAGAGCACAGGTCTCACAAAGGCTGCGCTCGCTACACCCCTCTCAGAGCATGACCTACCATCGCAGCAGGACCCCTTTTTTAGTGACGCACTTTTTTTTTCCTACTAAAAGCTTTTGCAAGGCTCCTTTGAGGAAATAGATTTGGTCATATTGAGACTAGAGAAGCACAAACCTGTGGAAATCCTTAGTTTGAACTATATAAGTTTCTTCTTCGTAATTGTCTGCTTTATTTGGCAATCACAAGTGACAATGATTCTTGGTTATATTTTCTGATCTTGCGGAGTCTAGCATGTTGCAGTACAGAAGTTAAACCAAGCAACACTCATGGTCTTCCTCCTGACGAGAACAAAGCTATGAAGTAATTCTATGGGACTGCACTGTGTATGTGGCACCACCTTTGTGTGCTTCTGACATATACTTTGTATATGGTGTCGTTTCAACCTAAAGAGACCAAGCAATTAGCTCTCATATCAAATGAGTCACACAGTGCTGTGCTGGGTGACCATGTCCTGAGGTCCAGGATATGCAACTGAAACAGTCTAATGAAGATACAACCATTTGTCTAGTCTTTACAGTCTTATTAGTGCCATATCACCATTTAATAATAAATTATTAAAATTAAAAATAAATAATTAAAACATTCTAGTGGCATTTCCTGCAAATAAAATATAAACAACACCAACATAGTCTCTACAGTGAACAGTTTATCAGTGTTAAAGGTAGCTACAACTCCGTCACCTTCCACTTAATTCCTATTACCTTCAATGTCATTATTTTTGTACTTGTTTGCTTAAACGGAATGACTAGTACTACTAGCTCTAATAGTCAAAAGTTACAGCCAGAATAAATTATATAAGTGGAATTCAAAATCTACTGCTGTACCAATTTTTTCATGTAATAGTTAAAGTAAGTGAAGCAAGTTAAAATGCTTTGCCCCAGTGCATATTGTCCAAATGTGGATTAGTCCGGTCGGCCAGCGCGGGGAGGCCACGGTGCTGTGGAGCTGACATGTACGCACACGCACACTCATACCGGTGTTTCACTTACCTGGTCGTTTACTGGTATCCCCGAGTTTTCCTCACATAGTCATCGCAACAGTCAGGAGTGCACACTTGCTGCTCAAACATTGCTCTCGCCATAGCCATTGTTTCATTTCCAAACTTTACTTCGTGTCCGCCGTCTCCTCCGTGCGTGTGCCAATCACGGTGTCAATCACCCAATCCGAGCCTCGCGCTCTTCTGGATTATGTTACGTCACACGTAGGGCGCGCGTGCGTGACGTCACGAGTACCGTCATGTGACTTGACGTTTTTGTGGTAGAAAATCCTCTTTTTTTCTATTTGTGCTTAGAGCATATTATTTTGATATATTTGTTTATGGTAATATTTATTATTATTCTATATTAAAGGGGGGATTTATCTATTTCTATTGTTAGAGAAATAGCCATTTTTCTTTGTTAATTGATTTGGGGGAGGAGCCTTGTACTATAAAAGGGGCCTTCCACCAACCCAGACTCAGTGTGCACTGCAGGCACCAGTTCCAGAGCCACAGCCTGCCACAGCCTGCCACAGCCTGCCACAGCCTGCCACAGCCTGCCACAGCCTGCCACAGCCTGCCACAGCCTGCCACAGCCTGCCACAGCCTGCCACAGCCTGCCACATCTATTCTTTATTTTTGGGAATAAAAGCATGACAGTATTTTTGACTGTGCCATATCATTTCTTTTTCTTCAGTAAGAACCCATGACACAAAATAAGAATGATATGTGTCTAAATCTAATTTTAAAGCATTTTTATCATTCACAAACCAAGAAGTAATGCTGGGTAGCTGGTAGCTATTGTTGTTAGCAGGAGCGCCACTGCAAAACTCTGCTCTGGCTTCCAAAAGTTGAGAAAATCGCTTAGAAACTCATCATGGTGAACAACTGGGATGCTAAGAATATGTTAAGAAAGTGAGGCCTAAGTTTAGACTGCAAGTACAGGTACAGTGGCTTTAAACATAAAATACTCCCATATATACAAGTTTTGATAACTTCTGGGATATTATCTTAAAGAATACACAGTGACAGCAATATTCTCATTCAATCATTGTGTGTTTGCGTCTGTATCACTGTGGCTCTTAATTATTGATGTGAGGATGTGATGCTGCCTGTCACAGCTTTGGGCTGTTCTCACTGGAGCCACAGCAGAGTCAGAGGAGAGGCATAAATAACTCACACATATTGAGTTATTTATCTGACATATATACACACAGGCACACTGACATCTGCTACTGTCACTGCAGTCAACCACCCAGGATTTGTGATGGGGATAAACCAGAAAACTACTGACACCACTGAGGCAATCCATGTGAATAAATACAGTCAGGAGAAATTCACACTCACCCACCTTAGTCCTAAAGGGGAAGTCAATTCTGAAAATGCCTCTAATCCAGGTAAGAAATCCTAAAATATGTGTAATAGCCTCTATGGTGGTGTCGTGGTTTAAGCACATGGTTGTTACCACTTTGGCATCTTGGGTTAGCCTCCTGGCCAAGGCTATTTGCTAATCACCTTCCCTCCTCATTTCACACTCCAGCTGTCCTGTCCAATAAAGCCAAAAAGTCCTAGAATAAATGAATATAAGTTTAATCACTTAAAGAGCCCATATTACTGTATTTTCTGAGCTATGTTATAATGTTTCCTAATCAAAAAACCTGCCTGGAGTTGTGATGTCAGGTAGGGCTCCACTGTGTTTTTAAACTCCATACACCTCCATTAGAATTATTTAGATAATTTCAGCACTAATTGACATTCTCTACTGACCTAAAGATAAAAGGTAGCTGAAGACTACCCCTTCATGACATCACAAAGTGGAACAGGGCATGCTGAGCTTTGGAGATGTAGGCAGACTGATAATAAAGGGTTACTCAGACCCGTGTGAAGGAAACAAAACACAACTCCAGTAATGCTTTTTTCCTATGTATGTTTTGAGGAGGACAGCATTGTACATAATATAAAGCTCACAAGAATAAATATTCCATAATATAGGACCTTTAACTTTAATTAACTTTGAAGTTTATGTGGAATGGCTTGCTAGTTAGTACATTTCTCTATTCAGAAATATATTCTCAGCCACATTAGCATCACTAGTTTATACCAATCACAAGACCATTTATGATATAGGTGGTAGATGCACATTCTCCCTTTTCTAAAACTACCATATTTTTTTTAAGCAAGAATATCACTATAGCAGCAGGAGTCAATGGTGCGAAATGACTTCTTATAACCTTCTCCAAGGATTGTATTTAAATTAGAGCTGTGCAGTTAATCACATTTTAATTTAGATTCAGTACTTTTCAATAGTCTGTGGTCATCTTGGGGCTTAATTGCGAGGTCCACAGCCAATCCCGTTGTCAGTAAAAGCATGTGGTTTGGAGGAGAGTTCAGACTTTGGAGAAATACTGTAATATTAAAAGTCTGTAATATTTAAAGGGCACTATGTAACTTTTTGGTTGGGGGTCCATCACCTACTTGTTTCTAAGGATAGGTCATTGCTCTGCCTGGAATGTTCCACAGTATGACATTAAACAGCTCTATCTTACATTAAATTACAGGTGGTTTTACTGCTCAAAAATACCTAAAAAAAAAACAGGCATTCTGACTGTGAGCGGGGTTGTCTCTTCACAGATCTGACCTGTAACTTGGTCTGGTTTAGTCTCCATGAAGATAGAAAGGTTTAATGCCATACTGTGAAACATTCAAAGCAAAGCAATAACATTTCCATGGACAAAAGCATTTGACGGACCCTCCATCACAAAAGTTACACAATCCACCTTTAAGTTTAGGGAATTCAAACTGAAAGCCAGTTTTGTATATATATTTATTTATATATATTTATATATATGTTGTTTTTTTTTTAATCAAACTGAATTGAAAATGAGGATCAGCTTATATGAGTAAAACAGCTGAAATCAGCTGTGCTCATGTGTAAACCTGAAGCACACGTTTGCACAGTGGGCTGTTGTGGGTGATGGATGGTAGGTCAGTGTGAGAGACTGTGTGATCCATGAGCACTGTGAGTCTGTCACAGCTCTGACGGCCACGGCCTGAAAAATGATTCATCCACACTTCCCCTGGGCATTCGTCACGGGGGTTCAATGTATGGTCTGTGTATGTGCAGTTCATGTGTGCTGGGAGTATACTGTGGGATTATATGTGGGATACAGGACCAAGTATGAACCACTGTGGCCTACACAGTTTTCCTGCTATTTCTTTCTCTCTCAATAACTATTATCTTTTTTTCCTCTGGACTGTAAGCACTATTGTAAAGACAGTACAAGTCCAGCTGGCTACATCCCCATGCACTGACAATTATATTGATTTACTGTACTACACAACAACGACTGCAGCTTCCCTTTAACAGTTATTTGCTATAAGCAAGTAATCAAAGTAAAAACAAAAAAAAAAGTCTGTGTAAAGAACAAAACAATTAAACAAACTTTAAAGCAAAAGA
The DNA here is from genome assembly GCA_029959045.1 of Taenioides sp. WSHXM2023. Lineage (NCBI taxonomy): Eukaryota > Metazoa > Chordata > Actinopteri > Gobiiformes > Gobiidae > Taenioides > Taenioides sp. WSHXM2023. Next base: position 19,661,032 of record CM057086.1, on the reverse strand, counting down.
AAACATATAGCACAGGGGACTTTTGTGGTCATTTAGTCAGACACTGCTATAGAGGTTGTGCTCCAGGTAAGGCACTGAAATGACCAGCACTAATTAAATAAATGTAATAATTGTAACTAAAACTATCCTGTATGACATTTATGGGCATTATAAAATCTAGCCTAATCCAATTCTGTCTAAAATGTAATTGCAAGTGGATGTATAGTTACAAAATAATCAACACAGTCAGCACAGCAAGCAACAGAAGACTACCTAGAACTTAAAGTAACATAGATCGTAGGATTTTATAGAGGCAACAGTGCTTGTGTTATATACAGGTCTAAAATGCGAAGTAAAGAGGAAAGGGGCTGCATACGGTGTAGTACAACAGAACAGAGCATGTTGCATCAGGGACCAAATCCAATAATGTATACATTGAGTATGGGAGCCCTTTGCTCTGTCCTTTAGAGGATAAGCAGTCAACACAAGCTCCTCTGCAGCACACATTTCACACAGAGACCACAGTACAAAGACTCCCTGTGACGTCTGCACATTCTGATAGCACAGGCTTCAGCTTATGTGCATTTGTGGCTCGTGTGTTTGGCAGATGAAATCCCAAACTAGGATCAATGTCAGCTACACGGTTGGAGGCTTTAAACTGATAACAGCTGTGTCACACTATACATCTTAATAAGCTCCAGTCCTATTCAGTGAGTACAGAGAGGAGCACTGGCAGTCAAGCAGGATCAGAAAGATAGGCACACAAATAGACAGAGCTATGGAATACAATAAGCTATAAGACATCGAGCAGAGGAGATATGAATGCATTTATGTAGGTACAATATGAATTCTGCATTCATAAGAAAGCAATATGCAAGCTCATGACGTCAAATCCAATTGGCTTTAAAAATGTACATAACTGCCTGTGTGCAATATGACTATTCATGGGTTTCAGACAAACAATTCCTTCCTGATTTGAAGGACTTTGTGAGGACCTATCCCCATTCAAAACATACAATATTTTGATTTGAATTGCTTAAATGCTATGGCACGGAGGACAGTTGCCATAGCTTGGAACCCATGAGTATGTTATGTGGATAGAATTAATTCATTATTATTTGTGTATAAAAGCAAATAATTACTTAACGGTGCACTAACGCTCTCTCTTTGTCTCCATGGAAATGAACCATTCACTAGATTATTCTAAAATTAATGTTATCTATAATCTATAATAGGCATGAGATGCTACTAAGACAAATTACAGTTCAGATTTGTGGAGAGGTGTACCCACTTCCAGTCATTTTTTGTCATAAAGCACTTGATTATAGCCAGTTTGCATGAAAACAAGCAAGAGGAAGCCCTTCTCCAGGCCAAATAAGAGAAGTAAGACCTTTTAGTGTGAGGGCGCACGTTTTTCTGTTTTTTTTTTGTTTTTTTTTTTTGTTTTTTTTCAGTGCAATAAAAAACAAAAAGTATGGTTTTATCTTTGTGTAATCTTTGGCTAAAAGTTATGTAGTGTGGCTTCAAAGGAACGAACCACACTTATACACCTAACCAAAGTTCATAAACGAGGGGACTCTCTTGTTTTGCCCAAAGACACAATGGCAACAAGACTGACAACAGATGTTCTGATCAATAGAACAATTCAACTGAATTTCCCAACATGTCATCTCAATACATCAAACGGAATCACCACTCGACAAATTGTACCCATAAAATATTCACAAACCTCATCACAAGCTTATGGAATGACCCAAATATAAAATATGAGAAAAGTTAACACCGTTGCTTTCAAACTCAATAATCCCTTCAGTATCATGGAGTAATTTGGTTGTGAAAAAATCTCAACATTACCTTAAAAAGGGCACAGCAAAGAGTTCTATGGAACTATATGTTTAGTGTATAATTAATCATGTAAAATGACCTCATTTAATCATGTACAATAATAGTGGTTTAAGGCTTATTCAAATGCACTTAATATCCTTGAAGTTGTGCAATAGGACACTATGGCTGATTAACAACTGAAACTTACCAAACCATACATTAGAAACACCTTCACACAGATCACTGGCATCAGCCAGTTGCATCTGGAAGGGCATTCAGCTTAAATCTTGCACCAGTTGAAGTCTGATTACTGCACTAAAAGAGGCAAGCGTGATCATTGTAAGCCTAGCAAGGATAAAGAAAATATTTAGTGAAATGTCTACTAAGATATCTATTGCAACTATTATCATTTTAATTCGGTCAATAGGAATAATATCACCAAAGCTCCCAATTACTGGAAAGGAAATGTCACTTTGAAAAACTTAAGATTCACAAAAGGAAAGTAAAAAGTCGTCCAGACTTGCAGACTAAGGCTCAGTGCCCTCTGGCTGTTTTGACTATTGGTTTGGCACTTCTCAGAGCTGGGATTTCAACTCGCCAACAACTGGCTGTGTACTGCTGAGAAACTGTGAAAGTGGCAGCCCAGTGTGGTGCAAGCAGACAGAGGAGAATCAGCAGTTTAAGGCAAAACATAAGGGAAGTAATGCTGCTTCTTAGAGACTTTCTTTGTGGTGAGGCTTTAAGTCGAGTTTCAGTACTTGCACATATGTTCAAACGACAATGGCATGCTATCATTTAATATATATCATTTAACAAATGAGAGCAGCACTGTGTAACTTTTCTGATGAGGTTCAGTCATCTGCTTGTCCCCATGGAGATGTAATTACTTGGTCTCAATATGCCATTAAACTGATGCATCTTGCATTTGTTCATTTACAGGTGTGTTAACTGCAAAAAAAAAAAAAAAAAAAAAAAAAGAACCAAAACCATACTATCTTTAGATGTGTGTAGAATCCATAGCAAAAGGAGAAATTAATACGTATTCGACCAAATAAACTCTGTCCAGTTGACAAATTAAATTTCTCCTTTTGCCATACTATCTTTAATTAACACTCAAAGACAGCTGAATATAACAAATGAGAGTAACACTATGTAACTTTTCTGGTGGGGGGTTCTGTCATCTGCTTGTTCCCATGGAGATGTAATTGCCTGGCCTTAGTACGGCATTAAAATGATCTATCTTGCCTTTATTCATGTACAGATTTGTTTATTGCGAGAAAAAAGAGAAAAAACTCTTACTGTGGAATCGCATGTCCACAGATCTGACCTGTAACTTGACCTTGTGGTGTCACCTTGTCTCCATGGAGAATACTATGGAACATTCAAGGCAAATAACATCTCCATGGAGACCATTTAGATACTGTAAAAGATAAACAGATGACTTGTAAACAGTAAGTGGTCAAGAAGTTGGAAATAATGGAGCTACTTTTAGTACTTCTTTTCTCAGGTTCAGAAACTTACAAATCAAGTCATCTAGGCCTACAATAAGTGTGTGGCGGTCCAAAACAGTTTTCCTCTCACAAAACTTTGAATGTGTTGGAGTGTCAACTGGAAACACTGGAGCACATTATTTTGCTTGAATATGCATCCAATTATCTCTTTATCCTACCCCAATTTGCAGCATCCTCTGTAACGTTTTGTTTGTCCCATGCCTCAAACAGAAATAGCAGAAAGCACGTCCATTCTGTGCAGTGACGTGTGTGACTTTGCAGCAGGGACAGGAGCAATGTTATGTGAGCTCCCAGAGGTTTGGTGTTGGGGCTGTACAGACACTGTGCACCTGCCCATTGGACATCAGCTGTCCCAGGACGACCCTATGTCCCAGAATGAACCTACTTTTGTGGTCATTTAGTCAGACTCTGCTATAGAGGTTGTTCTCCAGGTAAGACACTCAAATGACCAGCACTAATTAAATAAATGTAATAATAATAACTAAAACTATCCTGTATGACATTTATGGGCATTATAACATCTAGCCTAATCCAAGTCTGTCTAAAATGTAATTGCAAGTGGATGTATAGTTACAAAATAATCAATACAGTCTGGGAAGCGATAAAAGTGCATGGACTTTAACTCAAGAAACAAAAAGCCTGCACTGCCCTCTAGCAGAAAATAATGCTCATGACCATAATAAATGAATGTGGCCGTGTGCGTTTAAGAACTATGGAACACTGTTGCTGCCTCTAGGCCAAGACGCTCTTAAATGAACCTTTTCCTGGCTTAATAAAGGATAAATTAAGGAAGTTAAATCAGTTAAGAACAATACAGAACAGATAAAGCAAATCAAATCAAGTGACGCTTGTTTGTTGAATAAAAATGAAAAGAATAAAGTCGAAAAGCTGATTCATATTTGTAAAGCAACGTTATAACATTCATTCTGCTTCTGTGACATACGACGTCAGCCACTTCATTTCATTTCGTCAGTGTTTTTGGCGTGCTGATGCATAATTTTTTAAAACTGTGATTGCAATTATCATTTCATTAAATTATTATTTAAATACTCGTGATTATAACTTGATTTCCATAATCGACCAGTCCTACCTCAATGTACTTCACAAATCTCTTCATCCATGACAAAGCCATAAAATATCACGCGAACCATTTCCTATGCCCACCATTTGATCCTTATGTGAGCCTTCTACCAGCAGATGGCGCTGCTGTCATTACCTTGAAAAGTGTAAACTGATGATTCTATGACTCTACTACAACATTTCTGTCTTTTCTGTCTAACATGACATAACTTTACTTATTATTTATTAGTTATTATTATGAATGATTAGCGGGGGTCAGAATTGTAGGCAACAACAACGTGCTCATCGGGAACTCAGCCTGAGCTACTGGACGTCCGAAACAAAGAGGCTTATCCCACCCACGAGGGAACGCCCTCGTCCCGCCCCTCAGCTCTACTCTAATTCTGATTGGTTAGATTGAGGTTCTACGATTCTCTGATTGGCTCCGTGGTTTCGTTGTTGAATGCCTGTTGTTCACCCTCGCTTTGGAGTAGGAGCGCCCCTTGACAGTGGATTGCTTTGATTCATGTTTTTTGTACACGAATTTCTCACTCTGGAAGATTATTTTAATTATATGCCCAACGAGAGGAGCGCATGAAGGTAGTGCAATTTTAAATATTTTATTTAATTTTGTATTGTTTGTCAAAGTATCTATAATCTCACTTGCCTCGAGCAATATTTGAGTTTAGCCTTGCCATTTGCCGTCAAGTTACTTGTCCATATCCAAGATGCGTGTTTTTTTAGTACATTCTGAGATGTTGTTGTCACCTTAAAATGTCAAGTCTATTCTGAGAGACGTGATATTACTAAGTTGATTTTTGACTTGTGCACCTCTTTCTTTGATGATTGATGCAATATTGATTTTGTAATTTTCAGATGGTAGTCAATATAGGTAGTAGCCCGCTGAGTGCATTTTAGCTGGTTATGTGCTGTTCTAAATGGGAATATAAGGACTATTGCCTTGGTTTTAAACAAAGGGTGTTGAGGCAGGTGGATCTGTTTCTGAGCAACCACTGGGGCAGTGTATTGCCTTGGACAAAATGAACACAGAACAGTATCTTCAAAACATGTTTTTCTTTTGTCTTTGTGGGGCAGTGTACATTAATTTCACTGACTGGTGCCTTTTGTGAAGTATAAAGCAGATACCATAAATTTTTATATAGCCTGGGCCTCTTGGTTTATGTGAGCCATGTGTATATGCTTCCATACATTTTAGTAGTGTGCTGGATGATATCAATTACCCTTGTTATTACTTTTACTAAACATAAAAACTCTGTTTAAAACAATGTTAACAATGTTTATGACAAGGGATTTTTTTTTTCATAAGGAAGTTGTATTGTGTTGGCTATAAACACAAAGGGAAATGTAATATTTTATGAGATCATTATCATGCTTTCTCCATAAATGCCAAACATTACACTTGATCAGAAAAGCTTATAAAGCTATCTAAAGAGTTAGGACAGTATGACTGTGTTGTATTCACACTTGACACTGTGATATGCGCAAAAACAAACATGGAAAATATTTAATAATGTTACCACCAAAGCCCTGACATCAGTCATTTTAAATCCTCAGCTGTGAGCTGTGGTCTGGCTAGTCCTTACCCTTGTGTTTATAGTATTAACACATTTTTGGAGATTCTGATTCCCATTTCTTCCCTTTTTACTTCAGTTATATATATATATATATATATATATATATATATATATATATATATATATATATATATATATATATATATATATATATATATATATATGAATGTTTGACGTTGAAAAGAGTAATCCACCATGTTTCATAAAATGGGTTAAAGTAAACACAAATATAGCCTTGAGACCAGATAATTATAGCTTTGGCCTTTCTTACCCTGGCCACAACTGCCTATGAGTTAGGCCTGCATACTCCACTTTAAAATCTGCAGCTTTATTCTACCTGTGCCCGCACGGCTTAAACATATGGATGGTTTCTCTTTACTATTCATAAAACTGGAATTCACCAGGAGCACTTGACTCAAGATCTTGATCCTGATAGAACTTGGTTTCAAATTGCGTCTTTTGTATTTGCTAAAGTCTCCCAGTGTGCACCTGTGTAATCACGTTCTCTGTGTCCAGGAGAAGATGAACGTGGATGCTCTGAGCAGGGCTGAGCTGCTGACTCTGCTCAGTATCCTGGAGGGAGAGCTGGAGGCCCAAGATGTGGTCATCCATGCGCTACGGGTGAGATAACTAACCACTATATTATATTTAGTGTAATTAGACTTTGTCACAACTTGCTTGCAGCCCAAAATTTGCTAAAGTAAAATAGTAGAAGTAGTTGTAGCAAATAAACTAGTGTTCCACAGTGTTGTAGAGCTCTGTAGTTCTTGCTAAAGGCCCTGCTGTGGTCCTCACCTCACCTCAGGTAGATCAGGACGCTTACATTACCTGCTTTGTTCTTCTGATTTACTAACATAACATTAGCTAATTATAGTCTTCCTTTTTTCTTGGAACATGAATTTAGATTTAATGATTTATAATTATACTTGGCTTAATCTATATGGGGAGTAGTTTGTTCATAGTGACATGGTTAGACTCAAAATCCCTTTGAATGAGAAACCCTCCAAAGTGTCTCAGGTGAAAAGGAGTGGCTGTGTACACAAGGCAATCTGTTCTTATAAGACAATGGTAAAGGGAGGGTTTCCACTGCCTGTTATTACAATAGAGAACCAGATAAGAGCATTTCCACAACTCCTAGGGGCCATGGTTCCACTGGGTAGGTCAGCTTAAAGCAAATGTTAATGCTATAGAATTTACCACAATCTAAGTATAAAGGAGGCAAAGAAGCAATCAGGAGCACAGAACTCTTGACTTGTCTAAGAGTGTGGAAAAGCAAGACCAGTCATAACATTCTAGGTTAATTAGAAATGTCAGATTTGTTGCTAAAATTACTCATAGTAAATATTTTGAATTGGTTAAGTTCAAGACTACAACATTGTCAAAAATTGTAAATATTAATTTGCCCTTGAGTCTCCCCTCCATTCTGTGACCATTTCCTCCCTTCCTCACACACAGATTTACATTACGGGGGGTCTTTGATGTTGGACCACTGACCACAGTCCAGGCCCTATCTCGCCTCCACACACTCACAGTGCTCTCAGGGGGGACACTTAGGCTGCTGTGTTTATTATTGGGAGGATGTACAGAGCTGTAGGCCCCAATAGCTCACTTCCCCTCTGCCCGCTGGGACCTTCTAAAAACTGTTCTTACTAGACCGTCTGGCCCTCAGAATTAGGCATTGAACTGTGCTAGGTCACTTGATTTGCTTAGGGCTGGGGATTGTTAAAATATTTCTTTGATGTATAAAAAAAAATGGTACTACTTAAACCTGGTTCCCAAGAGAATGTAGAAAGTTACAGTTCCAGCTCACAAAAATGATAAAAACTAGTTTTTGCGAAATAAATAGTTATTTATATTTTAGAAAAGATCAACACAACATGGGCAGTGGGGAAAATCTCTGCCTTCTTTTAGATCTTCTATCTGCCTATATTACATCTTATTAGATTTTTATTTGTAATGATAGATAGTCATACCTAAAACCTTCTAGCTAAATGGCAAGATGCTTAACCCCTTTGTGTAACCCCTCTGCCGTTACACACAAAAGTATCTGAATGATCATAGTTATCTTAATTTCCCTTTCTGTGAGGAACTTGGTTTCTGATTAAAGAGTGTCATTGGTGGGGCATGTCGGTGCAGAGGGCTGATTGTGTTTACATTTTTTATTACTTAGTTACTCAGACAATCAGTGTCTCACAGTGGGAACATTCTCTGGAGCATGACTTCAGAAAACAAGTCGTACAGGAGTGGCAGTACCAAAAAGTCGATCATTGTCTTTTAACAAGGAAGTGAATGCTGTTGTTATTCTCTGTCAGACATATATCAAATGAATAGAGACCTTAAGTAATGTCTTAAGCCAAGGAAGGTCATTTTAATATTTTTGTGCTGCACCCATCATAAATTAAAACATGAACTATAGATGAAAATAGCTAACTAGCTGTTGCTCTGATTAGCTCGTGTTATGCTTAGAAGATGATATGATTTCCTCTTGTCCCGTAATGTCTATTTTTGCAGCTTAATGTGTTTTCCTGTTTCTGGACAATGGTGCACAGAGGGCTAGAGTGGACTGCTCTGATAAGGTTGTACAACATGTTGCTGTTTGGTATGGCATTACGAACTGACAAAAATATGTAATTTGCCTCCCTCGCTTGAATTTGACTGCAAGTCCTTTGTCCCCCTTGTTGTACAGTGTCAAAGTGTCAAGATTACTCTCAAATGTGCATTACTGAACTGGCCATTACGTACCATTTTAGACTTGTGTTATTTGTGACAACATCATTGCATAGTGGACATATATTGGCCTTTGAATAATTTAAGAATTGTTTATCTGATCTGATCTGTTCTAAATTGTCAGTAAACACCATACCAAAAACTTTCATTTTCCGCATATTGATTGATGTTACTAAAACTATAGGTATATCTGCCGTGTACTGATGTGCAAGGCAGTATAACTTTATGCTTTGTGATTAGAGGTCTTGCAAGGTCAATGGTAGTCTTAGGAAAAAAGAGACAATTATGTTTTTTGATATTTGACATGCCTGGTCCTGCTGCCCCTTTGTGTGTGCAGTGGTTGAGCTGCAGAGGAGCAAACTAATTCTGCAGGAATGCATTTATTTAACCCCAACCCCAGGAAATGCTTTTGGATTTGACATGTTACCGTGGAGACCACCGTGTTCAAGCTGACAATGTCAGATGGAAAAGTCTTGGGCCTACGTATTTGATTTACTTAGAGTATATTTTCTTAAACATACTTTAGTTAGACTAAAATAAAGTACGAGAAATCACTCTTCACCAAGACAAAGACAGCAGTAATACACATCTATTGTACTATAGTAGTTATATTTTTAGGAGTCGAAGTAGCAGCAACAAGTTACTTTTAATGTTTTAGGAGGTACGGACAGTTTCTATTCCTACTATATTAATTCAGTAGGCTATGCTCATTTTGACTTGTGATCAGTGGTCCTCTGAAGAAGACGAGCATCTTATTCCCTGATGTGGTCTAGGTCTGAATTGTAAGGGTTGTATCGTGGAAATCAGCCGAGCTAAGACATGTCAGTACCCATGCGAGTAATTTACTTTGGCGACCCCTAAAAGAAGCAGTGTTGGGACTTTTCTATGTGTATTTGCTGTGAGGATTAACTCTGAGTGCATGTGTAACAGGAGAGATGTGTTAGGTGGCCCTCTCCAGCTGCTCCGTCTATTGTTAACAGCTCATTACAGAAGCCTATGACAGAAACCTTACTCCCTTCCTCTGTGTCTCCTCACACAAGGCCCGGACTGTGCCTCGGAGCTGCAGGTAACCTACTGACAAACCAGTAATACTGCTGTAATATATGCACAACCAGAACTTCAGTGAGGAAAGCAAAAAAATGTTGAATGAATTGATTTGGTTGAAGACATTTTATTTTAAGAGTGTTCCAGAAATTGGTACAGAAAACAAATGCTTGCTTGGAAGAAAATTTTGCAGTACATGACCTGAAATTAGAGCTTAAAAGCAGGGTAATGTTATTCCCTCTCATGAAGGAAACCACACTCTGTCATTAGGATCCGAACTGTCCCAAGAAAACCATGAGGGACCAAGCCCTGGCCACTTGGGTAAAAACACACCACTGCAGTTTGAGTCCAGCCCTAAGATCTGCTAAAGTACTCCTCATCTAAGGCATGAAAACCTACAAGGTTGTCAATATGGCTAGCTACATTATTCCAGTTTTTAGGGCTTGATTATTGAGCCAGCAGGTCCTCACAATGCTTCAAATGGCATGCTAGAAATGTATGACCCTTTAAATGTTTCCCTTTCAATAAAAAGGTTTGGATCTAAGTAGAGTCTGCATGCACAAGAGCTTTTTTTTTTTTTTATTGACGGGCACAACTAGGTGAAGTTGTGACTCAATTTAGTTCTGAACAACTAACTACCCTATCCAGTTATAGTTATATGATCATTTACTTGAACCACATAAATCATTAGCTATAATGAGGAAACCAGACTGTTCTATTGCAGCTCAGATCCTTGTGGTGTGCCATAGAGACTGGACATCAGAAGTAACGTAAAGCATTGAGCAAGTGTCTCGGAGTGCCCCATGTAAACCCTTTTTTACTGAATTCTTTGTTAAGCCACAGAAAAGACCCTGCAACACAGCACTCCCCCAGGGCTGTGTGCGCATGTGGAGAGAGAGCGAGACTGACAGAGGAACCCAAGTAACAAGAGGCACTTTCTGAGAAATGATGAAGAGACATTGGAATGCGGTGTCATGCATGTTTGGGCAGCGGACAGAGGGGGCTATAGGACATGGGGCATCTGTCTGGTTAACATTTCATGGAAAGATGGACGGTTTTGACAAAGGCATGTCTTCATAAAATAGTGACTAAAGAATTAATTTGCATAATTCTGACAGTCGGCATATGCACCATTACTGTAAGGAGCTAATAGGACCACCATGATTCCAAACTTGACTAATTTTGTGACTATTGATTCTGAAGCAAAACTGGCATAATAAAAGTTCCTCTTATTATTTCTATAAATGTGTATGAGGAAGTTTGATTCCGGTTGACCATCATTTTTAAATACTGGATAAAGTTACACTTGGATTAACTTTAACTAGAGGTTTTTGTATTTTGATGATAAGTATTATTCACTCAGCATATTGGACTGTGGGTGGCAGACACATAAACCTAGTGATTAAGCCAGGGCAAACACAGGCAGGTAATGACAATGATAAGGAGACATTTTGCACTGCTCACTTCATTTATTCTATTTGCTCATTTCATCAGATTTCAAATCCAGTTTCATTAAATCATTGATGTCCCTTGGGAGAGATTCACATGTGCCCCGTGTGGGGGGCTGGCCAGACCTCACCTCTTTGTGTTTGGGTTAAAGGAGAGAGACCATCTGCTGTAGTGCTCACAACAATAACTTTACACTCATTTCCTCTACAAATACACATGCTTTCCTCTAGGTGCAAATGTTTTTATGGCATTGGCAAGTCTTATTGTGTATCTTTTTTACTGTGTTGTATGACGTATAGGAAAAGAAGATTCACTTTTTTTGTATAATCAGAGTTGGGCCACTGACACGACATATTTCTAAGGGCAGTCGCGGGCTACATGTCTTTCTTTTGTTCTCATCAGCAGCCTCACCATCCAGAGACTGGCTTACAATAAGTAAATTGGTAACTTTTAGTACTACTTTTAGTAGTAGTGAACCAAACAGTTGTCCATCAGGCATGTAAATAAATCATACTTTTTCAGTAGTGTACTTCCCATTAAATGAAAACTTTCAAAATATGCCACCTGCTTCTCCTAACAGGAATAAGGTAAACGCAAATACCAGATGTAAAATTTGTTAAAGTTTTTTTTTTTTTCTCTCTCTTTAGGCCCAGCACAGAGATGCTTTCGTCCAGGAGCGTTACAGACAATATGACCTCAGTGATCCATTCCTGGCCTTGCAGAGGGACAGTGAAGCAGAGGAGCGGCAGAATGCACTGGCCCAGAACAACAGCAGTCTAACAGGACGCGCAGTGGGCCCAAACCCTCTGGCTGTACTCAAGCTGGTTATGGCTCACTGCAAAAGGATGCAGGAGAGGATGATGGGTCAACTGGCTGCCACAGAAAGAAGACATAAAAGGGTAAAGTCGAACAGAAAAGTGTTTAACGTAGATCTTGTTGTTTTGTTTTGTATGGATCTTTAGTTTACTCGTGGTTTACACTTGTTAATGGGTTCACTTGTCCTGGTTTAGACCTGGTTTGGTCCTGATTTGGTGCTAGTTTGGTCCTGGTTTAGGTCCTGGCCCCTTTACATTACTTTGCAAAGACTTAAGCCATATCATGTCTCCCTATTAACCAATCAGAGAAAGACATGGTCCATTGTGTCAAATCAAACATGGCTGCAAAAAGCAAGCAAAAAATAAAGAAAAATAACAGAGGACTGTGAGACAACCCAGATCTCTGTGGAATCAATGAGCTAAGCACTTAACTCTGTAAATCTGCGAATGAGGTAAGATACATGTTCGTTCTGAATGTAACAACAATATTCAAAAGGAGAGACACATGCTTTAAATTAGTGACTGTGAAAATTGGACATGCTCTTAGTCTTGTTCCAGACCATTTTAATTCAAACAGAAAGTCGGGGCTTCCTCTTAAGGCAAGATCTAGCCCAGGTTTAGTTCTTGATTTAGTGCCAGTTTAGTCCCAATTTTGATTGTGGTCTGTGTGTGCATGTGAAAACAGTGTAAACAATGCACTTTTCTCTGTATTAATGCATTAGTTTTAGACACATGTATGTCATACTTTCAGGATGTTTTAGTAACTTGAAGATGGTATTTAGGTGACTGCAAGGTTAGGTAGAGGTATGAATTTATACAGACAGACACACCCAATGCTTAGACTTTGCCAAGGGAGGCCATGCATTTCCTTGTCTAATCCAGATAATATAATAAAAGCATATGCGAATCAGCAGGCTACAACTTCATATTGACACTTTATGTAATTTGTCTCATACTTAATGTAATGTGATCTATTTTACCCTGTGATTGACAGATGATAGCTGATTTGGAGGAGGAGAAACGGTGCCGGACTCAAGAATCTGCCAGAAATGAAGAGGTCTTGTGTATTCTCCAAATGGAAAGGGACAAACTTTTTCAACAGGTATCAGAGAAACAATTTTATAAACTCTTGGCACTAGTGACTGTTTTACATACAAATTTCTACTATAAATTGAATTTCACAGTTAAATTTCAACTACTGGTTGCATTACTATAGTACACGGTGTTGTACAATAAAATAACCAGTTTCAAGTTGAGGCACTAGCAGATCATTTACCTTATTTGATCTTGTATTGCTTAGTCTGAGTAGAAATGCATTGTATGACTCAGCAGGGAGGAGAGGGCTGGGCCTGGGAAAGTACAGGCACTGGAGGGTGTCTGTGGCTCTGTCCGTGTGGAGCTGGTCTGGAGGAAACCGAGGAGGATGGGGCCATTGTTTGGTTGTTCTGCAGCTCTGGGCTGTTATGGCCTCAGGAAATGTGAGATAAAGGATGGCCATGACTAATACAGGGTCACTGTGCAGACACACTCACGGAGCTCAACATGAGGCACTGTTAAAGCCTGCACAGGGACATTATGTAAGAGACGCTTTCTCAGTGTTCCCCAATCACCCCCTGTCTTTCTTCTCAATATTATGAAAACACATGGAGACAAAAAGATTCATACATCCTTACCTGGGGTTTCTCAGTGCATTGTATCATAAGGTTATATAATAAACATTTTTGAGATATTATAAAGTAAATTCTTGCATTTAATTTAAATAAACCATCAAAATATACTAAAGCAGGCTATTGTTACATTTAGTTAACATTTGTCTTGACTGCCTCCTTGTGGTCAAATTGGTAGTGATGCTCTGACTACCTTTTTGTTTCCTTTGTTCAGTTGGAGGCGGAGCGTACCACTGTGCAGCGCTTGGAGAAGGAGCAGGTTCAGACGGTGAGCCAGGTGGAGGAGTCCCTGTCCCAGCAGCAACAGCTCTCCTCCACCTTGAGTCTAGAGCTGCAGCGGGCCTGCAGCCAAGCACAGGAGGAGGCCCAGAAGGCCACCCAGCTCCACAGCAGACTGCAGGAGGAAACCAGTGCTCTGGAGAAGCTTCAGAACACTCTAGAGGAAGAGAGGAGACACTTAGCTCAATTAGAGGCCAAGTCTGAGAGGCAGTTGGCTGAGTTTCATACAGAGCGAGAGCAGTTAAAATCTCTGCTCCATAAAGAAAAGGAGAGATGTAAGGAGCTTGAAAGACAGGTAGAAGAGCTCACAGAGACATTAGCTTCTGTACAACACTTGTGCGATATAAAGGAAGAAAATGTACTGTCCAACACGGCATCGGAGTCAACATCTGTTCAGACAGAACCAGATGGAAAAGTTAGCAGCACCTCTCAACCAGTCTCAGTGTCCAAGGCAAACGGCAATCACACTAACAAAGGGACAGAGTCCATAAAAGAGAGGAAAGACCCTGAAAATGAGGTGATAGTGGAAAACGGCAGTGGACCATTGTCTCAGTCACCTCTTCACCCTCTCTCTCACCCCCGCTCTCCCTCTAGCACAGCCTCCTCTTCCCTCTCCTCCTCCCCTGTCTCCTCCCCAGTGCTGGCCAAGCGCCTCGGGAGCCCAGGCTTTCATCAGTCCGCTTACCAGGCTGGAGTCAATCAGCGTTTCCAAGCTGCCAGGCACAAGTTCCAGACTCAGGCAGAACTGGAGCAGCAGCATCACAGCAGTGGGCCTCTGTCTCCTCGAGACTTATCCCCTACCACCTCTGCCCCCCCTCCACCAGAGAACAGCACTGCCAAACAACTGGCTCGCAACACTGTCACACAGGTGCTGTCCCGCTTCACAAGCCAACAGGCTGGGGTTAAACTGGCCCCTATCAGCAGCTCTCCTTTTGGTACTGATTACCGCAACTTGTCTTCCCCTACTGGTCCAAAGTCTCCCTCATCAGGGCCATTATCTCCAGGCATTCGCTCACCACTCACTCCACGCTCGGAGCGCACATATCCACCTCCAGTTCCCCCCAAAAGGCCAGGCATGAGTCCCACTCCTGGATCCCCAAGTCACTCCGCTAGGAGTCTCCACTTCCCAGAGCTGTCAGGAAACTGTGGAGACAAAAGTGTGCAGGAGGGTGCTAAAGAGCCCGATCTGGTCCTGTCATCCAGCAGTTAACAGTTAAAACTTGGATAAACTGATTTAGAACCTTGAATCAACTTGTAGCACATAATTTCAATTGAGAAACAAACAATAGTGGAAAAACTCAACTTAGTTAAGGAGTTGGCCTGCTTCTACCTCTGTAGCATTAATAAAACTATTTTAAATAAACATACTGTAGGGGTGCTTTGAATAATGATGGAAGCTTGAGCACATAAAATTTATCCAGAACTTCCCCACTGAAATTTGCTATTACATAAAGATCTGCTATTTCTATTCCTCCTAAGATGTATAAGATGTAAATGTGCTTTGTAGCTATGTATACAGTAAATAGAAAATTAAATGCAAAAAAAAGAGCACAACAGAAACGTAATAACTTAAGTCTAGTATCTGTTAAGTTGCTACTGTAAAATGTTATTGAGAATATTGTGTATATGTTACTGTATACACTTGACTTAATTTCTATGATTCTAAGATGAAAACCAGTTCTTTCTTCAGTAACATACAATAAGCTGTAGAAAATAAAGGTATACGTTTAGTTGTTTTTCTTATAATTACATAGGCTACTGTATCTTTCTTTCTCTTGTTAAATATGGAAAATATGTAACTGACTTAGTGATACTTTGCACTAGACCTATAGGTCTAAACAAAGCAGATTAAGAAACAAAGTCTTTAAAATTATATTATTTATGTTTTTATTGCCTTTGCCACAGGTGCAAGGTGTACAGCACAGATCTCAGGGTACACTTTATTGTCCCCATAGGGAAATTTGTCCTCTGCATTTGAGGACAAATCCGTCAATGCTGCTGGACATCTCATCAGGAGTGGGGACCCAATCCAGATCTTGTTGCTAGGCTTGGGCCTCCTTTAGCTGGAAGTGTACCTATGATGCGTGTTTTGGGTTGATGGGGGAAACCGGAGTGCCTGGAGGAAACACACCCAGACATGGAGAGAACATGCAAACTCAGCACAGAAAGGCGCGGAACCTTCTGTGAAGCGTGCTAGTCACTCAGCCTCTTTAGAAGCATTTGGATAAATGATCAACGCCGCCCCCTACTGTCAACTATGAAAAGGTGCTAGAAGGCAACCTTCACCTTTTCGTCTTATTCAAAGTCACACAGTAACACAGTGTAACCAGTTTTAGGTGAAATGTACAGAGATGTCATTGTTGTAATCTCTCACAAAATAGTGTTTAGTACTGTACTTCATTGTTGACCATATTCATTTGTCTCTGCCTTAAAACACGGCATTATCTAAACTGGAATGTTTTCGTTTTATTTATACTACTATGACTGTAAATCAAATAAATAATTGGTTCAAGCATTGCCACCTTCCCCCTCATTTCTTTTCTCGCATTGCAGTAGTCACATCCATATCATAAAATAGCCGTCAGAGATAATCAATTGGTGTTTCTGAAGAGAAATTCCAAATACCCTTTCGTTCGGAACACTACCGGGTTGACTATTGTCGATCCATGTTTGTCAGACGTGCTGTAGGTGCCCTTAGAAATTCCCAACGAGGAAACCTGCATATGTCAATTTCCGGTAGAATTTGAACTCTTGCAAAATAAAATAAAACTAAATAATAATAATAATAATAATAATAATAATAATAATAATAATAATAATAATAATAATAATAATAATAATAATAATCTGCATCAGACAACAACATAGATACTGTGTATTATTTGAAATTAGTTTAATATTTAATTGTTTGAACAGGTCTGACGATTTTCGATTCACGTAATTATTTTGTACACCGGAAGCTTGGGCCGGATAGACCTTTGTATCTTCACTGTGTTGTGCTGAGGACTGGATCACGTAGCCATGACGGCTCCGGTAAACGTTATATTTCTTTTAACCAAAACTATTGTGAATTTATGACCCAATTTAAGATTAAATCACTGATACACAGGGCTTTTATGTAATGAGTTTATTGGCACGAATTCTGACCATGGAAGTATATTATAGAGCTATGCTCAGACAAGTTAAGCTAGCGGGTGGAAATGCTATAATAACTGCTTGTACAGGAAGTTCCTGTTGCTTGATCTCTTGTTATGTCTCTTGCCACGATGTATTCCTTTCGGTTTCAGTCTTACATTGTGTTCTTGATTGTTAACTGAATGCGTAGTGCCCTTCTTATAAAACAATGAATAGATTTGTATCTGTCGCGGTTAGACAGTTTGTGCCTCTGAGTCGCAGTTTGCATTATTCTGCTGTCTGTTCCCAGGTGATGACCAACCCTGAGGAAATCTCCAGACTGTACAGAGAGCTGAGTCTCTTCCCTTCCTTAACCAGAGCTGATGTGGGACCAGTCATCACTTCTCAGTACGGAGGCAAATACAGCAACATTTACACAGGTTTGCAGTCTTGTGGTTTTATTGCCTTCCAAAGGTTCTCTATTGAACTGAAAGTAGTCTGCCTCTTGTTTCCCCAGAATGGAGCCAGCGTGATTTGGACAGAAACGAGAATGTCAAATTTTGCAGACAGTACATCGTTTTCCACGATGATGCATCAGTGGTGTTCTCTGGTGCTTGTGGAAACTGTTCTGAAATCAAAGGAGAGTGAGTGACATGCTCATTTTTATCTTAAGTATTTTACAGGAACAAATCAAACACTGTGTAATTGACTTTTCCATTTTATTGTTAGGGTATTAAGTAAAGATTCTCCTTCAGGGGAAATGAAAGCTGTTGTCAGGGAGTGCACCATCAAGGGGGAAGATAAACAATACTTGGAGGTCAGCTGATGTATTGTGACTGTTATGAGTACGTTTTTGCTATATTGTATCTGCCTACGACATAAGTGGATGTTTTCACTTGCCTTTTTTTCAGATCTGGAGTAAAAACATCAAAATGAAAAGTATCAACCTCACAGCCTTAAAAAAGCATGGAAAAGTCTTTGAAGACAGTTAGTCATTTTGATAAAATCAGTTAAATTTGTTTTTCTTGTTTTGATAATAAAGCTGACATTTACTCTTTTAGACCAGTTCGGGTGTCTGGTTTGGTCTCACTCAGAAACCCACCTTCTATATGTGGCTGAAAAGAAAAGACCCAAAACTGAGTCCTTTTTCCAGGTTTGTTTTCTGAACCAATTGCCTATTCACAAAAGATTTTCACAAGGCGGTTTCACAGAAATCTAAATTGCAGAGTTGTAATTTTTTACCCTATTAACATCCTCTTAAACCAAACATCTTAAGCAAGCAAATACTACTTCCTGTTTCAACATGAATATGGTTTTTCACAAACTTGCAACATAACACCATATCAAACCTGTTTACTGTTACTGTTAATGAATCACTTTTCCTTCCTGTACATGCAATTTGTAATGATTTCTTTGTCTCAGACTGAGGCACCAGAGTTGTCTGCAATCGGGGATGATGATGAACCTCTGAGATGTGAGAAAAAAGATACTGTTAAAGTGAGTGCTTTCTGAAAGCATGATATTGTCCATTTCAACTCTATGGTAAAATCTCTGGTTACTGTTCTGTAGGGGGAGCAATTCGCCTTTTATGAAGACTGGGGCGAGGCACTGGTCAGCAAGAGCAGCCCAGTGCTTTGTGTTTTGGACATTGAAGGGGACAATGTGTCTATTTTGGAAGGTGTGCCTGAAGATATCTCTCCTGGGCAGGTTGGTCTATACTTCCGTTATACCTTCCAGATTCATATTTTCTTAATTTAACATCCCCTAATATCACTGTTTTGCAGGCCTTTTGGGCTCCAGATGACACAGGAGTCGTCTTTGTGGGCTGGTGGCATGAACCATTCAGACTTGGCCTTACATACTGCCCTAATAGGAGGTTAGATTTGTACACATGGATCGTAATACAAATGAAATACTGGTTTATTGTTTATGTTGCCTAAACATCTATATATTTCTGTTTTGTTAGGTCCTCTTTGTTCTATGTGGATCTCACTGGCGGTAAATGTGGTAAGTTATGTCAAGAACTACTCATGCTACATTTTTTGTAGTGTACTGCAAGATGGTGTGTGTGATTCGGAAAAGGTAGCCATATCAGGTGTCTCTCATAGGGATTTGCTGTATTCTGTCTTGACTGGACAGTTTTCTGGTTTCAATAAAGCATGCAATTAACATATGATCAGCAGTGGCATCCCTTACTAGTCATACAACATTTAAAAATATTTTTCAAATGTTTCATATAATCATTGTTAAATCTGTTTAATTGTCTCCCTCAGAGCAGTTAACCTCAGGCTCCACTGCCGTGTGCTCTCCCAGGCTCAGTCCAGACCACTGCAGGATTGCATACTTGGAGTGCTCTGTGTATGGACCACATATGCAGTGTAGCAAGTTGTGCATGGTAAATAAACACAATTTTCTCTCGCCACATAATTTGTATATGCTAAATGTTTTGTGTTCTGCTTGCATGATACTAGTATGACTGGTACACCAAAAAGACATCTGTGATTGTGGATATAGTGAACAGGCTAAGAGAAGGTAAGTGTTTTTTCTGTTTGTTTTTTGGGTATTACATTTTTGCAATATAGATAATTATAATTTAATTTATTTTGATATTGGTTGGTTTACAGATGGCTTCACTGGAATCTATGGCTCCCAGCTCTCTCCTCAGTGCTGGTCAGCCGATAGCCAGCGTATAATTGTTGCAACTCCCCAGAAAAGTCGTAAGGTAGGTCATTTCTGTAGTAGTGTCTTGAACTGTCCCAATCAAATAGATACATTAAAAAAACAACAACATTGATTTTTGTCAACTTTTTAAGGATCTACTCATGGTTGACATAAACACTGGTGTCGTCACTTCTTTAACTTCAAGTGAGTAAGATTTTAATATAATGTAACCAGAAATAATAGATCTGTGATAATTCAGTGTGATTTTAATGTATTGGGTTTATACTGTGTTTCAAATATTTTTCCAATTTCTAGACTCAGATGCAGGAAACTGGTGTCTGTTGAACATAGTTAGAGATCTGATGGTGGTCAGTTGCTCTTCACCAAATCACCCTCCACGTCTGGTAGGATGAATTACATTGCCAGTTATTGTTTTTTCCAGTTCTGAATACACACACACTACATTTATATTTTGAACTTATTTTGTGAACATGTTTAGAGAGTGGGCTTCCTTCCAGCCAGGGAATCTCAGGAGAAAGTGGCCTGGGTGACTCTGGAAGACTGCGATGTTTTAGAAGATATTGACTGGAATATCTTGACGTTAAGCCCCCCTCCAGAGCAAGACAACAGCCAATATTGTAACTATGCAAAACTACCTTTAATGGGGTGTAGTTGTAAGGTTCTTTATACAATGGTGTGTGTGTGTGTGATATGTTTGTCTTTGTTTTAGCCGGGCTTGATTTTGAAGCCTTACTAATTAAACCTAAAGAAATAAAAGAAGGTGTGAAACTTCCTCTGGTTGTAATTCCTCATGGTAAGTGAATGTGAACTTGTACTTTGCAAATACTGTTTCTATGCATGACTTTTGACTATGCATATTTTTAAAATGTAAGTATAGGTGGACCACACTCTGTTTATGTTGCTGAATGGATGTTCTCTTGTGCTGTGATGTGCAGAATGGGCTTTGCTTCTTTACTTGGTGAGTAATGTAATCATTCAGTATTAAAAATTGTGTACATGTTTCAAAAATGTTTTTCTTTTATTCCTTGGTATTTTACAGTGAATTATCGTGGGTCTCTTGGCTTTGGACAAGACAGTATACTCTCATTACCTGGCAATGTTGGTACACAGGATGTAAAAGATGTTCAAGTAAATTTGAATGATCAGATTCTAGTCCATGAAAGTGGCCCTTTGCTTTTTATAATATATTTACATAAGTTGTTTTTGATATTTCAGTTTGCAGTGGAAAGTATTCTAAAAGGCACTGATTTTGATTCGGAAAAGGTGGCCGTATCAGGTGGCTCTCATGGGGGTTTTCTGGCCTGTCACCTGATTGGACAGTATCCTGGTTTCTACAAAGCATGTGTTGCACGCAATCCTGTCATTAACATAGCATCAATGCTTTCCTCCACTGACATACCAGACTGGTAAATGTTATGCAAATTTTCGAAGGTTACAAATAGTTAGAATCATGATAACTGAAACTTTTTTTTAAATTACTTTCGATTTTGCAGGTGCCTTGCTGTGTCTGGCTCTGACTACAGCGTTGACAGCCTTCCTGACCCTGCAGTTTTGGAACGAATGTTGAGCTTATCACCAATTAAACATGTTCCAAAGGTGCCTCTTTTTACTTTTATACTTTTTATATTTTTTATACATCATGAATCTGCAAATAACGGTTGATAATATTTTTTACAGGTACAAACACCTGTGTTGCTTACAATAGGTGAAGATGACAAACGCGTCCCTAGCAAGCAAGGCATTGAGTATTACAGAGCTCTGAAAGCAAAGAAAGTCCCTGTTCGGTAAGCCACACCTCATGACTGGATATAGCTGTGTTACTAGTGAGGCTGTTGTTGTGCTTCTTCATATTTGTCTGTGTTTTTCTTCCCAGTCTATTGTGGTATCCAGGAAATAATCACTCTCTCTCAAAGGTGGACGCAGAGTCGGATGGCTTCATGAACATTGCTCTTTGGTTCATTCAGCATCTGTTTAAGCAAGGTTAAATTTGAGTTAATTTCTCACTAAGAAGGAGCAAAGATGTGTAAATCATAGTTTGCTTTTTTCAAATTCTATGCCAAAGTCTTTTTTATAATGCTATTTGAGCACTTAATTGTAACCTAACTGTAAAAATATTTCAATTGTTTTTTTCTCAACGCTGTCAGTGCAAACTTCCAATAAAGCCTTGTTCAGTAAAAGCACATGATAAGGTTCCTGGACTATTAAATATTATAGATCATAAAGAAAGAGGAACTGATATTTATACAGATGAATAACCTTTACAATACAATTTCACTTCTGTGCATATTGGATCCAGGTGACTGCAATTCAGAAGTGAATCATTTTAAATGCAATTAGCTGTTTGCTATGTATTGTAAAAAGAACATTTATTTATTTTGCATATACAGTCAGACACAGTTTTAATCAAACATAATGTAATATTTATAATCAAGTAATGTACTTGAACATAATATTTATATCCTTGAACAATCATAAATTCTTTAGACATGAGGTTCATTATATAGAATTTTGTTCATTTGAGACCTTGTTGTCATTGTTTTGTTTTTAAAATACTTTAATATACTTACAGTGTATTCTATGTTGATTCTTAATATAGTTGACAAAGAATAATATTAAACAATTTATGCTGAAATCATTCATCTCTGACCTGCATGTTAAATGCTAATTTTTTTTAATGGTGTTCTAAATAATTAGAGAAAAAAAATGCACTCATGAAAACCTGTTTAAGTACATAATTTAAAATAAATTGTGCTAATGGTGCAAACACAATTCATTAATAATTTACATGATTAAAAAAGTGTTTGCTTCCTTTCTCTCCCATCCTTAAATTCAGAAAATAAGTCTTCATTTGGAAACAACAAATTTTCTAACTGCATAATATTGTTTCTTCTGCAAATATAATCGTCTGATGAAAAGAGAACCTTCAACACTTTCTTCACTTTTTTTACGAGTCCCAAAACAGCTACACTGGGAGTGGGACAGCCCCCCACAAGTCACATGACACAGACATATAAATTGCAAAACACTTTCAAGTCCCGTTAACTCACGGCACCAAGAGCAAGGAGGAATTATGATTTAGCTTGTTTCCTAATAACATTCATCTCCACCAGAAGCTATGGTAAGTGCATTTTCTAAATGGACATTTTCCTTATAGGATTTCATTACAAAAGAAATGAAGAGACTTGCTACCTATAGAAGATGTGGTTTGTGACATTCAGATATGGTCAAGAAATATGTGAGTGCAACAAAAATACACTTTGAAACCTAATGAAAACAGCTCTAGAGACTGAAAGTGTGCTGAACTCGAGAGCCAGACTCAAGATGACAATAAAGTTTTCCTTAAAACAGTTGTCTATACACAGGTTGGTCATATGATGGGAGGAATGCTGATTGACTGGTACAGTGAGAGAAACAAGAATGATACTGCATTTGTTTTGTAATAACAAAAAAAATGTCAAAATCATGCAAAAAACATAATACCAATCTTGTAAAAATCTATATATGAATATTATATTAATATCAATTAAATAACTATATTTATCCTCAAAAGGTATTTGAATATTTCCACCGAAGGTGTTTGTGCAGGTTCAGCTGCATTTGGTGCATTTTTGCCACAGCCCTTTGCTACTTCTAAGCACCATATCTCCATGGATACCAAAAAAATAACCCAGCTCA
The DNA here is from genome assembly GCA_029959045.1 of Taenioides sp. WSHXM2023. Taxonomy (NCBI): domain Eukaryota; kingdom Metazoa; phylum Chordata; class Actinopteri; order Gobiiformes; family Gobiidae; genus Taenioides; species Taenioides sp. WSHXM2023. Next base: position 19,637,612 of record CM057086.1, on the reverse strand, counting down.
TTTCACACCATCCAACAGTTCTTATCTTATGCCCTTCACATTGCACAAGCTGCACTCCTTAATTGTTGTGGGTGATGGTCATCCAGCCAGATGAGAGAAGGGGACAATGAACAGACTACAGGTGAAATTTAATGCTACACTGGAACATTTCAGGCAAACACCTTAACATCTCAGTGAAGATATTAACGTGCTTGCTTCACCAGAAAAATTACCAAAAATGCACCTTTAATAATGAATATTGTTGCTAGGGAAACCTAAAATGTAGAGTTTGGTTCCTAGAGTCTATAAAAATAAAGTAGGAGGCCCACAGAGTCTAGCATTTTGAGAATGGAGTGCTGTGGTTGAATGGTATGGTACAATAGCGTAGGAGGGGCCATACCATTAGTGGCTTTATATAGTTTTGTGTGTTTGTTTCAGTGAGCAGCTGTCACCTTCCTGCATTTTAAATGTATTTCTAAACTCCTCAGGAAACCAGTGAATGGTTCAGTACTGGGATGATGCTCTCTTTTTCTAGTTTGTGTTCATTGTTGACTAGGATTTTGTTTTGATGTTTTGTCTGTGTTATTTTGGTGACATTCAATATCACAGTGTTGTCTCTACATCAGCTCACTTCTTGTTTTCTGTGGGCTACGCTATTGCCATCATGATAATGTGTTCCTTCCTATATTTGTGCAGAGTATGTTACTGTAACATTAGCTGCTGTTAAAACTCTGTTTCCTTTTTCAGGCTCTCTTAACATCAGTTCTGTTGCTGGGACACCTTCCAGTGATTTGGACTATAAACATGACCTTCTTCCCATGTGATGCTAATGCCACAGGCAATGCAGTAAACTGCTCTAAAAGACCACTCAACCATGTCCCCTTATTTCACTCAGAAACTCTATCACTGCTGGATTTGAGTAATACTAAGTTAAGAAATCTGCAACAACGTTCTTTTCAGGGCATCCCAAACCTACAGACTTTAAAAGTAAATTGTGTACCCAATTGTGAAGTGGTGAAGCCATACAAATTAGAAATTGAGAAATACACTTTTACAATTCTTCAAAAGCTTGAAACCCTCTGTCTTTATGGAAACGGCCTCTCAACTCTCCCCTTGTTACCCAAAAGTCTAAAGTATTTGGATATACGAAGTAACAGCATTTTTCACATTGACAGCTTGAAAACCCCCAATCTTAATTTTCTTTTGCTCTCAAAGAATTGTTTTTACGCCAACCAATGCAACCAGTCTCTCCACATAGGTGAGGATGTTTTTAAAAATCTACCCAATTTAAAACAACTGTCTTTAGGGTATAATAACCTAACAACAGTTCCCAAAGGATTACCTTCATCCCTTGAACATCTGGATCTAAAAGAAAACACAATTACAGAAATACCTGATTATGCATTCTCCAGTTTGACCAAACTGACTTTTCTGAGTTTGGAGTGGAATTGCCAGCGCTGTGACCATGCAGTAAGACCATGCTTTCCTTGTCCAAATAATGCTCCTTTAAGATTAAAGCCAAAGTCACTATTTTGTAAAAATAGTTCAATTTCCTCTCTAAGCTTAAGAGGGAACTCACTAAAAATGTTTCCAAAAGGCTTTTTTTCAGCGTTAAAAAAACTGAAAAGGTTGGATTTATCAGACAATTTTCTTGCCCCAGAGATTCAAAATGGTACCTTCTTCACAGAGCTGAAAGGCTTACTATGGATAAGCCTTGTTTATAACTATGAGCCTAAAACAACATACGGTGAACTTAACCTTTCATCACATCTTGCTGAAATGTCACGCCTACAAACTCTACGTCTTACTGGTTATTTTTTCCATAAGCTGTCAAATGACAGCTATAAAGTTCTATCAAAACTTCACTATCTAAAAACTTTAGATTTTTCTATGAACTTCATTAGCGTCAGTAATATGACAGCTCTCAGCATATTACCATCAATCAGAAACATTGATTTTTCCCAAAACTTACTTAAAGGTGTCAGTTTGTGCAACAAGCCTCATGTATATTCACACTCTGCGCAATCCTTTGTACAAACAGAAAGAAAAGTCTCCACTATTGAATATAGCTTACAAGATCAGCCAGCTATAACGTCAGATGATAAGTTTTTAACTATAGCAGACTTTAGAAGACAAATCTGCAACAATACACTGACATTTAACTTATCTGCAAATGATATTCTCCTTCTTGACCAAGATGTGTTTACAGGGATGGAGAATGCCGTTTGCATTGACCTTTCCTTTAACTACATGAATCAGCAATTAAAGAAAGGACTTTTCACAAATTTGAGAAAATTGTCTTATCTTGATTTGTCATACAATAGATTTGATCTTTATTTCAATGAGGCTTTTAGTGAACTCAAAAACACCCTTAAGGGGTTGGATCTTAGTAATAATAATTTCCATTTTAACTTGCGAGGTTTGGGTCATAGTTTTGATTTTCTTAATAATCTGACAGAATTATCAGTTTTGAGTTTAGCAAACAATGATATTGGGATGCGCATAACCAAGAGACTTTTCAGTAGCTCTTTAAATTACTTATATTTCAATGGCAATCACTTGGGTGTTATGTGGGAACCAGAAAACTATAACTACCACAATTTTTTTCAAAATTTGACAAATCTAACTCACCTTGACATTTCTAATAATCGCCTAACTGAGATTATACCAGAAATTTGGTGTAACTTCCCAACAAGCATAATATTTCTTAGAATCAGCTCGAACGAACTAACCAGTTTTCCATGGCAAAACCTGTCCACATTACTACATTTGGAATACTTGGATCTTAGTCACAATCACATTCTATATTTACCACAAACGGTACAGTTTGGAGCTAATTTTTCCACTTTGGACCTCAGCCACAATGTGATTACTTTTATTCCTGATCTCTTTTTCTCAAACATTAAATCATTACAATGTTTATATCTCAATAACAATCAGATAAAGGAGTTTAATCAGGAATTATTCCCAGTCCCATTCAAAAATGGTAGCACTCTACGCAAACTAAGGCTTCATTACAACCCCTTTAGGTGTGACTGTGGCACGGCTTGGTTTGCAGACTTTTTGAGTACAACTCCACTAGAGATCCCTTATCTCACCACCTTAGTGCAATGTGGATTTCCAGAGTCACAACACGGGAAAAGCATTCTCTATTTGGCCGGACAGAGTTCCTGTCAGGACATATATGGTGGTCTGGCTTTCCTCGTGTGCACCCTCTTGTGCGTGATGTTGACAGCTTTTCCCCTGCTGAATCATCTCTACAGCTGGGACTTGTGGTACAGCATCCAAGTGCTTTGGGCTGGATACAGGGGCTATTCTCAGTTAGAAGAAAGTGACTCCAAACACCTTTATGATGCATTTGTGCTGTTTGACACTAAAAACCAAGCTGTGAGAGACTGGGTTTACAACGAGTTAATCTGTCATTTGGAAAACACAGAGCACCGAAAATTTTGCCTCTGTTTGGAAGAGAGGGACTGGGTCCCAGGATTTTCCTGTATTGAGAATCTACACAACGCTGTCTACAAAAGTGTGAAGACAGTGTTTGTCTTGTCCAGTGGAGGAGACACAGCAAACGGGGTTATACGCCAGGCCTTCTTCATGGTTCAGCAGAGACTTCTGGATGAAAAGGTGAGAATATTTAATCTGTGTCATTTATATTCTGTACAGAGTGATGTAGGCTACAACATGTGCGATTGTGTCCCTCACAGGTAGACTCAGCCGTACTAGTGCTGTTGGATGACATGTTTCCAAAGCTCAAATATCTGCAGCTGAGAAAAAGACTGTGCAGGAGGTCTGTTCTGTCCTGGCCCAAAAACCCAAAGGCTCAGCCTCTGTTCTGGAATCATCTGAGACTAGCATTATCTTTGGACAACCTCAAGTTTTATGACAAAAAAATGAGCGAAAGTTTTGTGTAACTATATCTATTGTACAATTACATTACATCCCCAACCATGCTATGGCTGCTCTCAGTCACTAATTACCTCTAAAATGTGCTCTTATTAACAGTAGAGCATAGTGCAGTTTTAAGTATAATGTGTACATGAACTTTAAAAGTAGTAAGCCTACTTGTTCCACTTAATAGATGGCTCATAAATGTGGTTAAAGTCTTGTCTGTGTAACTTCCCTCTTCTGTATCATGTGACAAAGTTCCTGCTTTATTTGTCCAGTTGACAAATTAAATTTCTCCTTTTGCTATTGTTTTTTAAAGTTTTTTTTTTTTTTTTTTTTTTCATTTATCTCAAATCTATGTTTTTGTAGTGTTAAATCAAACTAAAAGGTCCCAGTAAAAAGGAAACATTTAATCTTTGTTATCGTCTCTGTATTATTAGAACATTAAAAAACAGAACTGCATATCTTAGAACTTTTCGACTCACTTAAGCTTGAAGAGGAGAATTCATCACATCATCCTCAACAAGAGCCCCCAGCGCAGCCACGCGCCTGCGGGAGCGCGCTGCTGCTGCCTGTTGGTCAGTACAGGACAGTACAGGACAGCACGGGACAGCACGGGACAGCACGGGTCACAGCTGAGCCTGAGCCGATGGCATCATGGAGCCTGCTCTGAGGTCGGCCGCTTCATTTCTCAACTGATGGAGAGATGCATCAGAAACGCGGGGCAGTTTGGATTGCACAGGTGAGATATTATGTAGACTACATAATGTAGTTTACATTTAAATGGATATATATTTTGTATTTTGCGTAAAAGATTAATTATTATGTAATGTTCCATCTTGAACCAAGCGCAAATTCCCATAGCCATGTGTATCAGTAAGAAACTAATCCTTTATGGCACGGCTGTAGTAGATCTATCTTGGATCTGACATTTCAGGTTTTAATCGTGCTAACGACATGGCCTGTTAGTTTACGTTGAACATAGATTTTGCTTTGACTGCATGTCACTTGGATTGTGTGCTATATGTTAACTAAATTATCTGTGGACTGTAGAATTCTACTGTCTTTTTGCAACAGCTAGTGTCCAGTTTTGAAGTAGCCTTAATTGAAATTTTAAAGTTTATAGAAGTCCCTAATTCTTTTCCGCGACTATGTGTGGGGCTTAGGGTTTTAGGCATTACATTTTTACTTTCTTTTCTTATAGTCTACTTTGCAACCAAAATGTAGGCAGATATTTTTACTTAAAAATATCAGCATTGTGTTGGGCCTATAGACTATAATTTTGTATTAACATGTTTTAGTACATTCAGACTACTAACATAGCTGTCACAGAACAATGACACTGTATTGACTGACAGACATTTCCAACCAATCTCTCAGTTGTATCACGTGCAGTGATTCCCTGCACCCAATCCTCTTGGATTAGAGGAGGGATTATGATTTGGATTTTCCAATGTTTTCTGTGGCCCTGTCCCTAATGGTCTGAGCCGGTGTATCTTTTTATGATAAACATGTTTTATTGTTTTCGGAACCTTATTAGATCTTGGCAACCTTTACCTTTGTATTACTATTTATTTTCACCATAATAAACATGTTGCTTTGGCTTAATGTTTTTTTTTTTCTTTCTTTTTTCCCCCGCAGATACCAGGATGTCTGTTTGCCTTTGATGCTGAATAAAATTCATCATCATATCTAGAAAATGGACAAAATTATCGTGGAGCCTTAACTTTATTAAAAGACAGTACATGTCTGTATGTTTTAGTTGGATATACTATATTGCCATACAAAAATGCCTTTAAATATTAGAGCAAAACCTGCTCAGAGCAAGCTGTCTGCTGTTTCAAAGAGTAGTGGCCATGCTGCTGCCAGTGTGCACCATTCTCGTGTTTCCAGAGCCCCTAAACATGCAAAAGGCAAAACTTTAACTTCCATCCCAGGCTGCCGCTCTGGTCTAGAGCCGGGCTCAGTGTCAGGAGGTGTGCCTGCACCAAGCTCCAGACCAGAGGGACCAGGGTCACTTTCGAAATCAAGCTTGAAGGTAAAACAGGACATAGCATCAGAGAACACAACTAGCTATGGCCTAGCAAGTGGCTCGGGAGGGAAGACGCTCTCCATGGAGAACATACAGTCTTTAAGTGCTGCCTATGCCACTTCAGGCACAATGTATCCCAGTGACTGTGATCCCTTAGAGCAATCTGGGCATCCCAAAGGCACTTTGTCTCTGGGCCGGAGCAGTTGCCACTCTCACACTGGACCACCGGCAGCCTCCGGCCGCAGCCCAAACATTGCGTCTTCCAGATCACCACCACCACCACGGTCACGCCAATATGGGGACCAGAGCACACACAACACATGCAGTCCACAGCAGCAGTCTGCTAGGCATCCCCACACTCTCCAGGTTTCTACCTTTGATCTCCATACTGAGCTGAGAGAGCTAAGGAGAGAAAATGATCACCTAAAGCGAGAAATGGATGGAGGAAGAGAAGAAAGAGTTGGTCCTAACAGCAGTGCCAGCATGTGGAGCAACTCCGAGATAAAGCAAGGCAAAGGGCTCATGCCAGAGGACAGAATGAGAGGCTCAATTCTGAAAGACCAGTATAGGAACCACCATGACCAGCACAGGAACCACGAGGAAGTGGAGGTGATTTCAGTTATGATGAAGATGTCTGTTTTAGATTTGCTAATATTATGAACATATTATTATAAAATAAGCCTGACTATTACTGTAGTCTTCTCAGCTTTTCAGAAGACTACAATTTGGCAAATCCTTGGAATATATCTTAAAATAGATTGCCAAAAATTAATATGAATTAATATGAATATGAATATGAATATGAATTGAAACCTACAATTTACAGACAGACAATGATAAACAAGCAATAAAGGCGTGCACCCCTTAGTTTCTCTTCCCCTACCTTCACCAGTTATTGATGTCACAGTTTAAAGGAAGTCTTTTTTTTTCTGTCTGTGTTTTATCTGTACCCACACTGCCCTGACTTATCCAGTTCTCTCATTGTTTTCCCTTTTATTTGAACATTTTTCACAACATTTGCCCTTTTTAGAGTTTAGACAACTGGCTGACAGGACAACTTAGTCATTAGCATAGAAAGTGTCACCTTTTCCCTCAACTGTTTTTTCCCGTTTTCTCCTGTTGTCCTCCATCTGCTTATTTTGACTTTGTGTGTGTGCGTTACCATGTTTGTAAAATACATGCCATCCTTAAGGCCAGTGCACACATTTATTCATCCATTACTTGAACAGACTGCTTACCCGATATTTCCTCACTATTTTTAATGCACTAGTGCCCAATGTAAATACATTTCCCCAAAAATCTGTCCCAGTGAATGGTGATTTATCTTTTCTTTCTCTGCATTTCTTATTATTATTCATACTAATTTTTCATCATTGCCTCATGTTTGTCCATTTGCCCTCTGCTGCAGCAACCTCAAGTCATTTCCTGAGTTTTCCCTTCATTTTCAAGATAAATGTCATCTCCTCAAGTTGGTAAAATATGTACAGTATTTTAGGATGCTGTAGTTTATAATTTAATTTTAACACTTCAACACTGTTGTATATATTTTTCAGCTTTTTCGAACAGTGGGAATACAAAAAAACAAGGTTTGTTTCTAGCAACCCTCTTAACTCATTCTGCTTATATGAATATGAAAAATATATTTATATATTTTTGTGTTCCTTATATTTTCTAATTGCAGATTCCATTGACAGTCCGTGAGCTTCAAGAGGAGATCAAAACACATCGAGAAATGAACGGTCGCTTGAAGCATCAATGGTACCAAGGAAACTCCTTCCTTTTGGACCAAGAGCACTTAGGGGACCACAGCCCTGGCCCCAGTCCCAGACAGAGCCCTAGCCACCTACATAGTCCCAGTCTAAAGAAAAGCCCCAAACCCAGCCCATCTAATACTATGACCTTACTACAACCACAAGAAGCAGATATTATCATCCACAACCCTGCTTCTGGGTGTAGCCCTGTGGGGTCTGCCCAAAGAGTGAGCCTAACCAACACTCTCCACGCAGGACCTAGAAAAGGTTCAAATGTAACTCTTTGCAGCCCGAGTCATGGATCAGCTAGAGCGCCGAGCCCTAATTATCAGCAACCCTGTAGCCCCTGCCAGGTGCCCGGCTGTGACGGCTGCTCTTCACCTCCTCCTCTGGATTCATCTGCAGAAAACTACTTCCGTTTACAGTCGGAGCATGATCGTCAAGCCAAAGAGCTGTTCATGCTGAAGAAAACCATGGAAGAGATGGAGAAGAGGATAGACTGTCAGAAGCAGACATTGGGGGCCCGGGATGAGAGCATCCAGAGGCTACTGGAGATGCTGCAAGGCCAGAGTCAGAACCAGAGGAGCAGGGGTCAAAGGACTGGGGTTATGTCTGCAGCAACTCAAGAGGCTGAAGCCCAGATGGAAAACATGCTAACCAGAGAGGTGAGTGATTAGTAGTGCATGGCATCCAGCTTTTAATTCATGAAAAATTAGGATTGGTTGGTTTTGGATTGCTTGGAAGTTGTTGAACCATTTATTATAACTGTGCATTTGACGCCTTGTAGAGTGTGTTACTTCCAGGTCCAAGATGGGCAGAGTTGTAACCAAAAAAAAAAACAAAAAACAATATGTATGCAAATAGTTGTTAATAGTTTTGTAAGTGCATTGTTTTAACTTGTCTTTTTTCTAGGGTGACGATGTAACGTCTGTCCAGGGACTACGGATGAAAATTAGCTTTGTGGCTAAATCTGGTACATTTACAGAAATGTTCATTAATGGACACTGTCCCAGTCAAATAAATAAATAAATAAATAAATAAATAAATAAATAAATAAATAAATAAATAGATAGATAGATAAGCTAGAACAGCTGTGAAGTTGCCAGTTGGACCTGGAAGTGACATCATCACTGAACAACTGTGTAAACTGGTGGTCTGTTATTCTGACATGGCATTAGGGCTGGACGATATGGCATTAAAACTCAAATCACGGTTTGATTCATGTGATGATCTGCTGTTTAGGTGGAACTACCAAATCATGTTTGACAGATTTACTGTTTAACTCAACTCTGTGTTCAAACATAGACACCACCCACCACCACCTTACAGAGGTCAATTCAGCCAATTACATTACATTGTATTAACATTCAGAAGAAGCAGATTCCTTTATTGACCTGTTAAAGGCTTTATAAAGATACAGTGTACATAAGTTCATTACTTAGCATATTTCCACGATAAATTTGAAATAGTATTATTATTACTATTAACTCCTGAACAAATACAAGACAGACTTAGCAGTCTTCAAAAACAGTACATTTTTTTTCTTCCTACACAGACTTTATATTCTGCTACAAACCTTTACCAACAGGATTTGCTGTAGACCTAGAAACAACTGAATCTCGACCTTGATTAAAATTTGACAAGTTGCACGTGTGGCCCTACGTGTAGGTGCTGATTTACAGTTGGTGTATTCTTGTCCACACACTTGTTTATTTTTAACTCCTAAATCTTCTTAGCCGAGACTTTCACTGCCGCTCTCTGAGAGCATGTAGTGCTTTCTTACTTTAGGTTTTGGTTTTATTGTTTGCTTATTTTTCTTCCATGTTTCTAAGCAGATATTCTTTCAGATATGGCACCGTGGTATGAGTAGCTTGTTAGCTCAGCACCCCTTTCCATGGACACTTCCATGCATTTCTCTTTTCTTGAGTGTCATGCTTGAACATTTTTGTCCTGTATTTTTGGTCTGGAATCTAAGCATACTCTGTAGAAGGTGAGTTTTTTCTGCAACAGAAACTTGAATATAACAGTACTAGTTTTATGAACTTATCACATAGTCTGTATGTCATGTTTGAGTGATGGAAAATAGTTAGTGCCTTCATATTGAGGAATGAACTTTTTTTTATCTTCAGGTATATGATTAAAATATATGTATATATTTGTTAGATTATTGTTTTTGTGTGGTTGTAATTGTAGTAGATTCTACTATAAATATTAAAATTCCCGTGTTGCAGTACTATGAAGGGACACATGGAGGCAGTGCTTGATTAGAATTGACATTCACAGTTGAGGGTAGACATGCATACAGGTTGCACACGCGCTGAGAGGCATAAATCTGGACCTAATCGACACTCCTCAGTCTCCAGGTCCCTGTAGACCTAATAATAACAGCTGCACCTCTGCTTTGGTGCAGTCTGACTGGCTGCCAAGGGCACACACACATTTTTCTGTTGTCATATATACTTTATTGACTTTATAACTGTTTACCCTTTTGCTTTTAATACAGCTTTGTAAGTACTTAATTGAATTATATGCTTTTCAGGCAGTTGTACTAATTTAAAAATAATAATATAATAATAATAATACTAATACTAATACTAATAATAATAATAATAATAATAATTATTATTATTATTATTATATTATTATTATTATTGTAATAAATAAATACAAATAAAATAAATTAATGTAAACAGGCATTTTTTTTTAGACATGCTCATTGAATCACTACGGTTGTTGGGAAATTTGATGCTCTTTATGTTTATATGACAATTCTGTAAATATAAGTTTACAATTATTTAGTCCAATAAATTGTGATCAGTATTACCATCAACAGTAACAGGGCAATATTAACATTATTCAGCACTTGTTTCTTTGATCTTTGCCAAATGTACATATGTGTAGATATTTTCTCTTTACTTTTTGGCCCTATAGTTCCTAGTTGTGTTATGTAGTTGTGTTTGTGTCTGGGGTAGGCATAGAGATACCATTAATTATTGAAAAAAAAGAACGTAGGCGCATGTGCCGGCAGAAAGTGTTGCTAAGCAAAAGCATTTGAATGCCAGAGACATCTGAGACAGACAGAGAAAACATGAGATAAGATAAGAAACTGTCAAAAGTGGCAGGTGTGTTTAATCTATAGCCTTGGACGTGTCCACGCTGCAATAGTGGGATCAGGAAGGTAATGAGAAGAGATGCAAATACCTGCTTTTGGAAATGGAATGATCTTTGAAAGAGTGGCAAATCCAACTGGATTATAAAAAGGTCCAGTTAAAGATGTGCTCTAAAGTAGAGTTGGTCTGCAGCCTGAAAGTGTAGTACAGATTGCAGGGTGTTTTGTCGCTGACTCTGAGTCTGTGGGAGTCAGTGTGAAGATGATCAACCGTCAGGCTTATTTTTACCGGGTCCCACCGCAGGAGCTCCATCGTCGGAACCAGCTCCAGGCTGAGCCAGTGAAAAGCAGGGCTTTGCAGACTGTCATCGATATGAAGGTAGGACCAGCTGTGGGAGCCTGAGTCAGGTCATCACTGAAGAGTTCTGCTTGAATTCTACATTTTTTTAAAATGTCTAACTAAAGGTCATCTAATTTGTTGAAATGTTACCTTTTTTTTAAGTGCTTGTGGGTAGAGGGTAAGGCTATAAATCCAGACACAAACACACATGTAAGCCTATCACAAACAATGTTTCATTGCTACCTTTCGTCTGAATGGCAGCCTTGCCCAAATGAACACTATTATTGGCCCATGTGGAGGCAAGCACTTATTCAATTTGTTTCAAATGTCACATATGGAAGCTTTCACTTTTTTCTGAAGCCTTTGAAGTTGAGAGAGCTGTGAAACATGCAGTTGACTCCACATGTTTCTCTGACACACACACTAGAACAGTTTCATTCAGCACTGATGTTCTTAAAGAGCCTCCTTTGCTGTAAAACCACAATTATTTTTACACAAACTATATTTCTATATATTAACTCAATGCACATGTTACTTAAAATATACAGTCTTCATGTGAGATGACAACTCATATTTGAATTTTGCATTTTTTGCATTTAGGCTAGGAAAGACAAAGCATAACTAGATGAGAAAATGTTCTCAGAAAGAAACAACTCACTGTTTTTATTTATTCTAATTACAGACCACCAACTCACCTTTCTGTTTTGACCCTGACGTTGTTTGGCAGGTAGAGTAACAAATGTTGTCCTTTTAGGATAACTTAATGTTTGATTATTCTGCCAAAATCTGCTTGTTTGATTTCAAAATTTGGTTCAGAGTGTTTTAATTTGTCAATGTTTCTGTTTGAATTTGTGTGCATGTCCCTGGCTGTTGTTGTCCATGCAATGTGATGTCCGTATAGCTTTTCACATCTGCATGCTTTATTTGAGAATATACTGTCTGCTACACACCTCACTCACAGCTGATGCCTTGCCCTGAAACACAATGGCAGCACTGGTCTGAGGTGGGATCACACCGGCAACCAGGGTTTTGTGGGTAAACCACCACTGGGCCTCAAGAGTGACAAAGCTGATGTCAGATGCTTATGATTTATGCACTTTTTCACTGGTGGCACCAAGCAAACCAATAGTTCACTTTTCATCCAAGAGTTAGCATTTATTTATATCCTACACATTTCTGAATGTGTCTTGTAAAGCAACCTCCAGACTGGGTTGTGGTAAAATGTTTAAGCTATTTTGCAGCATGTACATTAATCATTTGCATGTCTGCTCTTTGTCTTAATCAAGCATGTGTCATATACATGTCACATACAATCTATAGCGTCATCTATTTATACTTGGTCAGTCTATTGCTGACTCTTTCTGCTTGCTTTTTGTTGCCGGTTCAGGACACTAAAATCTCATCCCTGGAGAGGAACATCAGGGACTTAGAGGATGAGGTCCAGATGTTAAAGACCAGTGGCCTGCTGCACCCTGACGATAGGCAGGATGAGCTCAAGCAGGTGGATGTCTACAAGAGCCACTCCAAATTCATGAAGACTAAGGTAGACTTCCCAAGCTAACTGATACATGCATGGTTTTCTATCATGATGTGTGAAGGCATGACGTAATGTTGACGACTGTTCAAATAAAAAAAAAAGTACATAGCAAAAATGTCCTCAGTTACATTAAAGTACTGCTGCCACATTTGTACGCGTGAATAATACTACTCAAAGTACTGTTTTTTTTTCTGCATTTTAGTTTTTAGATGAATCATTCATGCAAAATTTGATTGATTAAACAATTTGAAAATTACCATACACTAGCAATTCATATATTGTCTGAGCTCTGGCCATTCAGAGCAGGCGGTGCAGTACTGTCATGTGTGAGCAGACACAGTGGTGAGACGACTGGGACTGTACTCAGTAACTCCTAGTAATTTCAATTTGAATTTAAGTTTATTGTAGGTAATTGCATCGACGTAGTTAGAATTATGCTCCATTACAAGTACATGTTTAAAAATCTAGCCAAAAAAGAACAATTACCACAAATTACTTTCCACCTATAAGTAGGTTTATAGTTTATACTGTTTGACAAAATTATACAGTAGAATTTGCTTATAAAATAAGTCTTAATGAAAAAAAGTGATTGGTTGGTTTCTATTGCTGTTTGTGTGTCTTAATTTCTCTACTTTTCTCTGTGTGCGGTTACATACTCATCCTATCAGCTTGCACTACATGGTGTCTTTTTACAGGGCTATTATCAGCTGTCAAAAAGAGCTTACAAAGGCTAACTAAAGTTCCCAACCACCAAGACCTCAAACTTTCATACTTGTGTTGAGTTTCTAGTTGCATAGTCAGGATAGCTGAAACTGCATGTGAAAATGTACCCCTGGATTTATTAAAAGTGCCCTTTGTGAGGCCATCAGGGCATTTGTCAGTGCAGCGAGGAAGCTCCTGATGCAATCATAAAAGAGATGTTTTTGTGAATGGGCCCGGCTGACAGGTTAATGTGGGGTCGCAGAGAAAGAGGACAGAGCTCTTTCCTCACCTGTTTTGACCTTGCCCATCACTCTGCTTGCTCTGCTCGGTCTCAGCTTTCTACATACAGTCTGCCAGAAGCGCCATACCCTAAACACATATTCATTTCATGCGCTCTACATATTTAAATTATTAAAGGCTCGCTCATGTGATATTTGGAAATAATAAAGCAGAAACAGGTCAAACTGTACTATTGTGTACCACTTTAAACTGGAACAATTTGTTAGCCTGCTAGCATAATTATCTATTATCTTTTTCAAGGTTTTCAGGAAGATTTAAAATAAACTGTCTATATGACGACCTCGGTTGGGTTTTCTTGGCTGTAAAAGTCTTTCTGATTAGCCATGGACCTGCACCTGCACCTGCATATGCTACAGGTTCGGGAGAGTAGAATGAGACAAAAAGACTGTATTGTCTCTTTTGGAAAACGATGTCCTTTGCATTAACTGATCCTTCAATGCTACAGTGGCTACAGGTCCCATCTTCAGACCTTGAACCCTGATCAAAAGTACCAAGATGGAGGATCAGCCTATTATGCATCTTTACACTGGTGGAGAATTAGGCCCAGTCATTCTATCATTTCCATTCATGTGTTACGATGAAAAGCAGACACAAAAGCAGTGGCATAAGCGAACTCTAAATCAGATTTAAATCACAACACTATTCTAAAGCTACAATATATGTAAAATCATGAGCTGCCATGAATAAATAGCAGAATGAAACACTTTAGTACTTAGTGTGCATCTGTAATGAGTCATAGAAGTAATGTATTCACCATTTTACAGCTTAATTTTTTTTTACAGATGCATTGCAAAAAAAAATTTCAGGCGATGAATGTTGACTCCCCAAAAATATTGTTCCGTTTTTCTTATATTGAACGTTGATATAGTAATTACTGTGACAAGCCTAGGTGTGGGTATGGCGTTGTAGGCAAACTCACAATCAAGTATTTGGGTATCTTGGACAATTTTACCTTTGGATAGAAAGAGAGCAAACTATACTACTACAACTCTCCCGCTTCGCTTCAACCGTTTAAATATTGTAATCTTTTGAATATTTGTCATGATCACTACAGACCACAAGCATAGCTCTGTGGCTGGTTTTGGGGAGTGCGGAGTATGTGTAGTATATAACCACTTTGGCAGCAGACCTTGTGTCATTATTGGAAGCTGGCTGTCTTCTTTGTCTCCTGTTTGTCTCTATAGGAGCGGACCTTGTCTCCGTGTGTGTCTCAGAGCTCCATCAGACCAGCTCCCACCTTCCTCCTCCCCTCCACACAACCCTGGATCACAGAGCAACCAGAAGTACCCCATCCTCATTATTTCTTTCACTTCGCATTTTCTTCACCCCCTCTCATTTATTTCATTTGTCATGGTCCTATACTAATGTTGGACCATTTCCATCATCCTGGGGCTTTAGTACCTCTAATAACCGCCCCACCGTTTACCCCCGTGTCTCCTATTACACTGTATTGGCTCTCTTGGGTTCTGTCTCTGAGTGTACTTTCTAGTTTTGGGTCGGTCACAGTGGAGAGTTCCCATGTCTCGAGGTGACCACTGCTTACACAATCAGACAAATCTCTTCTAAAATCAGCCTTGTGCATATTTGGCGCCAGTAGACAGATGGCAATCTTGAGCACATAGCCAGTCCCAGTGCAGAAACCTCCCACTGTTAGTGCATTTGATTTCCTTTGTGGTTCCTGACCTGTTCTATAGTATATGGAATTCTTTTAATATATTGACTATGAAAGTGCATGTTTGTTTGCTCTGTGTGTTCTTGGTTGAATATGGCCTGAAAGTAATCAGTGAATAGTTCAACTAATACAACTAGAGTGATTACAGTTGTAAATGAAATGAAATGACAGAAACAGTTTAAATTTATATTTTGTAAGCTTCTCAGTGCTAAATTATTGATGTGATTCAACGTATGTAATTTTATTACTTTTATTTTGTATGAATTATTATTAATTATAATAATTTATTTGAAAGTAAATGAAAGTATTATTTTTATTGCATAGAAATACATGATACATATTTATAATTTGTGATTTGTAAATTGTTGCATTATTCCTGACAAGAATTCTTAACAAGAACCATAACCAAATCAAAATATTTTGTTAGAACAAAAGGTCAGCTGTTGTATCCTCCATCTGGCTAACTTGTGTTGTACATAGAGATTTTTCCTATTATAATGCGCTCTTTTTTATCATGTTTTTCAGATTGACCACCTGAAGCAAGAACTGAGCAAGAAGGAGACTGAGATGCAGACCTTACAGACCAAGTTGGAGACACTGACCAATCAGAACTCAGATTGCAAGCAGCACATTGAAGTGCTGAAGGAGTCACTCACTGCCAAGGAGCAGCGTGCCAATACTCTTCAGACAGAGGTGAGTGCGCTCTGTCACACAACAACAAATGGGCATTTTAGTTGTTTATATAATTACAAATAATAACTGTTATACAGAAAAAGAGATTCCAGATTTTTAAGTATAGTGAAGTAGGAATTTTTTTTCTTGGAGATCTTTTTCAGTTTCCCAATTGAGTATGGTCTGCTGACTATGTTCAATCATCTTAACAGGAACAAAATGAGTTCTAAGTGTGCAATGAAGTGAAAGGCCAACTTGCCATTACACTAAAAAAGTATATCATCTATGATAAAAACTATGAAGAAAGATTGTCAAAAGAGTTTATTTTGTAGCTTATTTACAGTCAATTCTCTTTTTGTGCAATACCTGAACCTAAACACTGGCAGTTTTAGCATATTTCTAATGGTCATAATATCACCACCCAAATTAACCTTTTAATAAAAAGGAAAAAAATAATAAAAATCAAACCAGGATCATGTTTTTCTATTATGACCCACTGAACTGTACTGGCCATTTTAAAGTTAACACTGTGCTAGGGTTAGGGTTAACCCGTGGGCTCATTCAGTTTAGAAAGAATGTGGCCAGATTGTCCTGGCACACTGTAAAAACCTTTAGTCACTGATGGACTTTTGTCTTCAGTCATTTCCTTTGCTGAAGTAGCATTCTTGTGCTCCTGGACGTCTCGGGTTTCCTGAATTGAAGAAGAGTACAGAAATGCATTGCTATAGTCCACATCTCTACTTTTCGCTACTCTTCTGTGTTAGTCTTTGATATTATGATGCTTATACTTATATTGTAAAGTATCTGAATACCATTGTTTCTCCTACCATCCATCCAGTGGTGGGAGAAATACTAAATTTTGTTGCTTAAGTAAAAGTACAAATACTGGACTAAAAAAATACTCAAGTAAAAGTATCACAAAACAAATTTACTTAAGTAAAAGTATTAATGTACCTGTATAACATGTACTTAAAGAGCAGATTTTGTTGAATTTTGTTCAACAGAAACAGCTGAATCAATCTTTGAATCAGTCAGTTATTTACGTTTTTATTTGTTTATTTGTTGTTATATTTTTGTTTGCTCAAATTATGAAATTGTTAAAAATAAACCCTCAGCCTTTTCAGCAGGTCTCACACAATAATAAAAAAATACTCTACTTTTCAGTCCTGTTCAAAAATGCAGTGGCATAGAAAGTACAGATAAAAAGTAAAAAAGTATCCATTTTAAAATGTATTTAGGTGAAGTACAGATAACCAAATTGTATACTTAAGTACAGTACTTTAATACATTTACTTTTTACCACTGCATCCATCCTATCAAGGTTCATTTTTAACAGCTGACAGTACTTCATCATTACAGCCCTCCTTTTCAGGATGGTCCTTCTACGGCCCACTCATTCCGCAGTGTCAGGAAAATGAGATAGTTCAGAAACAGTCAAGGGTCTGTTAACTGAAATGAGAAAATAGATCTGTGTTTGTTTCTCAAATCTTGGGAATTTCTTTTAAAAAAGTGGAAAATAAGTGCTGTGTCAGGCTGTGTGCTGTTTGGGACGTGCATGTCTTGATCGGGACAGTGCAGAGCAGTAACTAGAGCCCAGAGGTTCAGGTGACATATCAGAGCTTCCTGCATATTTAATGAGCCAGCAGAGAAGGCAGAGGATACAGGCTGGTTGGGTAAGCACATGACCCTGTGTCAGTTTTGTTAAAACATTTAAGTCCTGTTTTATGCATTTTGTCTGTTTAGTTGTGCTGTTTCTGATCTAAACAGTGATGTCAATTGCTAATGCTGATTACTCATTTGTTTTTACTCATAAGTGTACAAAAATGTATTATATTTTAATATTTTTACATGCTCTAAACTGATCTGGTCATCAAACATACAAAGAGCAAATTACAAGTCTCATCTCATTTCTGATTATTATTAAAGGTGCACTATATAATTCTATGGTGGAGGATCTGCTGAAATAACTTCTCCATGGAGAAGTTATTTCTTTGCCTGAAATATTCCACAGTAGGGCATTAAACATATCTCCCTTGTATTTGTTCAGTTACATGTGTTTTATAGCTCAATACCATGAATTTTTCTCATGTGCAGGCTTGCTTCTCTTTAGATCTGACCATTAACCTGTCTCCTGTGATCAACAAGTTTATTTCCATACTGTGGAATAATCAAGGCAAAACCGTAATATCTCCATGGAGACAAGCAGGTGGCGAACCCTCCACCAGAAAAGTTACACAGTGTACCTTTGAACTATATTTTGAAAGTGCTTTCACCACTTTTTGCAATATTTTTGTGTATTTCAGTTTGGGAAAAATAGACCGGTGTAATGTGGAAGTTAGCAATTACTACCAAACAGCTTTTCAGCATTTAACATTGTGTCATTGTGTGCTTGGCCTGTGCTTTTCTTTTTCATATGTGACCTCAAATATAATCTACTTTGTCTTTCATCACTGTGCTGTGCAAGGTGTCTGCCAGAAGAGCCATTCCTCAGTTTTGATTTTGTGGTTAAGTTGTAATGACTCGCAGAAGATTTAAATGACTGCAAATGAGTCGTCATCCATAGTGGCGTGCGGTATGTGCAGAAGAAACGCTCTGGGAAAGACTTGGTGGCAGCCGGAAGAGGGATGTGGGAGCACTGAGCTGTTTGATGAATGTTGGAGGTTATGGACTTGTCAGTGAGCGATGAGAAGCTGTGGCGTGCTCTGTCCCTGTAGGACTATTTGTGTTGATCTTTCTACATTCTCATTACTGATTAATAGTTCATAAAGGCACTGAGACGGAGAGAAGATGTGGTTGACCTGGTTACGCTCCACCCTGGACCATCCCCTACTGAGTCTCTCCTTCCTGCCTCATTCCACTCTATGCTTTTTCAAATTGTCTGTCATCTCTAATTTTCTTTCTTCTTATTTCCAATTGTAGAGCTCCAACTAATGATTATTTTAGTAGTCAACCATTCAGCATACATTTTTCGATTAGTCGACCAGTCAAATTCTAAATTCCATTCTACATTATGACTTTTGAAATACATTTTCAACCAAATAAAAGTTGAAATGTGGTGACTGAAAGCTTCTGAGAATATTTACAAATTAAGTGTATTATTGATGAAGAAACAGAAATAGTTTATTGTTTTTTTGACAGTTTGATTTAATAATGCCACCGTCTTTGTTATAAAAAGGTCTTTTCGTATAGTCTAGATAACAACTACGGTGATCAAAATACGACTGCAGTTATTTTTTTATAGTCGACTAGTCACGATGAGTCAATTCATCATCAGCCCTATTTCCAAGTTATCCTTAATGCTTTAAAGATGTAGGGGGAGAGTTGTCAATAACGGTGAACTTTTCGCCATACTGTCAATAAGCATAAGTGTTCAAGCAAGAAATGCAGGCCATGACCAGATCTAGCCTCGTATGAACCTAACTAACTACGGGCCCTATTCATGGGCCCCACAGTTTGCTCCTTTGTTCCTGGTGTGGTTTGAGATGCAGTGAGAATTGCACAGTGGCTGGGCCCCTAAGTACAAACATGGCGCGATCCAAAATAAAGCCCATGCAAGTTCTTTGGAAGCCATGTGGAAAGAACATAAAAAGTTAGAGAGGTCAGAAACTGAATGGGTTATTTAATGGTTGAGTTAAAGTCAGTCAATATATGCGCATGGACAAAACACTCATATGCTACATTCAGATTGGAATAACAGAATAGGCAGTTTGGATAATCACATTTCTGTTCTGGCAGCGGAGATGTTGACTCTGTCCTTTTATTTACATGTTTGACATCATGAACTTTGATGATCCCTCATGTTTTTTTTGTCACCGTGGTTGTTAATGTTTGCCTGGAATTTTCCATGCTATGGCATTAAACTTATGGATCTTCATGGAAAGATTTGGGAGATCTGTGTCGAATATGTACTAAGTAGTTTGAGCAATAAAAAACAATTTAACAAATGCAAGATAGAGAAGCTGAATGCCATATTGTGGAACATTCCAAGTAGTAACGTATCTCAAGTGGGACAAGTGTGGTGGAGCCTAAACTAGAAAGTAGCGTACAAAGTACTACATAGTGCATAGTTTAAAATCAAAGCCCTGCCATTTGTTACCATTCATCTCTCTTCTATTACTGCTGTAAAATAGCAGGGCTCTCATATTATTTTTTAAAAAACTGAAATATTCCAGATTTTATGCAAATATAAGCAGTGGAACGGGTCGTTTCCATATGTTTGCCAGAGCGTTGTGCGGTTTGCCCGGAAACAGATCCTTTGGAAAGCGGACGTGGAGCTGGCGTGCAGCACTGGAAATGATCAGGAAAAGTAATCAAAGATGGAGCAAGTGTTAATGAGGGGGAACGCCTGCTGTGGCTCTTCCTTGATGTGTGCATGTGTCTCTTGTCTGTGGATATCTCTTGGTGTATGACTGTGCTGAACAAAGTAATGATGATTAATGAGCGCCAGAGCAGGCCGAGCAGCAGCTGTTCACAGTGAGAGAGTGTGTGCTGGTCCAGTCAGATAGCCATCCTATAGTCCAGCATTAAAGCTTGACATGGTTTACACAGAACACCTTTTATTAACCTTTCCATATGTTATTTTAATTGTAGCCATTGGATTGCCAGACATGGTGTGATCCTGATGTTGACAACAAAGCTTTACATAACATCCCTGTTGTTTTATATTACATCTGCTTACTGTCCATAAAGACTTTGTAGTGGTGTGTCCTTTATTTGATTTTCTGACTGACCTGTTTTTACTTTGGTTCTATCACCTATTGAAGTTCTGGGTCAGGTAATATCCCCTATGTAGGCCCAATCATGTGTGTATAGTATGCATGGAAAGCCATAATTATAGCAAGCTTATTTGGCTTTGTTCTTGTATCAATATCAACCTGCACCTGCACCTACCACTGGCAGGACAACTGACATGTGGTCATATGAATAATATTTACTGTAATGTATGTGCGGCTGTCTAAGCTCTGGCAATAACCTGAACATTTTCTATTGCCTCATCACGAAACTATACAGATTCATTTACACCACTTGTTTGACATTGCACAGTACTGTAAAATACATTCAATATTAATATCTCTTTAATCATTAATCATTCATTATTATAAAAGATCCATAGTTAAAACTTAATTGAGAGTAACTAGTCACTCTAGTTCTCTGACATTGACACAATAATGTGACATTTGATTATCATAATCCAGCAACATCACCATAAAGCATAATTAGGGATGCACCAGTACGATACTAGTGTCAGATATTGAACATTTTGGTGGATTGGGGATCAGTTCCAGTTGCAAAACACATATGGATCATTTTTTTACCATATGCTGTTTGTGTTTAAATGAACTAAATAATATTTTCAGTCTCTCCACTGGTATCATTTAATATCGGGTATCAGCAGATACTTAAAACCAAAGTATCGGCATTGGTATTGGAACAGTAAAAGCTGGATCGGTGCATCCCTAAAAAGGCGTATTGTGGAGTTTATTTTAAAGATGAATGTGAACAAACAAACCCTCAGACATTATGAAAAGCTGGATAGATTGCAGTCATCCACAGAAGTGAAGGCTCACAGTGAAGGCTTGTCAAAGAATACAGTAGTATTTATTTACAACTTCTAAAATGACACACTTAATATGACGTCCAGATTTACGAACACAAACTCAAGAAACAATATAAAACCAACAGTGAACATGATTTATGTGATAATAGCTCATTTTGCTTTGTTATTCCCTTATAACTCATGAAATTGTTTGTCTCTGGCCAGAGCTGAGCCTGGCTCCCTACATGATACACGAGCCAGAAAAGACAGCATTATGAAATGTGAGAAAAGGAATGTGAGGACACGGAGAGTACACAATTTTTTTGTTTGTTTTAAATTTGCTTTTGTAATAAACACTGCTGAAGAAAAAAAAGCTCTTATATATCATAACTTTACACACACATACTAAATTTAATAATCACGCAAATGTTTGAAAGCTTTTAGGTGGTTGTTTTGTTTAAACGCCAAAATTTGATTGAATTGAAACATCATATTTTCAAAAACAGTACCTTAATTATGTAGTGTTGAGTGAGGTTTATTTTTGTATGAATAAATGAATTGAAAGAGCTTTCACTGTATCTGCTTATGGTGTTTCTATGTGGATAAATAATTGGATGCAACTTAATCCTGTGATCCTTTTGGTGTTTGGTAGTCATGACTGGATTAAATCACATTTTCATTAGTTATTTTAGTAGTTTTTTTTTTTGTTTTTTTTTAACTTATTGGGCTGAAGTAAAAAAAAAAAAGTGCAGATTGTTGCTGGCACATGGGTCCTCACACAAGGACTCATAGTGGAATATTCTAGTTTAGGGGTTAATGCTCTTTTCGTTCCATCAGATAAGTAATTAGCATTTTGTGTCTGACCCCTTGTGGCCAAAGTGAATAGCATGGTTATACAATACTGAGTGCCCTCTTTTACCATTGTTCCCCAAATTTCATCAACATCTGACTGACAGTTTTGAGTTATGGCATAGATTACAATATTTTCAATGTGTTATAATCTTGTTTCCTCATCGCAAACATACCTAGTGTTGTATTTTGTTTCATTTGCACATGTTTAACATACAAAAACTGCACATTTAGACTGAGTTCTTCTCTCAAACAGTAAAACTCTGTTCAGTACTCTGTTTTGTACTCGGTACAGTAAGTGCTCCACTGTGTTTTTAAACTCTGTACACCTTCAGTAAAAAGTAAAAAGTAGCTGTTAACTTGAAAACTACCGCTTCATGAGCTTTCAAACCAACTAATAATAAATTGCTATTTAAACATGTGTGAGTGATATATCTGTATGTTTTTGATGAAGTAACACACTGTAACATTCTAACATGGCTTAAAGTTCACAAAAGTTAATTTTGTGTAATATAGGACCTTTAAACCGACATTTTGTGATAGAAATAATATTATCAGTTTAAAGATAGTGTAACACAGACAAACGTAGACCTACTACAACATGCTCTCATATTCCCATATCACAACTGGCTGTGCATCTTTAAAAGCAATAGAAGAATACATGTTGTGAGCTGGAGGTCTGGGGTGCTGAAAGAGCGCTGCTCTGGGGAAAGATCTGTGTTTTTGGATGGAGCCGGGGCGATGAGGAGGAGGAAAACTGGAGAGGAAATTGAAAGAGAGCAGGGAGGTTAATCAGCCTGACTTGTTAGCTGTCTGTCACCTCAGCATGTGTTTTAGCCGATAACATGGGCACACTGACAACATCCCCCACACATGTGTTGCAGCTGTAGATAGTTGTTATACAAAATAATAAAAATTTACAATCCATATCTTTTTAATATAGTGTTATTTTATGCACGCCATGCCCTGTTGCAAAAAGGTCAGACTAAAACGCTCTCTGACAATATTGTATGGTTTACAGTATAACATTACATAAATATTCATATTCAGACATGTTATGATATAGAAATTTCCAGACTTGATTTCAATACTAAGAAACAGAGTCCATACTCTGTACCGATTCTGATACCAACACATTCAACTTTAAATCATAGTACTTTTTTATACTACCATGTGGTCTTATATCTGTTTAATCCCTCAGATGTCCATGGGTTTATACTACTATATATCTGTGTGTTCTTATACTTGTTCAGATACAGCTAAACATCATTTTAACGCTATAAAGGAAAGGTTCATTTTTGTCTGGTTGATGTTACTTTTTTAGTATCAGTACTTGTTCAAATGAGTATCTTGTTTCGATACTAGTTTTACTGGTTATTGGGTATCTGATTTTTGATACTTTAAACAACCCTCGCACTAAGTAATTTTCTAGTTGGGGGTATGTTACACTGCTTGTCTCCATGGAGTTGTATAAACTTATTGATCACCATTTATTAATTAGAATAATTTTTCCCTTTCCTTTTTTTCTTATTAAATATATTTTAAGAATGTATCTGCATAGCATGCATTCTTACTGAGGTCACCTCTTTATAGATCTGCTTTATATTTTGGTTTGGTGTCCCCTTTTTGATGTTCATGATGTCATGTTTGTAGTTTATACAGTGTAGTGAGGCACTGGCAAAACCTTTTCTCTTTTTTTTTTTTTTTTTAACTTTTTTTTTTTTTTTAACATAGTTCCCCAGCTATTGGTGGTATTTTGGTTTGCATTTCCATCATTTGTAAGCCCCTGTTTTGGTCTTGAAATGGTGCACCGTTGCTTAAAAGAGGGTATTAGCAGGGTGTCTCGCCGCACTTTAACAGCTTAGTGGGCTCGAGCAGGTGAGACAGCGGGGATTTCCTGTCCGGCCTCCTCGGTACATTCTTGCTAAATTGTTCTTTGCTGTGTGAAGTTGGGGGTCTTTTTCTCTCGTCTGCTGCAGATGTGAAGGAACCCCACAGGGCACTATAAAGATGTGCCTAGACCAATACAGACTGCATTCTAACTGTCACTCCACTATGCCTGTTTTTGAATAATGGCTTGTGTTTTATGCAGAGGGGAGACTACAAAGACTGAGCTCAGTATTAGACTTTGGTTCGCTGCCAGACCCGCAATGTGAGATAAATACTTCACCATCTTACACCTGGGGGTCCTGGCCTGCTTTTAATGGACGCACTTGAGAGGACCTCTGTGTGTCTGCAGCCTGCCCAGTGCTTTCTCACTTTACACACTGAGATACACATTCATACTGACAGCTATGGTGGACAAACCTGCAGTCTTACGGTAAAACAACCACAATTTTAGGTGTTTCTGTAATCTTGGTTAGGATGGTAGGCTACTTCTTCTTTCATGTTTTTATTGATGTGCAGTTTCCCTTTCTGAATGTTCCTGCTTCCTTTTAAACAGTGATTTGCAATTTAATTAATTTTGTATTCCGTTTTTTTTTTTTTTATGAGATGCCATTAAGTTAGTCTTGGCACAGTTCAGTACATTATCAGGGGTTGGGGCAGGTTCAAAGACAAAATGTGTTCAATGAGACAGTTGTAAAGTTTTAAATGATGGATTTTCCCCCCATCCCTAGGTTTCAGAATGCCATAGCAATGATCAATTTTCTGAAGAAAATATTATATTTTTCAAATGGTCCTCTAAATGTCAGCCTTAAACATGAAGCTGAAACTCATGAAGAGGCTACAGTGGTATCATAAAGTATAAGGCAACTCATGTTTTTATAAAACCCAATATTATAAAATTGCAGATGACACAACAATTGGATGCAGCAAAAATACTTGCTTACATTACATCATAGTGCAGTTAGCGTGGACCTATTTGCTAAATGTGGATAAAAGTGTTGCACATTGATTTCTCTAGTTCACTCCGGTTCACTCACTTCACCATGGCAACAAGAATTCAAAATCTACAGTAAGTGTTGAAGGTGTTGAGAAAGCACAGAGCTTCACAGCGAGTGGGACGGTGTGGGAGTATGAGTGTGCATGATTCAGATGAAGACATATCTTTTTAAGGCGGACTTTTGATAGAGGTTGGCCTTAATTGATCTCCATATTGCTAAATACACCCCTCCCTTGTCACTTTCAATCACTATACTGTGCTAAATTTAAAGGGCCCATATCACTATTTTCTGATCTATGGTATGATGTTGTTTCTTCATCACAAACATACCTGGAGTTGTGTTTTCTTTCATTCACACAACCCCTGCATATTTAGGCTGAGTTCTTCTCTCAAACAGAAAACACTCTGTTCCACCTTGTGATGTCATGTGGTATTACAAGAAGTGCTCTACTGTGTTTTTAAACTCCATACACCTTCGCTAGAATGTTTTGGATGATTTCAGCCCTGGAATTGCCAAGCTCTTTTGAACAAAAGGTAAACAGTTGCCGTTAACTTCAAAACTACCACTATGTGACATCACAAGGTGGAACAGAGCATTTTGAGCTTTGAGATGTAGACAGACTAATAATAAAGTGTTAATCAAACATGTGTGAATGAAACAAAACACAACTTTAGGCATGTTAATGAGGAGGTAACTATAACATGGCTTTAAGCTCACAAGAGTCAGTTTTGTGTACCATAGAACCTTTAAATGAAACAGGGAGAATAGTTAGCTAAATTATTTTGTTTTGTTATAGGTTGATGCTCTGCGGGTGCGTCTGGAGGAGAAAGAGCAGTTTTTGACCAAGAAGACAAAACAGTTGCAGGATTTGTCTGATGAGAAGAGCACGCTCACCGGAGAGATACGGGACCTGAAGGACATGCTGGAGGTCAAGGAGAGGAAGGTCAATGTCCTGCAAAAGAAGGTATAAGAATGCAGCCTGGGACCATTCAGCAGTTTGAATTTCACATCATTACACTGTCTCCACAACAAAACAAAGCCCAGTAAAGCCACAGGATTATGGCAGTGGGCTGAGAGTAATTTTCCTGTATAAAAAACATCTGACATTTGTTGTAAATTATTGGCTAACGAGCTCGATGACAAATAATAGTGTTCACAGCAGTGACATTTTCTGCGCACCTGCTTTCACACACGTGATATACAGTAAGGTCAGATTTTCAAAAGGTCATTAGGCCGCCTGTATTTATGCTCTCTCTATGGAACAATAGCATGCACATGAATTTCCCATTTCAGCTTCCCCTTTTTCTTTCATATCCTCTAATGTCCTCAAAGTAGATCACTTTTCTCCCCCCTCACTTTCCCTTTCGATCACTGAAATGATTAGACTATAATATGCAGTGCCAGCATTGGAGCACCGCCTTGGCATAGGTCTGCTGCTTCTAATGTCATACAATTATTAGTGACAAGAAAAGTGGAAATTAAAGTGCAATGTAGTTGCTCATTCTTACAAAACAGTTTTTTATAACTACTGTCTTCTACAATTTAGGAGTTAAGAATAAGCACAAGCTATACTAACGCTATGTGTCGCATCAGCTGCATGCTCTGCCTGCGACTATGTATGAATGCATTGTCCCTGTCAAATAAATAACTAAATAAATAAAATAATGACAGTATAGTTTCTTTTCTACAGGGAACACAACATATTTCCCCATGTCCCTCCTGTAAGTAGACATAATTTATAGTCTTAAAAGCATCTGGGAAACTGAATACGCTGAATACAAATTACACCGAGACATTGAGTGTACAAAGTGAAATGACAGTATATAAAGATTTGCGACAGCTGTAATTTGTAAATAAAAATGATAAATGACCAACCAAGTTTAAACTATAAAACAGACATCACAGCATTTCACATTTAGAAACAGAAACTAGTTTAAAAGCTCTAGTTTAAGAGTTTTGGACTACCTAACATTAGTTTTCATTACAAATTCTGGAAGGTCTTCTGTTTTCTTAGTAATTTCTGACCATCGTAAATTACTACATGGCACATGATCCGAAATAGCTTTTAACAGGTAAAGCTGGTTTGACTAAAATAATGAGCAAATGAAAAAAAGGAGCTGTGCATTTTTAGCTCATGTATGACAACATAGAACAGTGGAACTCTGTTGCAGCCCTCTTTTGACAAAACCATGACCAATGCATAATGATGTATTTATTTATTTGTTTCTCTTTGCCTGGTTTGATGTGCTGTGGCTGTTGGAGGAACACATGCTGAGCTGGGCACTGTGTGGTTTTGGCGTACATGTGTTATTCATGTTCAAACATTGTGGTCATCTTGATACATATTCATGCTTTTTAAAGGTCGGCCTGTGTCCATCGGAGTATAGTTTACACTCTCATGTTTCTTCCCTATAGTCTGCACATACAGACACTTGAGTCTCTGTAAAGAGTGATGTCTTGTGCATAACAGTTTATTTCTAATGGTGTCTAACAGCAATGTCTCGGGAGACCTGCACCAGTCTGCCTGCGTGCCTGCCCTGTCAGCACTCACCCGGCCTGGTTTCATCGCTGGCTCGGGCCTAATATCATCAGCACAGCTCGGGCTTCTTCTGTGTTGAAAAGCTGAATAGGAGCGAACGAGAGAGCCACCGGAGAAGAGAATAGTCTGATTAAATGTTTCCTGCCTTATGCTTCCTCTCGCAAACTGTCAATATTTTATCATTATCAGTTTCTACTTCTAACTCTCGCTTCGCCTGGCCGAGTAAACCAAAGTGTATTGAGTGTCTCTTGCTGGATATTAGTGTAAAAAATGACTGCACTTAAGAGCAGGATTACGGTGAGAGTCGTCTCCTAAAAAACTCTGGGTTCTCATTTCGCTCCCTCCTCCCACATGTGCACACTTCCTCAACACAATACTGGCCCTGTTGAGTGTGATGCATATGGATAGCAAGGGGAAGTGGTGCCCTCTTGATAGAAAGCTAAATATTGGTGTAGTGTTTGTTGTGAGATTTATGTTGGAGAGCACGCACTGTGTGGGTAAACAAATATGGACTTTCTCTGGGTTTATGTGGAAGGACTCCAGATGTGATGGGTCATATATTTCTTCACTTTTAAACTGCTGCTAAAATGACTTGAGGAATGTGTCTGTTTTTGGTAGTAATCTAAACGTTATAGGAAATGGCTTACATATTATGCAATCATTTGGACAACCATTCAGTGTCAGATTCACTACTAGAAGATTTGAGTTACCGACTTACCATATCATAGTATTTGGGAAAGACAACACACAGTGAGGAAAACATATAATTAATTTCACTGAATTCACTTGTGACTGATAACAACCACCATCGCACACTACTTTGTATATCATGTATTTCTATTGTTAATTTATGAAACTGATATTCTGAGAGGATGTTGGCTTAATCTTCATGGAGACCAGCTAGAGTCTGTAAGAATTTTAAAAACAAAAATAAATCATTTCAATATGTATCTATACTGCAAAAAAAGTAAACCTGAAAGTGAACTAAGCAGTAGCATTCCTTCAGAAAGTTTGATTTCATGTCACTTTCGAGATCAAATGACAATCTAATATGCAAAATATGGATTCTCATCATGTTTTGTCTTATAAAAATGGTCCAGTTTATTTTGTTAGATCTCAGAGATCAGAGTCCGACAGCTTGATTCCGTAAACCAAATAAGTGAATTAATCAATCTGATATAAAGTGTGCTGTCACCACCAGTTCTTAAACACATGTGTGGGACTGTGCTCTTTCTTAGATGGTAACATGGCGCACATTCCCAACAGTTTGTGTGATCTTCTTTGATAGATGTGTGATGAGGCCACCAGTGGCTTTCATCCTAATAGGTTCCATCTGACCAATCAGAGTGCAGAGACAGGCCTCCAGATAAGACCGTCAGAACATGGGGGATTCCTGTAAACGGCCGTGCGCCTGCGACTGCGGCCCCCTCAGCTGCTATCAGCAATCAGCGCTAGGCTAATGGTACAAGCCTGAGGGCCACTGATTGGAGCCAGGCAAAAAATCACTCAAGACAAAACGCTCTGTTCCTCCAGCTTGACCACAGGTTGTACTACACGTATAAGCAACTCAGTGGAGATGTTGATGGCAAGCTATAAGTCACGGACAACTTTTTTTAAAAACCTAATCCCGTACATCACTTCTGCAGCGCCCTCCCTAAATCTTAAACTAACTGTATTTCCAGCTTGCTTTCTGTACATCAAAGCATTGCCATTCCTCCTCCCCAAGCAAGAGAAAAATATTCACAGTGTTAGTGAAATAAAGTGCAATTATCCAGCTTTGATTACCGCATTCCATAGCTGAGGCAGCCGGAGATAGGGGTCTGGAGACAAAAAGAGAGTGGACAAGTCAACCAGCCATACAAGTGTGTTCAAGTGAGTCTAAAACAACTGCTTTTCATTCTTTCTTTCTTCTTTCAAGTGTTTGTCCCATTCATTAATTTATGTGCAGACGCGATGGCAGTTTGTTATTGTTTAATTAGTATGTATGAATTCAGAGGAGAGCCGTGGTATGAATGAATATGTTGAAAAATGTGGAGAAAGGGAGGAGGGAGGGAGGATGTCTGCTTGTCATGTGCACACAGACCTAACATAGAATAATATTATGATAACAATCACAACTTAAATGCATATACGTGCTCAGTCTCTCAATGAGAATATTATCAGGAAATGTTCATACTATAAATGTATATTGTTATCTCATACTTTCATGTCTGAAGAGTATTTATGGGCAAATATTCCTACTTGGAGCCTATGTGTGCGGTTTTGCAATTTTTTTCCATGGATATGTTATTGCTTTCCCTGGAATGTTGCACAGTATTGCTTTAAACTGGATTGTCTTGCTTATCTTATCTTCATAAAGTGTTTCTATTGTATAAAAATACCACAAAAACATGCATTCTCAGATCTGACCAGTATTTTGTATAATATTTAACAGTAAAGTAATGAAAAGTAAACCAACATAAACCCCCAAAAAAGAGCACAGAAATATTAACATTGGCTTACAGAAGAAAAGTAAGATTTTAACTTTATGTGTAAACTTGATTGTCTTGCTTATCTTAATTTCTCTATCTTGTGTTCTGATAATTATTTTGTATTATATTTAAGAAAATTAAGTAAAACGCCATGAAATAAACCCTCAAAAACTGTCTTCAGAGCAAAGAAATATTACCATTTTACCTTTAAGTGCGTGCCTCTTATTCATAATTATAATACATAATCATAATTACTTATTATGCACCTATAGTATGCGCATTTTTGTTGTTTTTTATCATGATGAATACCTAGTGCTTTTTCTGTTTTTGCCAACTTTGTTATAGGAGCAGAATAAATGCTTGGGAGTCACAGGCCTCGGTCCTAATCCAAGTGAGACCCATAGAAAATTCTGTCTCTTTCACTTGATCCTGTTTCTGCTTTGATGAGTGTTTTTTTTTCCTTGGCCTTTGAATGCTTTCTGGAGACTGTGTACATAAAATACTGAGACATGGAAGAAACCAGTATCCTGTGACTGCTCATATTTTTAAGCTGTTGTGGACTGGACAGTTGTTGATCAAAAGAGTCCACAATGTTAAGTTCTTGAGCCAGACCAGGCTTTTTTAATGACATTCAAAAAGACAGCTTAATTCTATTTTGTATTGAAAGGGGGCTGTGCTCCGTAATACCATTTATATACTACATCAGCAAAGTATCCCATTTCCTGTATATCTGTTGTTGTTTTTTTTAATATTATCGCAATGCTTCTTTAATGGGAAACTGCCACACTGGAACAACTTTTCACTAAGAAATGTATTTGTCCTAGATTACGTTACATATATTATTACTATATCACTAAGAGTTAAGAAGTTCTTGATTAACATGCATTGCCTTTTTCATTGATAACTCTCAACTAAACATAAAAATTTATGGCATTTCCATTTTGTGAAACTTGTGGATTATTTCTGTACATTACGCTTTGGACCTCCCTTCCTCTCCATCTTTCTCTCTCTCTCTCTCTCTCTCTCTCTCTCTCTCTCACACACACACACACACACACACACGCACACACTCTCTCTCTCTTTCTTTCATTCTCTCCTGGGCACCGCATGTTAAATGAAGTCAGTGTTCTGTTGTTCCGGACGATAACCTATGAGTAATAGCAGTTCAAGCAAAAGCAGCATGACATAAAGAAGGTCATTCGAGGTGGGGAAGGGGAGAGGTGTGAATTAGTTCTGTGTTACATTGTCTCTCTTTCATTGCCAGTTATGACATGGCAAACTCAGGTCTTCTGGGGACTTTTTTGGGTTGCTGTAACTTCCTCTTCAGTGGCTCGTTACATCTCAGTAATTACATGAGGCTACAAAATACAACTATTGCTATATTTTACCACATGGGGGCGCCAGCTTACATTATATGATGCCCAAGCAGCTTTGCCCACTGATGGTTGAATATGTGGTAGACCTGAAGTTAACAGTAGGATCAGAGGTGACTTTCTCATGTAAAAATTTACAAGTATCTTATTTCAGATACTTTTTCTTCTGGCATTGGCTACAGCTGTCTAGTATTCTTGGATTTGTTTATTGATTTGGTATTTTTCTTGGCGCCTTTTTTATGTATCTGGATTTGGGAATGAGACATAGAGTAGACTAGTGCTGTCACAGTACTAACATTTCAAACTTGAGTTTGATACTAGAGGATAGGCTTGATATTTAATACAGATCTTGATATCACAATAACAGGAAAAAAATGCTATAGACAAAATGTTGCCATGTGGTCTTATACTTGTTTTGATAAAGCTCAAAATAATTCTAAAACTGTGATGTGATTTTTTTTGTACTGATACGCGCTCAAATGAGTTTCAATAATAGGTTTATCATATATTAGACTTGTGATACTTTTGATGACCTTAACACCTACTAGTGCACTCTTTGGCCTAGATTCAAACTTTCTTTTTGAAAATGTGTTTATTTATTTTTTATTCTTAACCATCTTGAACAAATCTCTTCAATAATCCTGTAAATTATTGTGGGAATAAAATAAAACTTTGTACAAATGGGAACAACATGCCCCAAATTCAGTGAAAACAGACTGAAATCCCATAAAAGTCTCAAGTGTTGTATTTGGATGACAAATTGTAGTCTTTTCTGTGTTTCTGACAGTGGCCTAGATCTGTGTAGGAGGAATATTGACAGTTACTACTTATTGTTCAGTTTGTGGTTATTTTCCCTTCTCGCATATATGTTTGTTTGACATCTTGGTACCAGGGTCTTTGGGTTTTACAACAGTCCCTGTCATATTTTCAGAAGGCGATGACAAGCTTACTACAACAAGAATCATTTTAAAAATGCCCGTTCCATTATTGTTTTGGTAGTTTTATTGGTCCACAAAAGTTTTAAAAATACAAATGATTTTATTTTTACAGTGGCCAAAGCACCACACGGGTCTCTTTTGTATGTAACTTCCTTTTGGTGGCAGAGCATTTGACTTTGGAGTTTGGATAGAGTAAAGAGAGGTTTGTGGTAGTGCCCCAGACCAAGCTGTTTTTAGATGAAGATTTTTTTTTTTCAGAGTAACATAGTCTGATACACTTTAGTTGTTTCCCATTAAATTAGTGCTCAACTTGTTCTAATGGTCTGAAAAGGTTTGGTTGCAACCGCAGGGAATCAACAAGTCTCCCACAGGACAATAAGGCTGATAGAGCAAGAAGTGGAAATTGTGGCTTTGGCAGCTATTTGTTTTACATGAATCAGAAAGTGGCTACCAAAACAAAACAGTGTGATTCGTTATTTATTAGTTAATTGGTAAACCTGAACCAATTACAGTTTATAGTTTGTTCATGAATGCACTGAAAAACCCGGAGCTCGTGTAATGTCTTTTAAAACAAGAATTACTGATAAT
The DNA here is from genome assembly GCA_029959045.1 of Taenioides sp. WSHXM2023. Taxonomy (NCBI): domain Eukaryota; kingdom Metazoa; phylum Chordata; class Actinopteri; order Gobiiformes; family Gobiidae; genus Taenioides; species Taenioides sp. WSHXM2023. The sequence goes on along the minus strand of CM057086.1, from coordinate 19,604,451 downwards.
GACATTAAATATGAGTGCATTTGCAAAAACAAGTAAGTGAAATTTGAAAAAGTCATTGGAGGCTTGTAGTTTACGTTTGTATAGTAATATTTTCAAGTCACATGAATTTCCTTCGGGATAAGATAGATCTGTTTTACTGCTATCAAATTAATATTCCATCCCGTCTTGATAAAATCCACTATACATTATTAACATTGATAATACCTGTAATAAGATGGTAACAAAAAGCACAATTTTTACGCAATTTTTCAAAACGAGATATCTATTTTTGCTATTGAACTCTTCATATATTCTTCCCTGATAGGCTAACTTTTGACAATACATAAATTCAAATAATTGAGATTTCAATTACTCAAAAATGTGATAGTAATAGTTTTATTTTCATATCAGCCAGCCCTATTTCAGATGTCAGTTTCAAGGTCATCAGAAGTAGGTAAGGTAACTGAGTCATCAACTCACTTACCTTACACTAAACCGTGGGGCATGTAATGTGTTGTGTGTTGGATATGACTAAGATAAGTGTCATGGTTTCTTTAGAGCGCATGCTGAGCGTCAGACTGACTGGGACAGACACAGAAGCTCCCTGTAGTAGGTGGTCTTGTTTGAGAGGAAGTGTTCGTGGTGGGACGACATATGTGTACTATAGTTTAATGATAAAGGCCTGCGTGCATCTGGCTGTATATGTCGCCTCTGGGATGCAGGAGTGCAGTTTAGTTTAGCCCCACAGAGCGAGAGATAAAATGACTGGCTGCTGTTCTCATCATAACATCTATGCTACTGGAATGGTAGAGGCCCCTGTGCTCCCAAAAAGGCATGTGGCTATCCTGCACCTCCACCATGCACAAAAGACATTTCTCTTCAGTCTATGTTTAGGCCTCCAGAGTTATGAAAGAATTCCTCTGCCTCTTTCCCATATCCTTGACTCATGTCGCATGTTCCCATCAGCTCCTATATGATTTAAGCAACACTTAATGTTTTTCTGCACAATTTCACTTAAAACTGTGTTACAGGGTCATTTTCACAGTGAGATGCAGTTGGATTTTGCACAGCAAGGCCAAAGCAAACTTAGGCTTGTAAAGAATGTAATGTTTGATCGAAGACCAGAGCCCGCATGCTCAATTTGAACTGAAATAAAGCTCATTGGTGTTTATGAAGAACTTAAAACTCTGTGTGTATGTTAGAGTATCTCAAACATAGATGACACAGCTCAAGGCTGAAGCTAGATATTGATCTTGTTTGTACTGCTTTACCACAGCAGAGATAAGAATGTTATCCCACTCCTTGCTATTGTTAGTGCTAGATTACGTAATGTGTTGTTTCTTGCACTCAAATATCCATCATAAAAGTTTGATTAAAAAATTACCTGGCATCACAAGAAAAATATTCAGATAAATCAATATGACGTGGTTCAACAGCAGATTTCTCAGGCTCTGGAGTTAGTATCAAACACACCCACGGAAACCATAAATTGCCTGGAGTTTTATCAGACTTTGATAGTGTGAAGCCTTCCTGTCATTCCCGAAGGGCTGAGTGTTCCTATCGTCTGTGGAGTGACCCACCAGAGCCTATAGCTGGTTCAGTAATGACTCCTATTAACCTATCAAGATCTGCCCAAGAGCATTCATGGGCCTTTCCCACCCCCCTGCCACTTACCCGCCTTTGCCAAAACCAAGATGGCCCCATTAAATCCTCACTTGTGCACTCCAGAGACCAGCGAACACCAAAGTCTGCAGTCTAATTGGATTCATTTGTAGAGATTTGGACATTATCTCTCTGCGTACCCATGACTGGTATGTGGCTCATTCCCCCAATGGGCATTTTTACCCCGTCACACTTTCAATTACTTTTTGGTTTTTTGATGACCCAAAGTGCTTGCTAGTTTGCCATTATTGAATTCTCATGTTCACAAAATAATGGATTCTTTCAGTGGATGTGTGTCTTGCTTTGTACAACATATGCCCTGATCTTGAAAAAACTCCACTTTGGGTCAAATGTGGTATTAATGCTTTGCAGAAGTCATGAATGGCGCTTTGTCTGTCCTTAAAAAAAGAAGTCAAAAATGAAAATGGAAACATACACAAGTCGTCCATTTAGTTTAAAACTGACCTACTTTTGCAACCAGAGAAAAGAATTATCGCTACACTAAAATGATTGTGTTCAAATTGTTGATATGCCACAAGCAAGTGTCAAGCCTCCAGATGTTCTCATGCTTTGAAATGCAGTCAGAGGCCTGGGGGACGTCTTTGGCACACTGTCCCACCTCAGCTGCATCTGCTAGTGTTTTGTCTGGTGAAGTTCTCAGTGTGTTGTATAGAGGGCTTAGTGTGTGTCCATCTGATAAAGCTATGTGAACAGAACTCCTACCACCACAATTGCAACACTAGGCTAGCTACAGAAAGATTCACTAACAATTTACTCACATTTTCTAAAATGATCAAGTTTGATCATTTTCAAATTGAATATTTTATTTACATGATTGAAACTTTAATTTGATTTGATTTGATTTGTTCTTCTCATGAAAATGCACATACAATGAATAACAAACATAACATACATGTACATTTCCATGATTAGAAAAGAGCAGATATGAAGAAAAAAATCATACTAGTATGTTTGTCTGCCCCTTTATTTGCATTTAAAAGAAATTATTTGATGGTCTTGCAATTTTCCCATACTTTCACTTGTGTGATCCATAATTCGTAATATGTATTTGACATTTATCAATCGTCCAGACTTTCCAGTTGGTATTGTTTAAAATACCTAACTTAAAAAACTTAAATATGTCCATCATAATTATAAGGCCATTCTGCATTTTATTGCAACACTCAAAAAGTTGTTGAAGTCAGCTCAACATCAGGCTGATCCATTTTACAGATGCAGGATGAAAACTGTTTTAAGACGTGGATCCAACAATAAAGCAGTCTATTCCAACAATAAACTCGATATTTGGTGTACATTTAGATGTCTTAAAGGCACACTATGTAACTTTTCTGTCTGATTTTGAAAGAATATGGTGGTACAAATAATCTTTATTCAAATCATTTAGTCTCATTCTATTTGTGGAGAATAAATGTCACTTTGCCTATATTTAATCTTTAAGCAGTAATTTCTGACTAGTGTCATCATCAGTGTCTTTTCTAAACTTATGATAATACAATGAGCAACAAAGTCTAACTATGTTATGCCAGTTTACAGTCCTGTTTATTTTAGACCGTGGGGGAAAGGTTTAGACTATGGGAGGCCACCATAGTTTCCTGGATTAATGGGAAACACTGCACAATATGTCTATCTCCGTGCAGATAATCAGGGGAGGGCAATGGTCAATGTTACTAGCAGACTGGCAGACACAAGTTACATAAAATGTGGTCAATTAGTAGAGATAATTTTTCCCAAATTATCAAATTAAAATTTAGTACAAACAACTTTTACTACAAACTGTGTGAGTCCAGTGTAGTCACATATTGGCCAAATATTGACCAATCTCTATCAATGATGAATGAAGGGTGTGATGTTTCTATCAAACTAAAAAAGCCTTGTTACCTTTTAACTACTCACATGATTCACATTGTAAACATTCAGCTTCTATTTTATGTTGTACGTGCAATAACCCACCTCTCCACTTGTTTTGTTTCTGTCCTGCTTTCTAGATCGAAAACCTGTTGGAACAATTGAGGGATAAAGACAAACAGCTGGCTGGGTTAAGGGAAAGAGTCCAAGGCCTTCAAACTGACTCGAGTAACACCGACACAGCCTTGGCCACACTGGAGGAGGCCCTATCAGAAAAGGTACGTCTCACTCTGGGAAAAGGGGTTGTTACAGGAAGTTGGTCAAAGGTATGCCTGATTAAAGTGCATGCTTTGTTATGACTCAGCGTCCCTATTTGCTGACATCATTCTGCGATTTATAGACGCTGGACCACACGAGACGAGACGCGCCATGCAGGCAGAGACAGGAGAGAGAAAGAGCTGTAGTTTACACAGACGTAGTGTTAGTCTATGTCTGTAACTGTACTGGACACAGGGAGGAGAAGATCTATGGGATGAGTGGAGGATAGAAATATAAGGGAATGTAATGGTCCGAGGAAGCATGTTTAGATGGAAGCGTCAAGAGGTCATGGAATGCAAAGCGGGCTATGAATAAAAATGGTACTAAGTAAGAAATGTACAATGGGACCACAGGGGAAAAAATGAAGAATGAGTGTTCAACATTGTTTTGCAACTTTGTAGTCTTGTTATGTTACTGAAATGTCAAACTTGGCTTGGTACTCAATAATAGTTTAGATAATATTATGATGGTAGAAAAAAAGATAAACATAATGATACATTTTTAGAAGATAAAATGCAATTTTTGACACAAAATGATGTAGTTTCTATAATATTGCCAGTGGTGAAACGTAACAAAGTAAAAGTATACATTTTAGGTAGATGTACTTTACTTGAGTACATTTGAAAGTGGATACTTTTTACTTTTTCTTCACTACATTTGAGAGGAGGTATACACTCCACTACATTTTTGAACAGGAATGAAAAGTAACAGTTTTTTTTAACACATTTCAGCACAAATCTTTATCAAAATCACTACATTTGAAGCTTTATCACATCTCAGCATCTGCACTTTTTCAAGTCATTTTCAAGTATGAGTATTTCAGAATAAGTTCCGGGTTTTGATACTACTAATACATACTTCTTAGACTATAATCCCTGTAGTGATGGTACTCAAAAGTTGCAACAGTAGTTCAGGTTGAAGGCAGTTGCCCAGTATTCCTGTTTTAGTAAGTTTAGTGGATACGTTTTGATATTTAGATCCCAATTTGTTATTTTTACTCATTGATTGGCACTTTGAAAGCTGGTACGTGATGTGAAAAGTTGGCCTCTAATTTTCTGTTTGCCATTTTTTTAAGCTGATCTTCATGGTTGTTCCCTCTACTGTACAAGCATGTCATTCCCTTTAAATAGTAGATTTTATTTGATCTCTTTAACTATTAAGTAAAATGAAGTTATACAGTTTTAATTTTCATGCCTAATCTTCAATAACAGAAGGGCTTCAGTACTTATTCTTGATAGGGCACATTTAATTTCTAATTTGAGGCAGGTTTAACATTATAATATGGACTCTAAATGACCGTGAAATGTCAAACAGCCTTGCCCGTCCAAACACTATCTGAAATGACTGGCCTGATTTCAGAAGGACTCTGTCTTGCTTCGGTCGATTGCATGCTCAGAGTTAGTACAAGCACGCATATTGTTAGGACTATACTCTAAAATGATTGCTTTGGCACAATAGGCACAGAGAAGGCTTCCAAGTCTCATGTTTGTTTCTATTGTAAACCAAAAGATGGATTCTGGTTTACATTGTGTTGGCACTGATTGCTGGCTAAAATTCCCAGTGAGGCCAGATGCAAATGTCTAGCTCTGTTTCTCAAAATTAGTTGTGTATTGTCCTGCATCTGTTTTTGGGCAAATGTATTGAATTTGCATGCATTACTCGCAAAATTCATTTGAAATGAGGCAGAGTCATTCCAAGCTTAAAAGGCTTACTCTGTCAATTGCCAGCTTTGAGTAATGGAAGTTGTGGATATGTGCATCCTCTTGGCTAACTTCACTGGGACCCAATGTTTTTGCTTAAAATCATCTTTTATCACCTAAATGTGTTTTTGTGTTGTCAGAAGGCTTTGAAAAGGACAGGACCATAGCAATATAAAAAGCAACTTCTTTTTCTGTCAGCCCATGTATTTACCCAGAAACCACTTCAGATGTCGCCTACACAGCCTTCAGCAGTGATGAGGAGTGTGCTGGGTGAGCCTTTTGGATTTTGCGGTGCAGAAAGGGTGTGTGTATTTGTGTTTACAAGAGGCAGAGTGTGTGTTGCTAATTGCACAGGCTGTCACAAACTGGCTGTTGGAGCCAGGCTCTAGCCACAGTTCTGTGGTCCTAATTAACTGGCTGGGCTGAAAGCCTGGGCTCTATAATATGAGTTTTGGTCTTTGCCTGGGTTCAAAAGGTGGACCAAATTCTGTGCTCAAAGCAAAGTAGCCTAACCCAAAAGCAGTTTTAATATACTCTATGTACTCTAATAATATACTATATTAAGATTTTTTGTGTTCAAGTAAATGTTTGTTAAATATGTAGTTTGCTTTGTTCTGTTGCCATTGTCACTTAAACTTCTATTCCTATAAACATGGCCTTGACAGATCAAAGTTTTCTTATTTGCCTGTGAGGTCTAGTAAGTTGGAGTCAAGTAAAATGATCTGACTGAAGCCAAAACATTTACGTAACATTAAATGTTGCGTCAAAAAACTTAATGTCCCTTTTATTGAAATATTTGAGTTAGTTAGATGAGAATTTATTTAATTTCATCCTTTTCCTGGGATGTTATGTGTGTTTATGCAAATGCCTCACTTTATAATCTTTTTGAGACCGTTTTTATTATCACCTCCTGGTCTCCTTCCCCAAACCCCAAACATCCTTCAGATATTTTATAATGTGGGGAAAACACCCAGGACCTATTAACCATGTGGCCTGTCTGTCTATTGCAAAGTTCTGGATACAGTGCCAGTTTTGGGGGGGTTTGTCCAATTACCCAGGACTTTGGAGCTGCCAAATATGCGGTGATGCCGCATCGTAAAGCCTGGTTACCAGCCTGTGCTCTGTGCCTAAATAAACACCTGAATAAACACCTTTATAATCTCTCCAGTCCACACCTCCACCTATGTCAGGCTGTTGTCCAGTGAGATTAAAGAGGGAAAGTTATGGCCTAAGCATTCACACTCCGCTTTATCAGTTGGCAATACAGAGTAGTTCACAAGTGATCTGTGCTACTTTCCAATTGAGTTCTCTATAAATCTGTCTTTGTCCCTCAACACTTTTTCTTCCCTTCCTCATTCTCTCACTGTTCCACTTGGCGCAGGTTTGCCTTATTCGCTATTATTTATGCAAGTATTATTTATGAATGGCATTTATGAGTTTGTCTTTGGCCGCGCTCCGTGAAGCCTGCTGGCAAAACTTTTTGCTCACGGACCAAGACAGATTTTTAAAAAAGATTGAACACTAAATGATTGAATGGTTATCCTTGCACAATACAGGCATACTGTAGTTATTTACTGAACTGGATGAACTTGCAGGGGCCTATCTCCAAACCTGAGATTAGACCAGATTGATTTGCCCATTTCTGTCACAGACCTGAAATTGGACCAAACACACATCCATCCATCCATCCATTTTCTTCCACTTATCCGGGACCGGGTCACGGGAGCAACAGTCTAAGCAGGGACTCCCAGACTTCCTTCACCCCAGACACTTCCTCTAGCTCCTCCAGGGGGACACCAAAGCGTTCCCAGGTCAGCCGAGAGACATAGTCCTTCCAGCGTGTCCAGGGTCTTTCCTGGGGCCTCCTCCCGGTGGGACATGCCCAGAGCACCTCCCGAGGGAGGCGTCCAAGAGGCATCTGGAACAGATGCCCGAGCCACCTCAGCTGGCTCCTCTGCCTTCTCCAGATCCACAAAGCACATGTGGACTGGTTGGGCAAACTCCCATGAACCCTCGAGCACCTGATGGAGAATATAGAGCTGGTCCAGTGTTCCGCGGCGTGACGAAAACCACACTGCTCCTCCTGGATCCAAGGTTCGATTCTCCTTTCCAGTACCCTGGAATAGACCTTACCGGGGAGGCTGAGGAGTGTGAGTCTCCTGTAGTTGAAACACACCCTCCAGTCCCCCTTCATAAACAGAGGGACCACCACCCCGGTCTGCCAGTCCAGAGGTACTGTCCCCGACCGCCACACGATGTTGTAGAGACGTGTCAGCCAAGACAGCTCCACAACATCCAGAGACTTAAGATACTCAGATCGGATCTCATCCACCCCCGGAGCCTTGCCACCGAGGAGCTTGCCAGCCACCTCAGTGACTTGAGGCTTCCTCCTCAGAAGACGTGATGGTGGGATTAAGGAGATCCTCAAAATATTCCTTCCACTGTCCGACAACATCCACAGTCGAGGTCAACGGCTCTCCACCCGCACCGTAAACAGTGTTGGTGAAGCAAACCAAACACACACTATATGACAATGGTGGTTTAATATTATACTTCATTTTACCAATGTTGTACATCATAATCTAAATGCAATCTAAATTAGTTTTTGCTAGCCTCATAGAATTAGAATTAGTCATTCCTTTTCTTTCAGACCCTGCTGCATCTGTAGATTGGTCAAGAGTTTAACAGCTACCTCAAAAACACAAAAATGTATCTTTTTGACTTAGGCAGTTTCTCTCTTTTCACAAATACTCTAAAATACTCAAAAATGGAACCTACTCGTGGGTTAGTATCAGAGATCAGGCATCAAAGACCTTGCTTCTGTTTTGTTACTCATTTTATCTTTATACTTTTAGGAGCGTGTGATTGAGAATCTGCGAGAACAAAAGGAGCGAGAGGACAGGATGAGGCTGGAGGACATGGAGCTTCTGAGGAAAGAAAACCAAGAACTAAAAGACAGACTGTCCACCATACAGCCTCAGAGACTGCTGCAAACCAGCAACCAGTCCACAAGCCCCGCCCCCAACCAAACCCAACACATGGAAACAGAGGTCAGATTATCAGTATTTGTAATTTTATATAATTCATTACAATTATTTTTAATTTTTATCTTGCAATGATGAAGAAAATGCTTGAATCTGAAGCTTCTTGTTCATTGGTTACTCTATTTAGCTTCCATGTAGTAAACAATACACTAAAACTAATTGTTGGCTCCATACGGTCACCATGTGGTTGGAGTCATTATTATTAGATAAACTGTTATTGGTATATTTAGTAAATTTCACCCTATTTCCAATTTCCAATATCTTTCATCTTCAGTTGAACCAGCAAACCCACCAAAGCAGGTGAAAACATTACCCTGACAAAGGTGAATAGTCCATAAAGAAAAAAAAAATATAATAACTACCTTTCTTTCAAACATTTTATTCTTCTTCAAAGAAATACCAAAGAACTTTATAATTATCTTTATAGTACAAAAAGAAAAGATGTCTCAGCTACTGTAGAGATTGTAATAGGCTGTTTGTGCTCTGTATTTATCCAGATAACATCCACTCTTAATTCTACCGCCCAGTGCGCATTGACTGTTACAAAGTCTGGTAAAGGGCCTTTTTGCACTACTAGCTTACAGGATTAAGAGCTGCTTTAAAACTAGCTGATTTATGGCCTAAAATATCCTGCTATGCCACTATGGTTGCCAGGTCAGAGGCCCTGTTGTCTTTTTACTCTTTCTTCCTCCTCTCTCAGGTTTACAAGCCAGAACACAGTCTGCAAAATTTATGGGAATGTTTCTTTTATATGATACGCACATCTTGTTCATGTGAAATAATATCTTGCTGAATGTTGACGCGGTACCACATGAAAGCAGCAGCAGTTCAGTGATTCAGTTTAGGAGTAAATTCTCACTCTTGACAGAAGTGTGGCCATAATTGCACTATTTTGTGTACTTGGCAGGAGTCAGACTTGTTATGTAAACTTCAAAAAGGGCAAATTGAGTTCTGGGTGTTTTTCAGCCAATGTCTGGTGAAGCATACAGGGGTCAAAACTGGACTGGTATCGCTGAAATGAATGCTCCATCGCCACCTCTAGTAAAAGTGTAATAATTTATACAATTGGTCAAATAAAATCACATTCTGTGTACTTTGGATTGAGATACCATTGTCAATCTTATAGTAATTCAAACACAGGATATATAAAATATTAATTGTATTTTATCTGAACAAGTTCTTTGCTCCCAAAGTAGTTGTTAGCTCAGTATGAGTCAGTTCAGTTGGATGGGTGCAATATTCAAGCCATCTCAATGACAACTTTATGGGAAAATTGGGTCTTGTTTTATGGTGTTTTATATAGCTACCACTTACAAAAAAGTTACACAAGTTCATAATACTGCTCGTCATTGACACTAATCACAAACTTTTAAAGTTGTTGTTTATGTTAGCACACAGTGAGCCATTGTGGCATGTCTCCTCAAATCTATAATCTCTTTGTTTATTTCACTTTTACAACGTTCTTCTCATCTGCTGTAATAACCTTTATGACTTCAAATCTGATCTTTCGTAAGATTAAAATTTTATACTCATCCTCTGTGGAATGCTCAGGTAAGTGCATGGTTATGTGAACACAACACTATTAATTATACTGCAGAATTCAGTGTTCAACTAGGGCAGCTTGATTATGCCAAAAAGTACAGTATTTCTTAACTGTCAAAATTAATCTGTGAAAAAGTATAGACCTAACATATTTTATTGGTAATTCTTGGTAACGCTGTTTTTTATAGGCTTATGTAGATTGTAGAAAGGTGGTTGTGTTTTGAGTGACAAAATTTAGAATAGAAAGTTTGATTGCATTGTATAACAACAGTTTTTATAATATCTGAAAATCTCTAATCTCTAAACAAAAGGTAAAAGGTAGCTGTTAATTTCAAAACATCACAAGTTGGAACAGAGTATTTTGAGCTTTGGAGATGTAGACACACTATAATAAAAGATTACTCAAACATGTGTGAAACAAAATACAACTCCAGGTATGTTTTGATGAATTAACAACATTCTAACATGGTTTAAAGCTCAGAAGAGTCAATAAATCATCTTACAATGTCCCATCAACTCGCCCTCTGTGCTTAGTGTTTTAGTATAGTAATATAATATAAGTTGAACTGTTGTAACCTCATCAAAAACAAAACTGGAGTTGTGGTTTGTTTCATCCAAACAGGTTTCAGAAATCCAGCATATTTACTCAAAACTATTTTAGCTTCATGCAAATTTCTTCACTTTCTAATGCGCCAGAAGAGGCAGTCATAATCATAACAACCTCAGCATGGGGTTTTGTGCAGACAAATTTTATGCCAGCTAAGGCTTTCAGGTATTTCCAAAACAAATACATTATCTTAAATTATACTACAGGAAATACCAAGGATAAGGTGTCCAAAGTAGTCAAAATAAAAGAATAAAAAGCATAAAAAGTATTACATTGCTTCATACATACAACTGATTTCATTTTGACCTGCAGCCTACCATGACACGGCATGTTTTAAACAGAACTGTCTCAAAGATTCTTATTGGCTTATCATTTTGTATTAACAGATGTTTGTTTTAGTGATAGTTATTCAAGTTGACCTCAGTGTCCTACTTTGTTGATTTCAAAGTAAACAAAGGATTTTTGGAACTAAACATTTCTTTTCAAAGCATAACCTCGGGGAAGGCACTCAACCAGACACACCTTAATCTGCGTCTTATTTTCCTAAGATTTCCTTCATTCTTTTCAATGTTGATGACTAATAACGGTGTATAGGAAGCAGATAATTTTTATAATACATGCTGAGTAGTATTGGTACTTTGACTTAACATTCTTTAGTGTGGTACAGTAAGCATTATTGTCAGCTTTAGTGTACACTTTACCTCGCAATAGGAATTGAATTACCAAGAAAAACTCCACCACCTCACACGTTTACTTAATTTGTAACATTTACTCAGAAAGAAAAACCCACTGGAATGATAATAATAATTTTCACAGCCACATGCTGACTGTAACTGTATCCAAACAGGCTCTCATTTTCTGTCATAATATAAGAAGGTCCAGTTGGACATTGGGCTGACCTTTGAACCCCGGCTCCAGTGACACTGGTGTTTTCCACTGAAATGTCCATAACAAATTCCACTCCACTTAGACTTAATGTATTTTGTTCAGCTTTAGATTGATTTTGATGTGTGTGAAAGAGTAGAGGCCAGGCACAGAGGCACTGCGGTGTGGAGCTGCACTTTTTATCAGGAAAGGTGTTCCTCATTTTACATAGGCTTTGGCATTAGTATAATCGGGCACAAGTGGGTGTATTATTCCTGCAGAAATTTTAGAAAATGTAAAGAGTTGAACAAGATGTTGGAACAAATGAGCACTGCTTCCTCCAACCTTTCTCCAGACACGTTTAAACCAAAAATGGCATCCGTATCTGCGTATAGTATTAGTTATAATGCGTATCTGGTTGCACTATATCAAAAGTTTTCTTATTTTTTACTAAAAAATTACTGCATGAACCTGGAACATTAGATATAATTTTTGTTTACACCAAAATTAAACTAAAGCTGCTATAAATGTATAAAAATAGATCTTAGGAAGCAAATACACTGTTCTGATCTGGCTTGTTTTATGACGGTTAAATGAGAGCCCCAAGAGCTATGTCTCATTGCACAAGACAAATATGGACAAAGTGGTTTGGTTGAAATAATGGGAAAGGTAATTTAAGGTTGCATTCTTCCTTTGGGATATTTTTCTTGGAAAAGTGCTTCACTGACTTCAAACATTTTACATCAGAAAAATGTGGAGATGTTAGGTGGCCTCATAAAATCCCACAGACAAACACGAGCAGACAGTCATTTTGTAATGGTAATAAGTGAACTCTAAAGTGGATGTGAAGGATGGCCTGTGGAGGTGGACCACAGAAAAGCAGCACAGGGACCACAGGGTGATGAGAGGATGCGAGCGGATGAGCCAGATTGGACACGCTCTGGCTAAATGGTGACTCCGACCACAGTGAGCGATACCTTACCTCTGAGGCGCACACGTGACCCCTGGGCCATTTCAGTCTTCAGTCTAAGTCTAAGAAGCCCTATTAGTTCTGCTACTACATTACACACACTGGCCCTTTTGTTCAGCTGATTGACTGTAAGATCTAAGCTCTCAGCTTCCATCTCTGTTTGCTATGACCACCAGCAGCATGAGCTCAGTGAGATCAGTGTAGACATAGCTTTGTCAGCACATTCTTTTTACTGATCTCAAAATTATTTACAACATTTAGAAAAAAAAGTTATATGCCGTATGCATTCATATTAATATGAATTTATCTAGAGGTAGGCCTTATGTATCTACCATCAGCACACTGAAACTGTTGAAAACAATATTGAAAGTTGAGTTTTGTTAGCTGATTTGTTAGTAAATGGTAAATGGTGTCATTTTTATATAGTGTCTTCGACCTTCAAGTCACTCAAAGTGCTTTACATCAAGGACCCACTCACAAATTCACACACAGATACATACACCAGTGTACACAGATACACTGGTACAAAGATACACCAGATAGATCATACACTAGTGTACACAGACACCGGATCAGTGGATCTGTCCACTCAATCAATGATGTTTATGTCAAAAGTGGGATTCAAACCACCAACCTTCGATCAGTGGACAAACATTTTATCAACTGAGCTACTGTAGCCAGTAATACCAACAAAACGTAGATTGACAAACGGTACATAAAATAAAACAGAAGGCAATAAGACATTTTCAGATGTTCCAATCTGTCCCTTGGTACAAAATGGAAGACACTTGCTTCATGCCCTACAGGATCTTCTCTATTAAAGTGTCCTTTGTTGTCTTGTTTGTTTGATGGTCATTTAACAACATCACATCCCCTACAGAGCGTCTCATCTCACCAGACATGAGTCATGTCAGTTTCCAAATTCCAGTCTCTGTCATCTTCTACTGCTTTTTAATTTAAAGCCTCTAATGCTCTTGCCATTGTTTTGTTTGCATCTTCACATTTATAATTGCTTTGATCTGGCCATGTTTGTCTAAAATACCACTTGTGTCTTTCATGTTTAAAGACGCCGAGTTTAAACGGAACATCGCGAAGCCCTGACATCACCGAGCGTCTAAGGCTGCTGGAGCAGGAAGTGTCCCGTTACAGAGAGGAGTCGGTCAAGTCCCAGGCCGAAGTGGACAGACTCATGGCGGCTCTGAGGGATGCCGAGACTGACCGATCATTCAAGGACAAAAAGATATGTGACCTGGAGAGGTGAGGGTTAAGCGCAGACTTGGAATAAGGATAAACACGTATCTAGAGAGCTCAGGATTGTGTTGTCACATAGAATTTTTCGTTAGCCTAATGTTAAACCAGTGGAGGTTTTAATATGCCCAATAGTAAATTTTGTGTGCATTCAAAAGTATTCTTGCATTATAGAGTGATAAATGTATTTACCAGTAGTGTCCATAGACTGAATATATATTAATGGACATAGCTAACTTGCTAACCTTTGCGTTCCAAATAGGAAATGAGTGTGGGCGTGCTTCCGGCTCCCTCGATTCTGGCTCCAATTCTCTTTATATTGAGAAACTGTCGCCCCTCTCTCTGTAACTGTTGCTGCCAGACTTGTCATTTTGGCCTTAAAATGTTCGTATTAACCCGCTCTACAGATTTTCACTATTTAGTTCATGAATCAAGATACGAACATTGACAGCCTCATTAAACACCCACTCCCTGCTAAACTAGTGGTGCAGGCAGGTAGTGGCGTTACCTTCAACAGCCTCACTCCGGATTGGCTCTTTGATGGCTATGATACTCGCTTTAAGAATTCCAACTCGGCTCCAAATTTGCCGCTCTAACAGCCAACCTCGACAAGCTTCATTTGACTGGAACCAGTTTTTTGCACTGCTGCTTCAAACATGGCATATTTCCATGGTAACAGTGGTTTACCATCCTGAGCTCTCTAGACAACCAAGTATAAAGTTGAAAATGTCATTGTTTATGAATGTGTTATCTCTGAACGCAAACTTCATGCAGTCTCATGCGTTTTAGAAGTAGAAAATATTCACAGTTTTACATTGTAATGTTAAGTTATCATTTGTTCCTATATTTTCCCTTGTCTGCAGACCTGGGTAAGTCTGGAAATTTATACTATATGTTTTTTTTTGTTTTGTTTTTTTTATCTGTCACCATTTCATCATGTCCTCTGCATCTTCTCTGCATCCATAAATCTAAATCTAACATAATCTTTTTAAAGTCCTTTTGCTCTATGTAATGTCCCCATGTCAGTCAGCCCTATCTATTGTGCTCTTCCTAATGATTTTCACTCTAATCATGTACAAGTAGCATGTCAATATCTCCAACTTTATACGAACTCCTTCATTTTCCTGATGCTGCTTTTCCAAAACCTCCCACACAACTGTCAACATAACTGTAATACTGTTATTTAACCCACTAGTCTTAATGGCTCCTTTACAGCATTCCCAGGTATAATAGTGGAAAACTTTACAATGCCTTAAATTGGATTCCCACATTTCTTACTTTTGACAACCACTTTGGGACAATAAACATGCAATGCTAAATACGCAACAATCCCTATTAAGATCCCTATTACAATCTATTCCTTCAATTACAACACTCACTTCAATCATTTGCTTTGTGTCTTATTGTGCTTAATGTTTAATGTGATTTTCCGTAACCTTTTATATACCTACATACTGTAAATTCTGTACTTTACTTGTGTTATTCAGAACAGTAGGTGGTGTTGGACTGGTCCAAACACTAGCTGTTAATTTGCGGTATTTACTACTGGCAAGATACTATTCAATTATTATCTGATTTTTGGATTAGCATGAAGCGATAATGAACTACACGTGATGCCATTTTATAGCAGCGCAAATGCTATCAATATGTACTAGATTATTACTGACAAAATCCTTCACACTGATAATAACATTGACCTAGTGTTAGCCCCATCAGGAGTGCCAAATATGTTAGCTGTGGTTTGTAATGGTTTAGGATGGATCTGAATTGGCTGTGTGCTCTGAATTCAAGCGTTTCCTTCCTCATTTATTACCCGTTTTACAGACTCTACTCTTTGGCACGAGAACACTGTGCTGAGTCAGAGCCAATTACACACCAGTATATTTTACTAAACAATAGGTTTTTAGCTGTTTACAACTTGTCTAATCCAATGCATCATTTTAAAAGGCACGATTCGCTAACATTGAACCAAACTCAAACGACAGCATGTTGATTGCTTCAGCGAGATTGGCCCTAAGTTCAAAAGCCTAATAGCACAGTCAGTTTACATTACAACTATTATTCTATCTTACTATGTGGTCTCTCTCTTCATATGCGCATTAATAGGAATACAGTAGTTTTATTATTGAGATTGGCAGGGTAACAACAGCTCAACACCACATCATTATATCTTTGGCAGATCAGTATAGGGTTTTCCATTAATTAAATTTGTCTATAAATTGTATCTAGACACAAGAATGTCTTTTCTAATCAGAGTGTTAGCATTGGAACAAGGTCATAAGGCCAATTATCTTCTATTATTCTGGGAAATTAATGAAAACGATGAGAGAAGGTACAGGTTTTCAACCATTTAGCTGCCAGCAAGACTAAATCCAAGTATTTAGGTCATCATAAAATTATGTGAAAACATTTACACAGACCAAATTTTTTTTCCTGGTTGGTCCCATTTGCCAAAAATGTGCCTGTATAGGTGAATAGAAAAATATTAAATCCCATAGTGAATGAATGTTATGGAATAACTGTCAGTGGATGTCTTTTTCTTAGTCCAATCTGGCCATGAGTTCCTGACTTATTCCTAAGTAGCATGGAAACACTGGCAACAGAAATAAAGCAAAATTAAAGCCACTTGCAGCGATGATGGCCCTCGCCCCGGTGCGCACGCCCCCCCCACGTGGCCGCCAAAACCCGGCACACCACACTCTCTCCCTGACAGCTTCCCAGACCGACAGCTCATCCACCAGAAAAATTACATAATGCACCTTTAACTATTTTGTCTTTGTGCTCCTTATGGCGAACCATGAAAAATGCCATGTCTGAAATATGTTTTTGATTTTTTTTTTTTGCTTGTAATCATTCATAGAATTTAATCCCAAATTTGCACAGATCCTCCATCAGGAATTTACATAATGCACCTTTAAATGGTTTTGGGGGAGTCTGTGCTCTCCTGCTGACCAACCCTGAAAAATGCCCCATGTCCGTAATATATTTATTTGCTTGTAATCATGCATATAATTTAATCCCTCAATTTGGTCCAAATCTGATAATGTAGATGTTTCATGTCTGTTGTAGGGGGCGCTATAGTGTTCATTTTACATATACTTATTATTATAATCAGGTTGAAATCAAGCATTAGTGATTAAAATTTCAGCGCAATAGGACAAAGCATGTGCATGTAATAATTTTTAAACTATTTTTTTGGGGAGTCTTTGTGCCCCTGCTGGTCAATCGTGAACAATGCCCCATGCCCGTAATATTTTTTTTGCTTGTAATCATGCATAGAATTTAATCCCCGATTTTGGTACAAATCCAATAATCTTGATGTGTCTTGTCTATGGTAGGGGGCGCTATAGTGTACACTTTTTATATACTTTATAGTTTATTATATTCAGGCTGAGATCGAGCATCAGTGATTCAAATTTCAGGATGATTGAACTAAGCATGTGCATGTAATAATTTTTAAACTATTTTTTTGGGGAGTCTTTGCACCCCTGCTGGCCAAACGTGAAAAATGCCCCATATCCGTAATACATTTATTTGCTTGTAATCATGCATAGAATTTAATTCCAGAATTTGGTCCAGATCCGATAAAGTTGATGTTTCATGTCTATGCTAGGGGGCGCTATAGTGTCAGGTCATCAAAGAAACAGGAAATGAAGACGTTTTTCGCCAGCGTGCTACGGGCAAACTGTAAGGAGCATCCTAAAAAAAAACTTTTGGATCAAACACAAGGGACTTAAATCTTTTTGCCCACACCCAAATCAAAACAGCGGCGAATTTTTGATCTTTTTGATCGTGCTCCAGTTCATCTTTTGGCTCGTCTCATTGTTCTTTATCACTGTTCTGAATTTCGTTTGCCAGCAACAAACTTGCTTGTCCCCACTCCCATAGGGGTCCGATTCTAGGTGGCGCTGTTGAGTCAGGTTGCTTTGGGCATTGTCGCGATGCCCATTTTATAAAATTTTTCGCCGGGCTGATCGAACCCATACCCAGTTTGGGGACTTTTCTTTGACGTTCATGGGGTCAAAATTGCGATTTAAAGTGGGGAAAAAGAATAATAAATAATAGGAAGAAAGTAATAAAGAAAATAATGGCGAGGGCCAATAAATAAATTGAATCAGCAATTGAATGTTTGTTTTTTTGGTAATTAATTTTTTATTTGAAGTTATCAGCTATTTCCTGCAGGCAATCATTTGGACAAACAGTCACTATTATTGCCAATGAACTACTATTTAAATGCCCTTTATTACACAAAATTGACTCTTGTTAGCTTTAAGTTGTGTTCATGTGTGTTTCATTCACATGTTTGAGTAACCTAGGCTGTCTACATCTCCAAAGCTCAAAATGCTCTGTTCCACCTTGTGATGTCATGAAGCTGTAGTTTTCAAGGGAACAGCTACTTTTTACCTTTAGGCAGATAATTCCAGGGCTAAAATTATTCAAATCATTCTAGTGACGGTGTATGGAGTTCAGAAACATAGTGGAGCACTTCCTGTATTACCACATGACATCACAAAATGGAACAGAGTGTTTTCTGTTTGAGAGAAGAACTTAGCCTAAAGATGCAGGGTTTGTGTGAATGAAACAAAACACAACTCCAGGTATGTTTTTGATATCAGAAAATAGTATATAATTGTCCCTTTAAAGGTGGGCATTCCTAGTCCAAATCATTATTATTTTATTTCCATAGTAACCTTGCATACTGGCTAGCCTTTGTTATGTGGTTTTATTAAAAATGAGAGAATTAAGAGTAATAGCAATAAACTCACAAACTGGATTTCTTCAGAGGTTATTATGCCTTTAAACTTTATATACACAAATCAGTCCAATGAGAATGCACAACCTGTTCCAGCAACAACCTCCTTTATATTCACAGTTTCCCACATTTAGATTTGGGAGAGGCCTGAGGTGACCGCAGCTTCCTGATGTTAGGCACTCTTTCTTTACAGCTAAACCTCTCTTTCCATTAAGACATTAACACAAGTATAATTCAGAGAAAATAATCAGAAAAAATTATAAAGAAAATAGAAGAGTGGAGAGACAAAAATATGTGAATCCACTTGTACGAGAGCAATGCTTTGACAGCCAGAAATGAAGTTGCGGAGTTGCTTGTGTTGGACTAAGGAGACTGGGAGTGCTCCAGAGAGGAAACGTGAAAAATTACTTATTACACTCCATTTAAAGGCTGAATTCATGTGCGTGCTGCCTCTCTAATAAATGTCAGTGCTATAAAATATATATTCCCCCTTCCTAAATTCAATCATTTAGTAATCAACAAATCACAAATATCATCTCAACTTTCCGGCCAAGCTCAAATACTTGCAGCTCACAGACCTCATTTGCCTAACCATTGATCAAAACACTTACCTCATTGCGGGTGCTCAAGGCTTGATGAGGGTGGATCATTTATCAAAAAGCACCAGCGTGTCTGTTGGTTTTTACACCTGTGCCAGTAGTGCCTCTGACTGATAGGTGATATGCCCTCATGGCAAGTGGGTTCTCTATGGACATGCCTCGAAGCTAATAAAAACATTCACAGGAACATCAAAGATCAGTACAAACAGCCTGGTTCCCACCGCTACCCAGCCGCTCTCCCATACATGTACTTTTTCCAAATAAATCATAATCGTTATCAGGTATTTTTAAAACCTACATACTGATAACTACAAGGGTTTTCAAGTAGCCATTACACATGTAAATATTGGTACAACAGTCAAGAACTCCTACTTAATCTCTCCTTACAGAAAAGAATGTCTATGAACGCAACCAACGTACATAGGCGTGTGCTAAATATATGTCTATTAATTATTCATCGTACTGACTATTTTTACAACAAAATTAGCCTGGAAGTTGCAGAGACACACAGGGTATTCTGTGGACCGTGACAGCAGATATTTGTGCCTATGTGGGGCTGTCTTGTCAGAGGTGCCCAGAGTCAACAGTGCAGTGTGGATGTAGAATAATAATGTGGCGAGGTGAGCAGCTGCGTGGTCACAGCTTGTTTACAGTGTCGGAGGGTTCTCTTAAGCACTAATTTGTCACTGTCAGCTGCTTTGCACTTTCCTCGGCTTTTTGTAGGTCTGAATGTGTGGACATGTGTGCTACGGACTCACTGCTGTGTGTCAGTCTATAGGTTATATCTGTTTATAGGTTAGCTTAATATTTGCAGGTCGAAACAAGCCTTGGGCCATGTTCCATATATGCTATCTTTCCTTATAAGTTTGTTAATTGTACAGCTTTTAATAGACACGTGTTCCTTCACTGATTTCAGATACCACTGCCCTTCAGCCCCTTAGCCGTTAAATCACAAAACAAAGACACTGAATACAGCTAAAATGACTCTTCTGTATTTTAAGCCATGATGAAATGATGGTACCTTTCATTCACACATGTCATTATTGGTTCATTTGTTAGTACATTTCCAAAGCTCCAAAGCTTTTTTTTTTTTTTTTTTTTTTTTTACCAAAACAAGACATTGACAAGACATTTTTCCCTGGCTTTCCTCTGGGCACTCTGGTTTCCCCCATCAACCCAAAATATGCACAATAGCTCAAAACCTCCAGCTAGGTGCTCCTGACCAAACTGGGCTTAATATCTGGCCTCTTTGACCCTAAACACACCACATTCATAAATAAACAAGGTTGAAGTGTCAAGTACCAAGAGCACTACAGTACTGGATCTCACGAACACTCCAAATCCTGGTTTCTGTATATAGTAATGGTTAGGAAGCTTTGCATTTAAAAGAACAGTGTAATCAATGCCTCAACAGAGCGCACACACTGTCAGAAAACTGATGTAATTTTGTGTAATTTTGGTGTTCCTCTCCTCTCATTTCTATTGCTTTGCAGTGTGTCATTATACTTGCATGTGCTTGTGTCTGCATCTGTTTGTGTTATGTTGTTGAATGATTTACACAGCAGTGTCTCACCAGCATCGGGTCTGTCTGGACTTGTTCTGGTCTTCTCTGTCACTGAGACTAGACATGCACTCTGTACCTCACTGGTGAACTGCCCCACAGACCTAACCTAACATTTATGTAATACAATGGACACGCAAAATCCTATCAAAACATGTTTCATACTTCAAACTTCAAATTTAGGTTAACCCACAATTATCTTATTTAAAGCCACAGTATGTAACTTTTTAGCCAAAACGTAGACCAAAATGAAAGCATGTTTTTTTTGTTTTTTTTTTTCGTTGGTTTTGGTTATTGCACTGAAAAACTCTGAAAGGGCTTGCTTCCCCACAAACCTGAGTCTTATTTGGCATGGAGGTGGGGCTCTTCTTGTTTGTTTCCATGGAAATTGTTTTCCTTTGGCTATAATTTTCCACAGTAAGTCATAAAACGTATCTGTATCTCCACTAGTTCTGAATATGGTCTTATGGAATCATGCAGGTGACGTGCCACCTCCAAAAAGCTGCATAACTCATATAGAGCTTAAATCGGTGTGGGTTATAGATTTAGGTTTGATCTTACTCTTATCTTACTCTTCTGCTTTTTGTTTCCACTAAAGGCAAATCAAATCTCCCAACATCCAGAAGCAGATTATCCCAGTTGAGATGAGAAGGGATGCGGTTCCAGATGGACACGCGCACCCACATTCTTTAACACAGGTTGGTGTTTAACATTGTTCTTTTACTTTTTTCCATTTCATGTGCCCTGCTATACTTATCTTACTAAAAGTTAAACGAAAAAGACATTTAGTGTAGCAACATCCTCGCCAGAAGTGAAACGCCTCCAGGGATCCCACATTACTGAATTAAGCCATGTCAGTAATGTTGTAGATTCAATTTTTGATATCCAACATCAAGCGATATAATTTGTAAACTTGTGTACAAAGTGTCACGAATGTCAGCAGTGGTGGACGCAACTTGCTCCTCTGTATACACGTATCAGGCCTATGAGTGCAGTAGTGTTAATATGCAGAATGTAGCCCTGCCAGGGTTTCCCCATGAGGCCGATGAAGTAGAGTACACTTCTCTGTATCCTTCTGCCAAATGAAGTGCGAGCCTCTCTCTCTCTCTCTATTCCGCTCTCTCTGTACGATTTTGTTATTTCTGTGTGCGCTGGCAGGCAACATCCTACATCCGATTCCTGTATTAAACCATGTCTGGGCAGAACACATTTACAGTATATTACTAAAACATGGAAGAATTAAAGTCGCTGAGAGACTTGTAAAGTGGAGTGATAGACTGATATAGGGGTGATGGATGTTGTCTGTTAAGGAAAGGTATTTTAGAAAGAGGTGGAAAAGTGTTATTTGGGGTATGTATTTCACATCTTGTAAAATATTGACACAAGGAAATAGTGCTGTTAAAACATATGGTCTTCAATTTTAAGTCAAGTGTTATATGAGCTTTGGAACAAGATTCAAGGTCCTTTGAGGCAAAAGCCGATATACAGGAATAACATTAAGAACACCGCTGAGTATGTTTTCACAGTGGCACCTGTCAGTCGGTGTAATATGGACTATTAAGCAGGCAGCGAACAATATGTCCCTAAACTTCATGCATTAGGGAGATGAAAAAATATCAAGTTTTGAACTGAGGAGGTTCTCCAAGCTGTGTTGACTAGATTAGATTAGAGCATTTCTTAAAGTCTTCTCGCTCTGCAGTGCTCAGCATTGTTAAAAATGAGGACCAGTGGTGATGCAATTTGTGCACATGATGTCACAAGATATGTTTTGTAGAATGTCATGCTTGTTTAGTTAGGAATAAAATTTGGAATCCACTAAAAAGAAAATTTGAAAAAGTTTTTAGAAAAATCATTTCTTGTGTGCGTCAGATTAGTTATCCAGTCGGCCATCTCTTTCTTTCCATCTCCAGTTGTATCTTTGCGTCGATCGGGAACATGCACACTCTGAGCATAAACACAAACAAACATGTCCGCTCCTCTCGTCTCCTTCCAGAGAGTTTATGTGGGACGGAGCGATAGCATCTCTTTGTTTGATCGTCTCCATCGCGCCATGCTGCACTTCCAAAACACAGAGACAGCTCGCCTCGGAAATGCTCACTTCAAACATTCACGCCAACTTCGTTTATTGTTTTAAGTTCAGATGGGTTTTATCTGCAAAAATCCCTCTCCCTCCCCCTTTGCGTTTATATAAAAAAGATAAGATAAAGTATATTCTTTTATAGTACAAGGAGCCAATTTTCCTTAATTGCACTTATTTCATTGTTCTGTAACTCTCCGCTATTGATTATAAGTGATAATGCCTTAAAAATCTGTTGAAGAAATGCTAAACAAATGCCACTCAATGCTATACATACCATACATTATCGCACACTAAGATTATTTTCCCCATGTGTGCCTTTTGTAGTATAGGGCAGGAGTCCTGTGTGAAAATGCTTAGGATTGTCAGGACACAGCTGCTGGAAATATGCATATTCTCACTCCCGCTCATTTATTTTAGTGATTATAATCCCTCCATCAAACCAGGAAGGCCAGACTCCATAATGACCCTTCCCAAAGGCATTAGGTGATGATTGCTGCTGCACAGGCAATTATCTTTACATTTTTCTCTGCTCTCTGTCTGTTTATCAGAGCTTTGCTGTTTGCACATTTTCTCCCATCTGTGCAGAAAGTCATGCTCACACTAGCCATGCTCACATTAGGACTGCACTGTATTTTGCTTTGTGCGATACCCTTGTCATGAGAAACTAGAGATGACTTTGATAGAGAAACTAAAACAACCTAAACCTCCAGCTAGGTAGTCCTGACTAAGATCTGGAGAAGGGTCCTAAGCATAGACTGTATAAAGAAGAAGTGGACTAAGGGAGTGTAACATCACCCATAGCATTCGGCTACAGTCTAATGAAGCTCACCTAGGCTAGCAGATATAGGAGAGAATTTGGAGCCAATTTCCATATTAGGAATAGGAAGTGATTTGCTGACAAAATAGCGAAATAAGGATCATCATGAGGAGGTTAATACATTTTTAGACCAAAATGAGGAGGCTGACAACAGCAGTTACGAAGAGAGGGGCAACGTTTTTTTCTATACAAACTGAATTTAATCCAGAGTTGATGGAGCCAGAAGCGCCCCCATGCTCACTTCCTATTTGGAATACAGCGCCTAGCAGGTTAGCTATGTCCATTTATATATACAGTCTATGGTCTTAAGGCACTGCACTATCGCCTACCTTAAGAAAAATGCAAAAGACAAAAGTATCTTAACTTTAAGGCTGACAAAATACTGTCAGATTTTAAACGCAAAATGTACACATATGTGATTAGTCTTGTTTCAGTCTTTGTCTAAATAATAATTCTGAACTGTCTGTGCCCAGCAACAACCAGAAGACAGAAATTTCTGTTTAAATCAAACTTGTCAACAAAGAATGTTCTTTTTTCCCAATTGTTCACTTTGAACTTTGCAGACAGACAGGGTCTTCAGATTAGGTTAGATTTCAGTCCAGCTGTGATAGACCCATATCAGCAGGGAGCCCAGGCACATGCATCAGTGTAGTTGTGTGTGTGTGTTTGGTGATGTTAGACCAGCACTTGTTGATTCTAGTGCATCGAATTACTGCTCATGTGCCACCTCCAATTACCCGTGTGGAGCAGTGAAGTACACAGGCTGCCTCTGTGAGAGCGTGTGCGGCGCATTGTCGCTCACCTCCAGCTGTGCCTGCCCGACGTGACCAGCCACAAGTATCCGCTTGTGATTTAGCTCCTGGCACGCTCCGCCAACGCACTTCCAGTAATCCCAGGGCATCTGTTTTTGTCAGTATCACTTATACTCTTTGTACTTTTGTATTACACTAGACATTCATGCATGCTTATGGTATATATATATATTTTTTTTATCAATAAATCAGCCAACCACAAAGCAAAGCATATATGTCATATCTTTAACAGAATATATAACAGTAAAACAAAATACAATAAATATATTTTGTTTTACTGTTATGATATAGATCAGATTATCTTCCTTGATATAATGTACATTTTTGATGGTCAAGCAAAAGAAAGCTTAGGACTTCATAAGCAATTAACATACAGTAACATGTAACAATATACTATATTATTACAATGTTAAACAGGGCCAATAATAATTCATAATGCGGCATTAAGAATCAACAAACTGATTAACATAAACATGATTCTCACTCCCCTGTATTCATAAGACATTATCAATAATATACAAATTTTGTGCCGTGGTAAAATCACTTCTAGCAAAGGTACATTCAAAATGCTAGTGTGCAGAAAGACATTAGTTCACTATACAAACAGAATGTAAATTGTCTTTATTTAAATGCTCAATCGTCACATCTCCACACTGGGCATTGATGTCAAAGAAGTGCTAACGTGTGAACTTGCCTCAGTAAGTGATTGGGGAGGGGTACTGCGAGCACACAGAGACGATTGGAGGTTTATTATTTCTACCCAGTGTTTTTTTTCACAGTTCCATCACCCAGTGAGGAGAGCTATCCTTTTCCCAGCCCTCACTGTGGGCCACACACACTCTGCCTCTGCCCATACAGGCTCACAGGGATGTAGCAAAGGTCACGCTACTTAGCCAGCGCTGTCTAGCAGGGAGGGAAGTGCTAATTGTTTAGTTTAGTGGGTTGCAAGCTGTGGTGCACGTACCAGTGGTTGTAGGAGGGCTACTTATCTGCTGCTCAGCTTTTTTATTATGTCAAGCCAGTTGTGTTTGTTGTTAACTTGCCTATGAAAGTAGGGTTTTACTCTTATATTATAGGTTTAGCATGTTAAGGCACCTGCATAGATGTCTGCGTGCGTGCTACTGAGGAGTTAGATGAATTTGTTCATTAAATATAGTAGTACCCGTAAGGGACCCAGATGGCATGCACCCTACTCAAGGACCAGAGGGCTCCTGGTTTGCTTCTTGCTCAAAGTGCCTGCTGTTGTTTTGTCTCTGGTCCCTAAGATGATAGAAATCTGATTGTCAAAGACAGTCCCTGGTTTTCTTTGTGAAGTGTAGCATATAATAATAGTAAATAAATAACACAGTAAAATGTACCATAACTGACTGACTAACATCAAAACATGCTCAAAGACGGATACTCTCTTTCTCTGGCCTTCACTGCTTTGCTCCTCTTCCTCCTCTGGCTCTGGTCTCATCTATTTTCCTCAGCCTACTTCCCAGGATGCAATGCGGGAGACGGCCGAGCGGATTGGGGAGTTGGAGAAGGCGCTAAGGGAGAGCATGAAAACGTCTGCACATAGAGAGGCACTGTGGGCACAGGAGGAGGCCGCACGAGTACAGGCTCAAAGACAGGTTGACCCCATGAAACACATGTTAATGCACAATGCAAGCTAATTCATATGAC
Source organism: Taenioides sp. WSHXM2023 (assembly GCA_029959045.1). Lineage (NCBI taxonomy): Eukaryota > Metazoa > Chordata > Actinopteri > Gobiiformes > Gobiidae > Taenioides > Taenioides sp. WSHXM2023. Next base: position 19,578,361 of record CM057086.1, on the reverse strand, counting down.
AGGATAGTGTACAAAAGGTCAAAAATACTGGTTTACATTATGTTGTATCTAAAAGTGGGTCACATCCTATAGGGAAGATAATCAATGTTTCATTATTCATCTCATTTAAAGTTCATAATGTTTTGCTTATTTGAAAAAAAAAAAAAAGTCATTCCAAATTGAGATTAAAAAGTGTGTGAGTTAAATTGTTAGGAATAATGCATATTTTTATCAACCCATTAGGTGATCGTGAACCATAATCCACCTTAAATTAGCAATTAAATAAAATAATGTGCTTGAAATATCTTTCATCAGATATTTCATCAGAAGTTGAATACATAGAGCATAGGTGTGTAGGTGGTGGGAAAGACTCGAAGTGAAAGGGAGTCTGTTTCCTCCTGGTGTGAGTGTGCATTTGAATGAGAATGACCTTGCATTGCTTATGATTGCCACAAGTAACATGAGAGCAATCAGTGGTTTTTCAGGCAGAACTGTAGCTGTATGGCTTTAACATATATACAGTACATATGCTCCCGGTTATTTGCGCATACGCCTGCCTCGCAACTGAAGCCTGTAGTGGAAAATTGAACAGATGAGGAGAGTAGATCATGGCTTGGCTGGACATAACTGGAAAGACAGACAGCCCTACCCTTGCTCCTTCAGTCATGTTTTTGAAAAGTTTTTTTGCACGCCATGTTTAGTCAAAAACTTTGTTAGTTTCGTTTGAAGTCTAGATGACCCAAATGTGGCCTTGACCCATTTACGTTATTTTGAAGTATTCAGGACAGTGGAACTTACATCATCTTATTAGAACAACAATGAAATCAAAACAATAAAAAAATAATGATTGATTTCCTGTTAAAAATGCAGAACTAATGGGCCCTGCCTCTTCATATTTGTATTTCACCATAGCAAACAGCAGATTTTTTGTGTTATCTTTGAAAAACAATATGTGACATTTTTTAACCGTTAAGTGAATGACCTGCAATCAAACTTTTTGGAATACTTGTTGCTAACCCAACTCTAGGGAAGTGGGTGAGTATAGGGGGTATTCTGAGTGCTCTAACCTCAAATGTAGGACAATGCAGTATTGCTCAATCTAATCTAAATACAACTCTGAGCAAATAAATGATAAGGAATTACCATATAACATAATTCAAATCTCATAAAAATTGATTTTGCAACTGTGCATCAAAATCAAGGTTGGAATTAGAGATGCACCAATCCAGCTTTTTCAATTATGATACCGATTTTGGTACTATACCTTATAGTAGCTTAGTATTTGGCAATACCTGATATCAACCAGTGCAATACCAGTGCAAAGGCTGAAAACAGCATTTATTCCCTTTAAAACAAAAATAAAATAGGGCAAAACTGATACAAATGTGTTATGGAGCTCTTATTTATCTCTCAAGTAACAACAGAACAAATTTGTATAAATAAAAGTTCAGACATTGTGAGACTGTTTGGACCAGTAAATAGTCATATTACATCATTGTATATGTCCAATCAGAATATCGAATCAACCAATATTTGGAAGCCGATATCCGATACCAGTGTCATATCAGTGCATCCCTAGATGGAATAATGATTTTAAAGAAGTAACATCAGATCATAAATTGCCTTGAACTGAGAAAATCCCTGAAATTACCCTTTGCTACCCTGACAATCAGGTCTGCATTAACCTGTTCCCACTTCCTGACTCTAACAGCCTTTTCATTCCCTCCACTTTGAAACTCAGCGATTCCACTTGACGCATATTGAGCCTGAGAGGACTCGCCGTCACCATGTCGACACTTAGGAGTCATCAGTTTTGCCCCTGCACTTTCAGCTGCTCTGTCCCTGTGATGCTCCCTGACGAGGTGCTGCCTGTCAACACACTTAACAGTGACATCACCAACTGAAGAGGGAGCTCCAGTCAACATGCCATTACCATGCACTTACACAGCTGTCAGTCATTTGCGTCCTTGCCTCTGAAGGACTTTGCGAAATGAGTTGAAGAAGGTGAAACATCACCTGATCCTGGCAGGCTTTCAGAGCACCCTGCCAGATTCACATTCTCACATATTCCCCCATCCCTCCCTCCGTCTCCGTGCCTCCCCTCTCTTGATTTCCATTTTTCCCCTTCCGTCTCAGAGTAATCAGTCTCATGATGTGTAATGCGCTGAAAGTCTTCCATCAGCCTGACCTGCACAAATGGAGCATGGGTAATGCCCGGGGTCACTTTTCTTCACAACCTCATCCACTTAGTTTTTCCTTTTCTTGTCTGAGGTCCTTATATAGGCTTTTCTGAGAAATTAGCCTCTTCAACATCTTGTCTGTATGTATGTGAAGTTGATAGATTTTTTAGAAGAACAAAATTGGTACATTTGGCTTGTCTTGCTGCAATTAAACAAATGCAGTACACCCTGTGATTGTGTTAAGATTATATACAAAAGTATATACAGTAAACCATTGCCAAGGTATTTATGCCACGTTGCCGAGACCTGGACACAAAAATCTTGTGCAAATGTGCTGTGACCATTCTTTGGTATCGCCTACATTTTTTTTTGTTTTTTCTTCACTGGCTCCTGTTAACTTGGGCCAAGCACAATTCTTCAGAAAATGTATGGAACACAATCGTGTTTTACTCTCTCTAAAAAATAGCAAATTCTTCCTTGCATATTTTTTCTAACTTTGTCTGTTTTTTGCCATTATTATTTCAATGTCTTTCAGCCTCCTTGTGGCATTTCCACTAGCTCTTTGAACCAGCAACGCCAACGCTAATGGACAAGAAGGATTTGGCCCTTACCTCTGAGCCCTCAATCAGCTTAGCATCTAAAGGGGCTTTGGGCTTGTCTTAGCGAGCCTTAGCCTGGCTGGGGGACTTTGCCTTGAAGTTGAGCTAAATTAGCACGCACAGGCTGGATGATAAGCTGATTAGGTCCTTAATTTCACTAAAGTGCATTGTATTCCCTATTAATGATGTGATCGTGATGTGATGTTAGCCTGGTTAGCTGGTGGGCTAATAGGGCACAAGGGCGAATGGGGTCTTTTGCTGGAGGATTGATGGACATGAGGTGTAATAAGAGTTATGTGTGAACGACCTTTGACTTTTTCAAATCCCTTTTGATTCCTGACTGAAAGCATAAGAAGTAGTATGACTATAGACAGCTGTGTTTAGATTTGCCTTAGAAGCAGTTAGATACCTTTAGTTCAGTTTTGGTAAGGATATACTAGTAGACTGTATTTCTTTTGAAAGAATGCACTCTTATATTACCACTGAACTTCTGACTGAGGGTCACTCCCCCATAATTTTACATTTATTTGACCCCTGTTTCCATGTCTCTAGCAGTGGTGGAAAATATCTTTGTTTAATGTTAATTTTTATGAATAAATGTGAAGTCAGAAATATATGAAGATTCATGGATAACAGCTTCAAATTAAGTGACATTTTGAGGACCTTTCTGTGACAATAGTTCTAACTTTTCATCATTCAAAAACCCATGGATATGTGCGAGTTTTGAATGGAAGTATCATAGTAAAAGTTCTTCTAATAGTGATTAAAAGTGGTAATGTGGAGGCTGTATCTTTTATAACTTTTACATTTTACCTTTACCAATTTTTACCTCTTAATTAGATCCCTACTATTTCCCTGTACTTTTTTGACTAGAGATACCTCCTCCACTTCTGGCTTGTAGGCCCTCTTTTCTCAGCCCATGTGCGATATTCTTGAAGAGTTACTGCACACATTATCTGACATCTGTGGAACACACCTAGAGATAGAGCATCCTGAAAATGTGTGAACAATTTGCCCGCTTCATAAAAAAGACCCAAAGATTTTTCCATCCTTTACCCCATGGAGTTTTTTCCCACTGCCATTTTGTATGTTTGCACTTTTGCTTTTATCATGCATTTAATGACACCACATAGGGTAATGCATTGACACTTACTCTGCAAACTGGCCTGTAATTTTGTTACTTTCAAGTGTTCTACTGCTTTCGTGGACCTCCCTTGTACCTTCTATTTGTGAAATCTTTGTTTTTAGACAATTATCCACTTCCTGTCTTGTGATAATGATCCCCTGAGGTCACATCCTGTTTGTGGAATCTTACGGTGGGGTAGGTTGGACACAGGGCTGAGTGGCTGCAGGGCATTTGAGCTCCGGAGGAGGGGAGAGGTGCAATTTAGAGATTGGGCCCGATTCTCACCTGTTTTCAAATAAACCCATGGACAGGGGAGAGTTAGAACTGGAAAAGAATGAATATTATGCTCAGAAGATATGCATTTCATCACTTGATTCCACTTTGTAGAGCTAAGCCATTTATCTAGATGAAGGATCATATGTCTATATATCTTCTATGTATAGGCACAAAAGAAAAAACTTAAACCTTTCTAGCATACTCGTCCAGAATTCTTTAAGTCTTTCATCTGATTCCACGTCAAAAACTTAGCTGCTCTTTGGCCCATCACTATGAGTTTTTTTGACAGTTTTGTAAAAGTCAAACTGCTTTTTGGAGCTATTGCGTGTTCGCTCAAACCAATGTCAGGAAAAAAGCTGTTGTGAGACAGACGTTAGTTAAAAATATTTATGTAAAAATCTTCACTGCAGTTTTCAAATTATATAAAAAAAAAATTCTAGCTTAAACATCTAGTAATACAAGTTTTCAGAGCAACATCTTGGCTAACATGTAGTAATAGGCATGCTAAGTAATTAATCAGATCTTTGTTTGTGTGTATAAAGTATTAACATAGTAACGTTTATTCTGTATGACTATATTTTCTAACTTTAGCCTTTAACTGTTTTTCATTAGTACTCCCATTATCTTTTTTTGCATCATATGCATCTTAATGGGCATTAGCTCAATATGCATTAATAAGTGCTTTATAAACACTACCTAGACCTGAATAACCACTAACTAACAAATAAACAATAATAAATAACAAATAACAAATAAACTGTGTCACCATACACCTTTATTCTTCCAATTATAATTTATGTATTACTCCTTGTGCGTCCTCTTTTGGACAGTTGGAGGAACTGATGAGGGCACTGGAGAAGACTCGTGAGGAACTTGATGCCACCAAGATGCGCCTTTCCACCACTCAGCAGTCCTTACATGAGAGGGACGGCCATCTCACCAACCTGCGTCAAGAGCGAAGGAAACAATTAGAGGAAATCCTGGAAATGAAGTTAGTCACAATTTAAAGGTTCTATATTGCGCAAACATTCCCAGAGTTGTGTTTTGTTTAATTCACACATGTTTGAGAAATAGTTTATTGTTAGTCTGTCTACAGCTCCAATGCTCAAAATACTCAAGCTACAAAATACTGTGACTTTGTGGTAGTGACAGCTATCTTTTACCTTTAGTTCAGAAGAGATTGGCAATTTTAGGGCTCAAATCATTTAAATGATTCTAGTGAAGGTGTATGGAGTTTAAAACACAGAGGAGCATTTCCTGTATTACCACATGACATCACAAGTTGGAACAGAGTGTTTTCTGTTTGAGAGAACTGAGCTTAAATATGCAGTGTTTGTGTGTTAAACATGTGTGAATGAAACAAAACACAACTCCAGGTATGTTTGTGATGAGGAAACAACATTATGACATAGATCAGAAAATCCTTTAACCCTACTATATACACTTGCACTCATTCCTTGAAAACTCTAACCACTCTGCCCAAGTTAAATCTTTCACAGAAATCTTTCTATTTTTGCAAATATTAAACACATTGACACAAACCACACAAGTTGCGCAGATGATTGGCCTTACACTGCATTATGTCCTGCAGCGTTTTAGCTGTACCACAACATTACGCATTTGTATCCACTCACCTGATAACATGTGCATCTCTGTCTATAAAGACATCAGGACTGAGGTGTGTTTTGAAGCTGAATTAGCTGTCATATATAGCTGTCTTATGAAAAGTTACATTTATTGAGGGCAGGTGGTGTAGCTACAACAGAAGGATCGAAAATATGTCCAAGTCTATTCTTTTCCGCGGACAAGTCGAAAAAGCATGTGGTTTGGTGGGAATGTTTGAATGTGTGAGCGAGTTCAGTGATCTGTCAGTGGAGGGCTACATATGTGTTTGCTTTGAGCTCTTTGATTGAAGGAGCATGGAGGCACATATCTGGATGTCATGTGCTGCTAAGAAATCCCTTTAATGTCAGCTACTCAGAACAGTACAAAAGAGCAGCCTGGCACATATATTAAAAACACAACTTTATTCTGCTCCAGTGTGCCCTGCAGGCCCCTCTAACACAAAAGTACTGCGCTCGCCTATGTGTTTAGTACTACAGTAAAAACGTCACCTGCGTGTCTGCATGTAGACCTGTGTGAGTCAGATGTTCAGCAAGTCTGTTTCAATTTAGATATTTTGAATATATATATATATATATATATATATATATATATATATATATATATATATATATATATATATATATATATATATATATATATATATATATATATATACACTCAGCACTCTGCTCAGTCCTTCTTTACTGACCTATGTGTACAATATGGCAAAAAATAAAGATCATAATTTTTATGGAGTCGGATCACAGTTTCCATTTTATCCCAATTCATGTCAAACCTCTATATTTGTACTAGATATTACATGTGCTTCATCTGAAAGTTCACACTTCACTGTGATTGATTAAATCACTCACACTGAGCCTGGAAATAACCAATAACCAGTAGGAAGAGTGGGTGGGAAAAGTGTCTTTGTTTGAGCATACAGCTTCATTAAATAGAGAAACATTCACAATATGATGACTTAACAAACATAGCAGATTGTGACAGGGTTGAGATCATGATTTGATTTTCATCACCATATCGGCCAGCCCTACTACGTCATCAGAATTATAATACTCCCTACATCAGTATAGCCCGGGCCCACACTGACAGTAAATAAACAGTAAATAGACATCCAGTGTCCTGCCTCTCTTTACACTGTCGGGCTGTTTCATTTATTCTACAACAATTGCCATTAGTAATAATACTTACAACTAGAATTTTTAAAAATTGACACTCAAAGTATATAAATAAACATTTTTTAAATGTCCACCTAAAAATACGTCACAAATTTGTAATTAATAAAATGTCTAGAGTCAAATTACTTTCCATGTCTGCCTGTAAATCATGATTATATTGCCATTAGCTTGGAAAATAGGCTAGTCCTTGTGATGGTTGGTTGACATACATAGCAACAAGTCAATATGACTCTACTTTGTGCTGAGTGGAGGTCTCCACTGTCTAATGCAGGGGCAGAGGGGGCACGGCCTGTGTGTGGTCCCCGGGGCTTTGGACTCAGTGTCTGTATGTACAGAGAGGTCAGAGCCTGAGGTTCAGGGTCAGCGGTGATGAGGATTAAAGGACTGCTGAATCGCTCAAGGGCCGAAGCTTCATGACTTACATTTGAACAAGCCACAAAAATCTAGAATGTATCCAGACTCACATGCAATCACTCATACGAGGACAAATGTCTCAGAAGAGGGCCAAGTTACCCTGACCTAGATTGTCCCCGGGAAACATAAAGACATGACAAGATGAAAGAGCAGAAGAATGTTTTAAGAATAACAACTTATGGAGTCAGTGTTTTTTTTTTTAAAGGATTATGTGGGATAGTAGATCAAAAACTTTACCAAAAACAAATTTATTACTATTGCTAATTCTGAATTAGACATACATTTTCCTATTATTGTAAAGAATCCAGAAAACTAATAATTTGTCAATTACTGGCCTCCTGTGGCTTTAGTTGGCACCATTGACCCTGTCTGACAATAGTAGAGAATCCTTTAAATACAGAATCCTTCAACATAATCATCAAATCACTGAAAACACTGACCAATTACTGACCTTTTGTATTCATTTTGTAGTCCATTATTTTTGTTAGGGCATCAGCAGCACCTGTGCAGGAACTATAAAGATCTGAAATCAGATGGAGAAAGAATGAAAAGTGTGTGTGGCGGGGGCTTGAGGGGCACACAAACTAAACTATTTTAAAACTCAGAAATCATGAGAGAAGTTTGATTGAGAGCCAAGTTTTTCCTGCTTCTCTCTGTAATGTTGCATTTGTCAAGACGGCCAGCTGAGGCCAACCATGAGAAGCACGTTCCCCAGTGAAACGGAGAGCTCTGTGCTGTGCTGTGTAAGCCTGAATGACAAACAGACAGCTTTTCAACACTGTTAATGAAAGAGACAAAAGGGAAAATCATTTTTAATATCAAGCTATTGTGTGTCCATGGGGTCAGCATGCTTATGTATACTATGAGGACAGAGACTCTGGCTCTGGTTTCTGATTTTTTATTTTTTTTTTCCACATTCACATCTGCAGTTCTACTGCACAAGTATTATTCTTTTAACTAAATATTTAGAAATATCTAGTTAATACATTTTTAACTAGCTTCCTAGTTGTGTCTTTATATTGGGGGCAATTATGGCCAAGTTCTAACCAATTATACTCCAACCACAAGGGGTCAGCAAAAGAACAAATTAGTAGTTTTTGTGGAATCTTCAACCATCAATGTAAAGGCATTATGACTGAATCTATTGAGCATTTGTTCCCAAATAAGTTCAAGTCTGTGCACAATCTCATTGCAGTGGTGCACTGGAGAGCTCCTTGTGACTTCTTCATTAATACAAACAAAGTATATTTTGTATTAATATATTTCTACATTTTATTATTACTTGTACATATACATTTGTATAATTATGCCTTGTGTGTAGAATCCCTCAGTCGTCCAGGTAGAATCCATGGCAAAGAGAAAAATTCAATATGTCAACTGGACAAAAGTTTATTTGGTCGAATACTTTTCGCAGCTCATCCAAGCTGCTTCTTCAGTTCTGGTCAGACACTGGTGGACACTGCCTTCTGCCTGAAGGGAGGAGCTAACTTTTGTCCAGTTGACAGATTGAATTTTTCCTTTTGCCATAATTATGCCTTATTTGACAACAGCCTCTTGCTATTTTTACTACTTATGTTTAATTTATTATTACCATTTATATTTTTGCCATTAAACATACACTATATTGCCAAAAGTTTTCACTCGCCCATCCAAATAACTGAAATCAGTTGTTCCAATCACTTCCATAGCCACAGGTGTATAAAATCAAACACCTAGGTCTGCAGACTGTTTCTGCAAACATTTGTGAAAGAATGGGTAGTTTTCAGGAGCTCAGTGAATTCCAGCGTGGTACTGTGATAGGATGCCACCTGTGCAACAAGTCCAGTCATGAAATTTCCTCACTCCTAAATATTCCACAGTCAACTGTCAGTGGTATTATAACAAAGTGGAAGCGATTGGGAACAACAGCAACTCAGCCATGAAGTGGTAGGCCACGAAAACTGACAGGTTGGGGTCAGCGGATGCTGAGGCGCATAGTGCGCAGAGGTTACCAACTTTCTGCAGAGTCAATCGCTACAGAGCTCCAAACTTCATGTGGCCTTCAGATTAACTCAAGAACAGTGCGTAGAGAGCTTCATGGAATGGGTTTCCATGGCCGAGCAGCTGCATCCAAGCCATACATCACCAAGTGCAATACAAAGCGTTGGATGCAGTGGTGTAAAGCACACCGCCACTGGACTATAGAGCAGTGGAGACGCGTTCTCTGGAGTGATGAATCGCGCTTCTCCATCTGGCAATCTGATGGACGAGTCTGGGGTTGGTAGTTACCAGGAGAACGGTACTTGTCTGACTGCATTGTGCCAAGTGTAAAGTTTGGTGGAGGTGGGATTATGGTGTGGGGTTGTTTTTCAGGAGCTGGACTTGGCCCCTTAGTTCCAGTAAAAGAAACTCTGAATGCTTCAGCATACCAAGAGATTTTGGATAATTCCATGCTCCTAACTTTGTGGGAACAGTTTGAAGATGGTCCCTTCCTGTTCCAATATGACTGTGCACCAATGCACAAAGCAAGGTCCATAAAGACATGAATGAGAGTTTGGTGTGGATGAACTTGACAGGCCTGCACAGAGTCCTGACCTCAACCTGATAGAACACCTTTGGGATGAATTAGAACAGGGACTGAGAGCCAGACCTTCTCGTCCAACATCAGTGTGTGACCTCACAAATGTGCTTTTGGAAGAATGGTCAAAAATTCCCATAAACACACTGCTAAACCTTGTGGACAGCCTTCCCAGAAGAGTTGAAGCTGTTATAGCTCAAAGGGTGGACCAACGTCATATCAAACCCTATGGATTAAGAATGGGATGCCACTTAAATTCATATGCGAGTCAAGGCAGGTGAGCAAATACTTTTGGCAATATAGTGTACCATTATTATATTTATTGTGATGTGTGAGCTACTGTGTCCAAATATAATAATATCCCTTGTGGATCAATAAAGTTTGTATAAGTCTGAGTCTTATTAAAAATAAGTATTCCCTAGTACAATGCAATAATTGTGCCACAGTGTGTAAACTCAGATGAATTAAAATTATATTGCAGATACTGTACAGACTACAGACTCAGATCCTTGATGTCTAAGAGGAACATTAGGGCTCGGTTGTATCAACCCACACCAGATTGAGTTTCCACTGCTCTGCTCTATATTCACACACACACATACACACATGGCCTGCAGGAGCAAGCCATTAACAGGGTTTGGGGTCCTGTGGTGGAGCTACACAATGGAGAAATTATGTGTTTGGACATTTTGAATAGCCCATCATTGAACTGTTGCTTTTGTGTGAATGGGATAACACAACATGCCACAACATTGCAGCAGCTTACTGAACCTGATCCTGCAGCAGACACTTGGAATGTCACGATAGCATCTTTGTTTACATTTTACTGACTGAAGACGATAATACCCAGAGGAAAAAGTTGGTGGCAGCAGTGAAATATACAAAGAGTTAAGCTTTCTTTTAGAAGTAGATGGCAGTTTGAAAAATTATAGTAGATTGGGTAAGGAGCACAGCAATAAGGAAAGTTGGGGAGGAAATGGTAAATGATGGAAAATGGGATGATGGAGAGAGGAGAGATGGATGGGAGGAGGAAGGGATGAAGAAGGGAGTGGTGGAAGAAGATGAAGTACATGTAGTCACAGAAAGTGTATTTAAAACAGATCAACATGTTGGCCCAAGGTATCTATTGTATCTTTGCAGGAAACTGTTCAAATTGAAATGCTTGCTTTATTGAGCATGATAAATAATGTTTAAAATTGGCAACAAACAGGTGCTTTTTGTGGGTTTTGCCAGTTGATACTGAGAGCACTTAAGGTAGAAGCTCTGTTATTCAAGTTAGACTTAATCTGAGCTCAATTTTAAGACAATTTGACCAAAAAGAGCTGACTCATTGGAACTACCACATGTGAGATAGTTTGTGCATTTAAATAAAGTCTTTTTCACATAAAATTACAGTCATTAGCCAAAAGTTTTTCAGTTAGTCACTCACTCTCACCTTTTTGTTGAAAATTAAACACCTAAACAGGAACATGGATGCTTGTATTTATCACAAGCTACTCAAATCCATTTAGTATTTTTTCTTGAGGTTTCAGATTATCTTAAAACATTTTGTCTGTGTTTGTTAATGTCTGTATTGTGTCACCATGAGGCCTGCTGAACATTCCGTCAATATAGATACATGTAGAACACCCCCAGCGTGATGTTATTGCAAAGAATCAATTGAGTATTTGCATCATTTAAACTCTTTGTGGCAGAAATACCACAAATATATATATTTTTTTTCATTTATGTTTCTTTTTTAATTCCACGATTCTCACTGAAGACTATGAATGGACATATAGCAAAGGGTGGCTAGTTTGAGGATTTGAATATAAAATATAAAATGCAACTTTGCTACATAGTTCCATAAATCTTGCTCCATATATTTGATGTCTTCCATATGTATCTAAAATGTAGAAAGAAAGAAAGAAAGAAAGAAAGAAAGAAAGAAAGAAAGAGTGAATGAGAGGGCGTGTCCAAACTTTTGACTGGTAGTGTAAATTATAGGAATAGGAATATACATAGATACTTAAGCTATCTCATACATGAACAAGTCTAAAAATAGAAAATACAAGTCTAAAGTTTGTATTATTGATATATTTTATTTTATTTTATTTTTTTTACAATGACATATTTGTTATTAATGGCGACATATATAGCTCTGGTGAATAATGATATCTCTGTAGTGAGTAATGCTTTAAAAGTGTGACTTCATGACTTTACATTAGAGCTGATGATACAAGAGAGCATTAAACAGCACAGTTCTGCCCTTGTTCTGTGGGAGTTTGTCTGCTTAGTTGCCTGCACAGTTCCTCATGGCATAATGAAGCTTAAAGTGGCAGCAACATTATGACTTTCAAATCCTCATTGTAGACGACCAGTCTGCAGAGCACCTTTGCCATGGCAACGCTGACTAAACAGTGAGACCAGCTGCACTTGGCAAGGTCATATCCCCGTCAGGAGTCTCTGAGGGTGCTGGACTCACAAATGTAGGGAGCACGTGGACAAATACACTACACACACACACATGCACACACACATACTACAACACTGCTGTACAGGTTGGTAGCGGTACAGTCTCATTGTTGTGATAGGTCATGATGAGCCGTGAAGCACTCTCACTTGAGTAGAAAGGATTCAGTGTGCTGCGCTGATGAGGCAGACCTGACCACACATGGCCTTCCTCTCTCTCCTCCTGAGTTTATGTGTGTGTCCCCTCGTGGGAACCTCAGGCCATTCATCATGTCTGTCTGTGAGCCGGTGCCCTCTGACATGCGTGTTTACCTTCCACATATGTGCCGGCCGCGCGCCTTCTACCTCTGTTATTATGTCAGGACCAAAGCACGCTCCACCCTGCTCCACCTCCTCCGCTCCACTTTGTCAATGGAGGGCTTCATCACCTGCAAATCCCTGAGACCGGCCAATAGCGTACTTGATTGAGGGAATCGAGGAGCCCAACCTGGCTTCTGTATACCAAGCTTCAATGGAAATTAAAATTAAAATCATAATGTTAAATTTTTCTTAATGAATAATGGCCACTGTAAATATAATGAATGTTGGATTGTCATATTGGAAAAAGTGACGCCAACAGACAAAATTTCGATTTTTAGTTTTTGACACAAGCCAGAGAAGTTTGACTTCGACCCAAAGCCCAAAGAAATGGACTGGGTTGTGTCAAGATGAGCTTAATTCCAATATTGCTTTCTCTATCAAGCAGAAGATTTGCTATGATAATGCAAATAGAAGGATTAAAAAGAAGCATTTCTTTTCACATCCTGTGTTTTTTCTATTCTTTAGCTAAAGCTACTTCAGATAAATCCTTGCAAAACTTGCTAATGGATCATTTTAGCACTGGAATTGTCAATCTTTACTGAACTTAAGGTAAAAGGTAGCCGCTAACTTTAAAAACACTGCTCCATGACATCACAAGGTGGCTCAGAGCATTTTGAGCTTTGGAGACATAGACAGACTGATACTATTACTCAAACACTTGTGAATGAAACAAAACACAACTCTGTGTATGTTTTTGATGAGGTAACAGCATTCTAACATGGCTAAAAGCTCACAACAGTCAATTTTGCGTAATATAGGACCTAATTTTTTACATCTTTGTTCTTTTGCCTTATCTCTTCTTTGAAAAGGTCTGGAATTTATCACACATACCTAATAATTATTATCACAGGAAATGGTCCAGAGGAAGTAGGTGTACAAGCCCTGCTAATTACTGTCCGTCGCAAACACATATACACGCTCACACAACTAATGAGTGTGATTGGAGGCAGTTGAAAGTTTCAGACAAGCGCAATCTGATTGGCCCTAAGCGACTTGACACCCCCGACAGGAGCTGGCAGTATAAAAGGCAGGTTGGATTGATTGAAAGTCCTCATGTGAGTGGCCAATAGTGGAGCCTCAGAGCTAATAAATGTCCCAGCACCCAGAGGTGAGCAGGGACAGCCTTCTGATCGACCACCATAGCCCCAGGGTCAGCACAGGAATGAGGAGAAGCAAGGAGGGGTCAAAGGGGGAGGCGTGTGGATTATAAATAGATGCAAGTAAACAAAGGCTTTGTAGTTGTGCCCCATGCAATTAGAACTCATTTCTGTTTGGTGCACTTTGATGGGCTCTTATATAAATCTGCCTCAGAGACCCTTTAAAATCCTATTGTTGGTCTTCAGATTTTAGAATGTGAGGGCAAGAGTGTTTTTCCTATTGAGTACTTTACCATGAAATATCAAAGGTAAATTCCCAAGTATGGTAATTAGTCTTTTCTAATAGTAACTAGACCGTAGAATTTGCTATATAACATTTTTTTAAATTTTATTTTATTTTAACTATTTTATTTTTAGCTGCCCCCTGTCCATATTAAATAATATAGGCCTACAGAATGTTGTGATTTCATCTGAAACCCAGCAATATCATCAGAATGTTAAAACATCCTGAATGGAGGCAAGTGGAGGCAAAATGATGTAGAATCCCTCAGTCGTCCAGGTAGACTCCATGGCAAAAGGAGAAATACGTTTCGCAGCTCATCCAAGCTGCTTGCGAAACGTATTCAACCAAATAAACTTTGTCCAGTTGACAAACTGAATTTCTCCTTTTGCCATGACAGATCGATAGATAGATAGATAGATAGACTGATTTTGAGCTTCACAAAAAGTATAATTTATGATGAAATGTGTAATGTATCTGTAAATGAAGTGGCAAACTGTAGGGGATTCAACTTTTCTGAAAGGATTTGTCCAGTAAAACGTAAAAATTCCTTGATTTTTCCTTTATCAGATATGCTTAGTGTTTATCATAATCTCTTCTTAAATGAACACATAATCTAAAACACAATTGTAAATGTTTTTTGGGCTCTGGTATCACTCACATGTATTCAAGAGGTTTTCATTTGCCAAATGTCCCCTGATTCTTCATATGTTGTGATATTCTGTGATTAATCCCAGTTTCACCATTAAAATCACATTATGTTCCACTTCACTTTGCCTCCAGCTGCCTCCATTTCAGAATTTAGAATGTTTTTGTTTACACATTCTGTAGGCATGTTTGGTTTTACTTTGAAATGCATTGTTTTGACTACTAATAGTTATTGATTCAGTTGATAACTAGATACAATATAAGTATAGGGTCTTTTTTTTTTGTTTTTAGAAATAATATGTCTTTGACTGAGTAAAGCAAGCTTAAACAAATCAAAATGTCTAAATAGAGTATAACCTTGATTGATTTACTCCAGGTGATTATTTATTACGCAAAAGTAACTCTTTTGAGCTTTACTTTTTACCTTTTGTTTAGTGGAGATTGACAATTCTTTGCCATGGCCGCTCCCACCCTCTGGAACTCTCTCCCCCTTCACATCAGACTCACTAAACACCGTCAAAAAACTGCTCAAAACACACCTCTTCCTCACAGCCTGCAGCCCCACCACATGACTGCTCCTCATTACTGTTTTGTCTGTCCTGTCCTTGTTTTAGTGTTACTTTTTTGTGAAGCATCTTTGTGTTACAGTGAAAAGCGCTATATAAAACCGATGTATTATTATTATTATTATTATTATTATTATTATTAATTCTAGGGCTGAAATGATCCAAATTTTATGTAGTATTAAAAATTCACATGTGGGAATGAAACAAACCAAAACTTCAGGTATGTTTTAAATGAGGAACCATTATAAGATAGATCACCAAATAATTTAAGGTAATGAGTTCACCAAAATAGCATGATAAAAGAGTTACAGTTTAGCTCGTCTTCAAGGCCTGTGTTTATCCTCTTGTGAATTGTAGACTATATGTTGTTGAAAGTGCTCTGCTGTAAAAGTCCCATTAAAAACAGCGGCTTAGCATAGTGCCCTTATGGTTTACCATTATGGGCACATGAACTGCCGCCTTAGCCACACCAGTGAGTCAATGGAGCTTACTGGCATATATTTGCACACTGTTAACACCTC
>CM057086.1:19465006-19557506 GCA_029959045.1 Taenioides sp. WSHXM2023 | reverse complement strand
GATCAGTTTAAATATACAGCAGACCTGTCCAGACGTGGATACAGATCCCATAATCACAGCCTCTCTCTGCCTTGTTATGTTTGACTTTACTGTATACAACCAGCATTTACTTTGTGAAAGGGCTAGCTTCGGGATCAATTTCATTTGAACAGTTTTAGCCATGCAGACAGCTCAGTATACCCATATGGTCTCTTAAGTCTTTCACAGTGATTTCTTATCAATATGTTCTGTACAATTAAAGGTCCTGGATTACACAAAATGGGTTCCTGAGCTTTAAGCCATTCTATAACATTGTTACCTCATCAAAAACATACCCGGAGTTCTGTTTTATTTGGTTTCTGAGTAATCCTTTATTATTAGTCTATCTACATCTCCAAAGCTCAGAATGCTCTGTCTTGAAGTGGTTGTTTTCAAGTTAACAACTTTTACCTTTTGCTCAGTAGAAATTTTGAATTCCAGGGCTGAAGTATCCAAATGATCCTAGTGAAGGTGTATGGAGTTTAGAAACACAGTGGAGCACTTCCTGTATGACCACATGACATTACAATGTGATTTCCATTTGAGAAAAAAATACAGCTTATGCAGTGTTTGTGCATTAAACATGAAAAAACACAACTTCAAGTATGTTTTTGATGAGGAAATAACATCATAACATAGATAAGAAAATAGCATAACTCTTTAAATATGAACATCTTCAGAATGAAAAAAAGCATTACTGCCATTGTTAGCAAACAAATTATACAAACTAAGAAAATGCTTAGACAATATTGTGCAGCATAAAACAATGTAAAAAATGGCATGCGTGAAATAAATATTAGAAATATTTATTTCTAAAATAAATACTAGAAATTATATATATAAATTATATATATAAATACAGTACGGACAGAACAACAGTGTGCCATAATTATACCCCATTTTGTTTCATTTTTGTGACTCACATTCATGTTATTAGACTGTTAGTGTAATTGATTTGGGCTGGATGGTGGTCCATGTAGGTGACTCATGTGTGACTTGGATTGCTACGTCTTGCTAAACTTGCTAATTCAAAATGGACTTGACTCAGACATAAGAGCTGGTCTTTTCCCTCTATGAGTCTACTGTAGTTTTCCACATTACAACGTTAAACCAAGTTATATATAGAGCCCTTGACAAAGATGTAGTGGTGGTCAAGTGAACTATGATTATTGGGTTATTGTTGATAGTAAGAACACACTCTCCCTCTTAAAGCTTTTCCCAACTACAACTTTTTGTAGTTCCAGCTTAAATTTTTAAACTTTAGATGATGTGGTTGTGATTGAAAAAAACATATTGGCTATTTGACTCTTGGTTTCGTGCTAGTGTGACCCTGTGTGTCCTTTACACATTGACGGGAATAAGACCAGTCCAAGCTCCAAAGAAAGCTATAATTCACAAAATATTACAGGCCAAAAAAGCATTTGGTCATTGTCCACACACATCCTACAATAAGTAGTAACCACATTAATTGGGTTGTGTAATTATTTGGCAAAGCATTGTGGGAAACAGCCCTGTCCATTCACCTCAAACCACTTTTTTACATATATGACCACAACAGGGCTGTCCAGGAGTCATGTGTTGTTGTACTTGTGTGTGTCTCTATGGGTACTATGAAGGAAGTGAGTGTGGTGTCCGCTTTTCGGCTGTGGTCCGCCTGTGGTCCCTACATTTGGAGCAGAAAATACTCCAGGGATCCTCGCTTTCACTGTTTTTGGACTTGTCTTTCATCAGTTTGTGTGTGTGTGTGTGTGTGTGTGCTCGCTTTTGAGTGTACATGTGTTTTACCACTACATTGTACTCTTTGCCCCTTGATATTTTAAGCTTTTCTGGCCCCGCGTCATAAGTGTGAGCTGTATTTCCAGACTCGGGTTTCGATGACCAAAGTGAGAGAAGTAGTGTACGGAGGGCTGGAGGAATGAGGGGAGAGGAAAGCAAGACTCGTAATTGAAGGGTGCAGGGTAATACTTAAGCCAAGGATGACTGTTTCAACGTGTTTGCATAACCTCCTTGAACTTAATATTTAGCCCCTCTGTCCTGCGGAGTATAGGACATGACAGGGCAACGATACGCAATGATAGAGCAGACGGAGGTGATGCCATTTTCTTAGACAATAGAGTGAGTGCTTGTCTCTTTGATTAGCTCATGTAAAAAGGGAGGAATGGGGAGAAGAGCCACAGACACTTGTAATGACCTTCCTGTTTGGAAACCTGTGATGTTGTGTTAGTGCAGGAAAGGACACGACAATAAAGAAAACCTCCAATTTGAGTGACGCAATGCACAAGGTGTCCATCTGGCATTCACAGGCGATGGTACTGTGAGCTAAGGCAATAGTGAAAGAATTCTGTGTCTGTATTTGTGAACAAGACAAGGTGCTGCTTGGTGAAATCACTTGTGTCACTCTATTACGTATAATTTTATAATTAATAAGGCTGTAATTGTGCACAATAAATACTATATTGACTTATCCCCCAATACATGACAGATGGAACTACTAATCTATTTATTGTAGTTCATTTTTAACATTTTTTAACAATATTGTACGTTTAGAAAAAAAAAGTAATAATTTTTCTTAATGGTCTGGTTTCAATATTATTATTTATCGTCTGTTTATTTCAGCAGTATATCGCATAAGTTAGTTATTGTGACAAGCCTAACCACTAAGCCTAACCACTAAGACTATTGCAACTCCTAGGGGGTTGCTTATATAAGCAATTAATCAAGCTTGACCACATTCTGTAATCATTGGTGATCAGCTTGGATCTTTTTAACTGAGAGGTCTACAGCCAATCCTTTGTCTGTTAAAGTGTGTGGTTTGGAGCAGAGTTCAGAGCTTGGAAGACATTTGTTGTTTTGTTGCGTAATTCTAGAAATGTATATTGATTTTGCTAGCTCCAAGAAATGTCAGTGACTCAGGACCCATCTCCAGATCTTGAGCAAGGCTTGGTCTGAACAATCTAGCTGGACGAGTTTGCCTTTGTGTTCTATTGAAAATGATATTTACCATGACAAAATCAGAATCTTTGCGTAGTCTTCCTATCTTCTTACAAAGTATTTAAATAATTCATGTACTATTTTTGTAGTAAATTATGACAAATGTAAAAACCTTCAAATTGTTCCCTAATTGAGACATAACCTTGTGACTGTAGGCTGAACTTGTTATCTTATCTTGCCCAGTCAAATTCTCTTAGCATGACACCTACTGTAAATTTGGCGAGTGCCTATAAACCACAGCGTTCACCTTTTGATGTTGGATGGGAGGTTTAGTGACAGTGCTTGGTCTCGGTCAGACACACATGAATGGGACATAACTCATCCATGTTTACATTGAGGCCTAGAAGCTCTTGCTAACACTCATGTATATGTGTGTATACTCTTCCATCCCTCCTCTCTCTCTAAGTGTGCTCTTAGGACTGTGTGACTATAGGCCTGGTGTTACTCACTCTCAGCGCGCCTCACCTCTCCCAGATGGCAGGGGCTTTAAACAGGCCAGCTGCTGTATTTGTGCGTGTGCTTGCCTCTACCTGATCCCTCAATGTCTACGGTACAGTAACGGTCTTCTATCTTATGCCTGGGGGAGACACTGTCAGTCAGCTGTGTGGTGATGAAGACAGAGAACAAACCTCCTCTTTAGAAGAATCAAAATGCCGGGGTTTGCTCTTGAAAGGGTCCCAGGAGGCGAATGATCATGGCGTGTACCTTAGTGGGGTGAGACGGCGTAGGTGGGCCCCCAGAAAGGTTGTGTTTTTCTAACGCTGAGGTAAAATGGAGAGGAATGAGAGGGGATAAGTGCACACAAAAAGACATGCAAATGGACAAGACTGCTGTCAATCACTGTCAACTCGGACATCCCCTAAGGGTTTGTTTTTGCAGTCGACCATGTTTTTACTTGTACTTATGTTGTGTTGTCAGTTTTCTGTTACTGTTAGCAAATACAAAATCTATATCATAAGAATCTGCTTCTTTTTAATATATTTTTAATAACTGTATTTTGGCTTATGATCAGTGATTCATGTTTAAAATTAGTTTTAGTTTAGCTTAAATCTTGGAAAACTTAAAGGTGCACTGTGTAACTTTCCAGATATTAAACTTATCCATGGAGACAAGCACCAAGCATTTACAGGTCAGATTTGTGGAGAGGTGGTTACAGTAGAATGCATGTTTTTCATGGTATTGTTTTATTGTAAAAAGCACAGGATAAACAGGCAAAACAGGGAAAGCTATCTCCCTAGCATATTTCCATGGACACAACCAGGAGCTGGAATCTTACCAGAAAAGTTACATAGTGCTATACTTGCTATGCCATGAAATACAGTACAAATAATATTACAATAATTATATAAAGTACATCTAGGACTTACAATTGAATAAATCTTTATAGACATTATAGACATATAATATTAGAAATGGCCAGAACTTATGAAGAAGAGATTTTTTCCTCAAACACTTTATACTGTATATTTTATTTTGAACTTAATTTTCTTTCTGGTCCATATTTTCTTTTGTTTTTTCTTTAACACATACAAAGTCACCTCTCTCTCCTCCTCACTGTGGAATGCTGCTGTGTCCTTCTGCTCCAGCTCATCCCAGGGAGCAGTCGGCCATCGCTCCTCGCCCCTGCTTCCACTCTAAACATTTGGCTAGTTTTGGCAGATTTGTTGATTTTTGTCCCCTCGTATTTTCCCGTCTTGTTGCTGTAAAACTGATACATACTCTTTCAATTAGAGCCCCTCTCCCATACCTTGAGCGGTCAGAGGACGTACCTTGAATGTGGGAGTGGGCCGTAGCAGTGTAAGTGGGTTGTATATTTTATTAGTGAAGTGAAAACACACACAACCAGGGCTAGTGCTGGGAGAGCCATCTGCCGCCATAGTATTTTTCCTGGGAAGCACAGCTCAAAGATAGTGTAAAGGTTAGCGCTGTATTGGATTAGCATGTCATTTATGATTCACAGTGCTTAATGGTTTTAGCTGTAAAAACACTGCTATTTTTGGTAACACTAGATAACTACACTCATTCAAGCCTTAAAGAAAGACTAATTTTATAATGAATAAATAGTTTTTTAAGAGTGATTCAGGCTTATTGACTAATTAATTATAAGAATGCACCGATCCAGGTTTTTCAGTTCTGATAACGATGTCAATACTTTAGCTTTAAGTACCTGTTGATACCTGATATCAACCGATACCAGTGCAGAGACTGAAAATAAAATAGATGTCCTTTAAACAAAGAGCATGAGGTAAAAAATGATCCAAATGCGTTTTGTAACTATAGAAGAGCTTTGTAAAAATACAAGATTAATATGTTTAATAAGAGACATTTTGGGCCATCACAGGCCAGTAAATAATCTTATTCCTCCATTTTATAGACTAAAATGGGATATCAACTGAACCAATATCTTGGAAGCCGATATCTAGTCCACCAACATTTTCAAGATCAGCACCGAAATCCAGTACCAGTATCATATCGATGCCTCCCTATTAATTAATATCCTCATATTCTAAGCTTAACCATTTAAGTAAGTGGCTTCTCAGCCTGAATTATTCTTAATAAACCATGCTTTATTAAATCTAATTAAGGTGTAGTTATTATAGTGATAGCCTATTTTAATACTTATTTTTTGTTTATATAATTACCATAACATAGTATAATAATTACCATATTTTACTATACTATAGTACAAATTATTAATAAATATACAATTATTTAAGTTAATGGTAAGATAAGATCATTTTTAATGATTGTATTCAAAACTTCCTTGTGTATGTTAGCCTCTATGTTTATGGTGTTTTTCATTACTGAGAAAATGGGGGAAAACGGTACTATAAATCTTTATTATTAGGAAAGATCTTAATAGCAGCATTGGCATTGCATTGTATATTGTTTTGTATTGGATTTTTAATCTTGCATATCAGGGTTAGTTACTGTACAAAACATTACAGTGCAAAAGGAAGTTGGCTTTGGGTGCATAGGACATGTGGTTCCTTAATAGTTTTTAAATTCATCCTGCTCACCCCTCGTAAGGTAGCCAGAGCAGGCCTCCCCCTAAAAATATGTTTGGAGTTGAAACACAGATTTACCATCAACTGGATTTAAAGTAAGCTTACTAAATGAAGCCAGAGCATGTGTTTTATGTTGGAAATAGACATTTTCCCCACCTCCTCCGTTGTAAATAACCCAGTGTTCCAGAGCCATAAATAATAATGTCAGTCAACCATGCCCCATTCTCATGTCCTCTGCTTGCTCTCACCACAAGCCTCTCGCTGGCCCCTGGCTCACTGCCGCACCTTCGCTCACGTACAATCAACGCGCCGCCATAAAACGTCACTGGAATGTTTCGACCCAGCTCCGCGCTTAATGTGGAAAGGCATGACTTCAAACTACAGCACCCTGGTAGTAATGGATGTTCTTGGGGCCACTATTAGTTGTTGTAGCTAAAGAAAATGCTTCACAAATGCACAGTGAGACATGAAAGGCCGATGTGCTCATATGTACAGTGCTCTGGGGAAGGCTGTATGGATGGCTCCCCCGGGCACGACACGGACGCATCTGTTTCTGTCCGACTGACTCGCTGCACTCATAATTTCAAGTAAGTCATAACACAAATTATAAACACATATTCCTCAACCATGACGCCTTGGAATAACAACACGGAGTGCATTGAGCTGATTTAGGGAAGGCTGGGACCCTTAAATCTCTACCTTTGCTCCCCTTTCTCCTCTGCATCCCCTCGGTTTCCTCATGTTGCACAGGTGGCAGTGGCTTGTCAAATACATATTTTCTTTCTGTCCATTTCCTTTATCTTTTGCCATGTTGTTTTCTCTCACTTTGTTCCTCACGTCCTCCTAAAGCAAGAACTTGTGTCTTTATTCCCATATAGATGGTATATGACATTAACACACAGGGCAATAGCCACAGAGAGCTGTGCTCAGTGTGTCTTTGAGTTCATGGAAAGGTTTGCCAGGAATTGTTTTCAAAATACTCAACAACTATTTCAACAAAATATTACCCCTAAGAGTGAAGTGATAGAATACGGAATTGAATTATTGGAGGCCACACATAAGTGATTTTACTTTCACAATATTTGTATTATAAGTTTCTTCAGTCTGATTTCCCCCCCTAAATTATCCAAATTAAAATAAGGAATTTGTTGAGTTGTTGTTGCTGTGCTTGGAGTGTTCCACAGTATAGCATTATAAGAATGCATATTTTTATGGTATTAAAAATGCTTGTAACTGAAAAATGCAAAATAGATACATTTAATGCCATACTCTGCAACATTCCAAGAAAAGCAATAACATCTCCATGGACACAAGCGGCTGATGGACTCCCAGCAGAAAAGTTACATAGTTCACCTTTAACTGAAGTGGCTATTTCTCAAATCAGTTCTCATGCTTTTTTGTTTTTCTCATGTCTTTACTCTGCTCTTGTCTGTCCTCTCTCGCTCTCTCTCTCCCCCTCTCTTCCCCTGTGACCCCAACCCCCTTGTGTGCGTTTCCCTCTCACCTCTCATCGCATGGTCATGTACTTTAGCCATCCATCTCCCACCTCTGTACATCTCAATGTCTCAATATGTCCCAGGGACCATGAAGTCTCAATTGGAATCACATGTTGCAGTGGAGCGGAGAATTTCACCCCTTATAAATAAGTTGTCAGTTGTGTCCATGCATCTCTGGGCTAAGGCTGCAGGCTTTGGACACGCATGGCCCATCACTTAATCTTGCTTTTATAATACACTTCACACATATCAGGCAACACAAGTTTACTGAGTCTTTTGATATGGATATTGCGCTTTGGGAGTTACTTGTCAATTTATTGGACCATCAGATGCCTGTTTAGTGCATGGTGTCAAGACTCAAACTTCATCTTAAAAGTAATGGAACCTTTGCCTCTTTCAGTCAGACAGGAAATAAATATATCCTTTTGTTTTTTCCAATACACAAGTCCATGTTAGCTTGGAGTGGTGCAGCCCAAACAAGTAAGGCTGCACAAAATATCACAATGAAATTTTTGTTTTAGGTTCAGTTATCAAATCACAAAGGCAGTAATTATTTAAATAGAACGTTCTCTGCAAAGACCAAAACATCCTGCCATTTTATAGAAAAAGACCTCTTCAAACTTTTTGTGTATCAGTTCATATTCTAGTCTTCTCTGAAATGTTAACACTCCTGGAGTTGTTTACAGTGTGTATTCTGAACTTAATCCTGCTTTTTAAACATAAAATGTTTGGAATATTTGTCAGAAAAATCACTATTTGAATTTTCCCAAAATCAAAGAAATAGAATAGAAATGAGGCAATAGTTACTGTCCAGTCATTTATCTTGATTTACCTCCATGGCTCTATCCTAAATCTTAAGTTACATTTAAGGACAGATATTCAGTCAAACTAGACTAGATGAAATACGCCAATGCGTAGGTTCAAAGACAGCAAGTAAAAGTAATCAGTGAACGGTAATGTCCACGGT
Source organism: Taenioides sp. WSHXM2023 (assembly GCA_029959045.1). Taxonomy (NCBI): domain Eukaryota; kingdom Metazoa; phylum Chordata; class Actinopteri; order Gobiiformes; family Gobiidae; genus Taenioides; species Taenioides sp. WSHXM2023. The sequence goes on along the minus strand of CM057086.1, from coordinate 19,549,026 downwards.
GCATTCCCTGATTGAGGATGTGGGAGACAAACATTACAGGGACGCTAATCATATTAATGCCTGTTTTATTGTTTTAGGAAGACATCAGTCAGCAGCACAATCTCCCTGTACCACTTAGAAAGCGCCCACAGGGAGTGGGCCATCGACAGTACAGCTCTGCAGTGTTAATTTTGAGCCTGGAAGTAATTTGCAATGAAGCATGTGGCTATTCTGGGTCTGTGCTTTCGTTAGGAAAAAAACTGTTTAGGTCGACAGATAAATCAGAGATAAATGTTAATGACTTCCAGAATCATTTCACTTTCACAAATTGATATTGCTGGCAAAACTACTTGCTTATTCAGGGGCTCAGGTCTGCTTTGTGGTTACAATATTAGGAGAAATAGTAGTAATAGTAGCACTTTATACTAGTGGTAGTATTTGTAGCAGTAATGGTTGTAGTACTGCAGAAATAATATCACTAACTTTGTGGGCAGATTACTTGCTTTAGTGGTTGTGGATTGTTATGAGGAAAAATTAGGCTTATGAGTTTTTACTATTAGTATATATATATATATATATATATATATATATATATATATATATATATATATATATATATATATATATATATATATATATACACACACACACACACATTTTGCACATTTCCAAATATCTTGCAATGAAATACAGGTTAACATGGCTGTCAATCTTTGAATTTTTTTGTGAAGTCTAATTAGTTTATACATTACTTTATACAATACCAAGTATTCCAGAAAAGGCTAGACAAGAGACATAATTTGGTTCTTATTTTTCAAACCTTCAATTTTTTGAGCTAAATTACACTTTTTCTTCAAACACAAATACACATCTACATCATCATTTCATATTCATTCTGTCAAACCATTTTTCCATACCCCCATTTCCAGCCATGCAAAAAACTTTCACTGTAACGCATTTGCGCAGGTCCAGGGCAGTGGGTCTGTGTGTGTCCATTACAGTCAGCGTTAAAAGAAATAACAGCAGAGGTGTGGGGAGACGAAATGTGTCAGACCAGTCCAGCTCTGTGATTAATGGTATGATTAGCTGCCACAATCTCTGTCAAGCACACATGTACGCACGGCCCAACGCATGCTCCCACAAACACACAGAGCCCTATTAATGCTTCAATGGGAGAATCCAGAGGCCAGATGCTGTGTGGAGATAATTGTACTAAAAACACAGAATGTGAAGTCCCAGGCCAGTAAGACGTACTTCGAAGTTCAGCTTGTTTATTTTTACAATTGGGTTATTTCTGCAGGGACTTAAATCATGGAATAAAAACACAGTCTATTGAGGGTCATTTTTTAATAGAGTGTATTTGCAAAGTGACCCTCCCACTGCTGTCCTTTGCTCTTTCCTTTACCTCACACAAACTTTGCAGTACTGTAGCTGTACTGTTGCCCCAGTTTAACGCACACATAATTTGAATGTTGTGAGCTGAATATTGTTTATCTAACTTGGAATGCTAATTTGACAGCCATAAATGGTCACTTGAAGAAATTTTGTATTGGAAAAGATTGAGGTGTTTTGATTGTGTTGCGATTTGACCATAGCAAGGTTTTCATTCATTGATAACAGTCCTGTCATGCTTCACTGTGTAAGACAAATACATACTGAATACAAAATACACTACTAAGAATAATTAAGGACAATTTTGAGATTGTTGCTCTTGACAATTTTATATTAAATCATTCTAAATGTGGTCCACATCTATGACCTCTGACATTTACTTTTTGCCTTACATATTTGCCCATACTTTCAACAAAATAATAAAGAATAATCACAGATAATAGTAATAATAATAATAATAATAATGATAATAATAGAATATAAATACTGGATACTAGTATTGGAACTAGTTTGAATGTTCTACATCAGAGTTAGTATAGTATCACATGTTAATATTCAGAAAATAAATTCTATTGTATACAAAAGAGTGTGTTTTTATTATTATTGTGGTATCAAAATCAGTAATGAGCCTTTTTCATACTATCAAAATCAAGATTGAAATTTTAGTTTTGTGGCAACACTAAGACAGTGGTACCACCTTTTATGGTCAAGGCTGATTAAATTCCAGACCTGGGTTTTGGCATAGTCATCACCTTGCTTTTACATTACAATTCCAGTTGGCCCTTTTTGGCTAACCTCTTGTACCACTTCCTGGACACCTGTACACAGTGGTAGCTCTTATCTGTGCATTCTAACCACACATGTGACCACAGTGACTCGACTCAGTAACAGACAATGTCATGTAATGTCAGCCCACTCCATTACGCGATTACCTCCACATGAGTCATACTGAGGTGACGCTAATACTGCACTTAGAAGACCACTTGAAAGAGCTTCCTCCTCCGTGTGGAAAGCCAGTCTGAGAGAGGAGCCTTTTCATTGACATCAGTTTATGTCTGCAGTGGCACAGCTGTTTATCTGCGTCATTTCACTGTCCACCTGTTTGCCTTGTATGTCTGTAAATAGTCATTCATATTCATTCTTGTTTTCTATTTATGCCCATTAATGGTTGAGATAAGGGATGCACCAATACCAGTACTGGTATTGAATATCACCACCGATCCATGAAATCCATGGATTGGTTATCGGCTCCAAAATATCGGTTCTGCAGATATTTTGGTTGGGGCTATGTATTGATGTAATAAGACTATTTACTGGTCATAGTTGGTCCAGAAATTCTCATAATGTTTGAGCTTTTAATATACAAAGTTGTTTTTTAGTTACTTGAGACATAAATAAAAGATACATATAATATTTCTTGTTTTTAGGAAAATAAAGTCTAACGGAACGGTCTGGTTTTGGGTTCACAGAGGGCTTTTACTGGTCAGCCTCTGTCATGCAATGACAGCTGGATTTAACCAACTCTCAGACTCATCATATGGCTTTAGTTACCACTTATTGGCATATATAAGAAAATAAATCGTTATCAATTACTGGCTCAGTCTCCTGAATGTCTCTCCCCTCTCTTCACTCCCTTTCACACTCATGTATGTCCAAATTAATAAAGCCTGTAACATAAATACAATGTGTTTCTTTTCTTTCTTTTAGGCAACAGGCTCTATTGGCAGCCATCAGTGAAAAGGACGCCAACATTGCTCTTCTGGAGATATCCGCCTCAAATCGAAAAAAGGCCCATGAAGAAGTGATGGCTTTGAAGAGGGAGAAAGACAGACTCATGCACCAGTTAAAACAGCAGGTAGAGTCCCATGATGCATTTATTTTATAATTGTCAACAATGTGATCAATAAGAGTCCAGCGATTCTGCCCTTGAGCTAGGCACACTGTATCCTGGCCTTGTGGTTAACATTTAGTGGTATTATACATCGTAGCAAGCACAACAAATTCAAACCTGCTGCAGAACAAAAGGGGAGTCTTGTGTGCATTAGAGCAGCCTCTTGGGCAGACTTTTGAACTTACAAACCAGAAACAGAGAGAGGTTAATAATTCGTGCTAATAAACAAAATAGACCGCTCCGCCTCAAACCGCATTTACTGCAATCAGTCATCACAAAGTAAACCAGTTGATAGGAAGCTGCGATTCTAAATGCTAACTCATAAAAACAGATGTTAAGCTATTGGCTAAAAACATCATGCAGTAGACCTGTTAACTGAGGCTGGTATCATTGCTGAGTCAGATGCATACTTTCCTGTCTACCTTCTCCTGGTCAGTTTCCAAATATGCATAAAGTTGCACCCAGATACCCATGATGCACTGCTTCTACTATGACTATAGGCAAATGAAGGTATGTGGGTGATTAGGCTTTAGCTAGGACCACATCAGTGACTGAGCTAACCTGAACACTAACGATAATGAGCCAACAGCGGGATGTTCACATATATAGTCTCCTGAGTCACACAGGGGGCTTCTGGGAAGCGTATTTTTAAAAGTCAAGCAGATGCATTGACTGGGTGTGTGGTTGGGAGTGCGAAGCTATGTTTGTTCCCGTCTCGTAAACTGTAAACAGGTCCCGAGGGGGTGCCATTCCATTTGTGAAATTTCAAGGAAAACCTATTATCTGTTCATCGCCAGCCTGTGCGTCATTTTTTCCCGTTTGGGTGAAGCAACAGTTACAGTCCACCTGATGATGTGATGAGTTCCAATTTGCAAAAGGGCCAACCAGCCTACGGGCCTGGAACATCGAGAAGAGATTAGAAGAAGAAAAGTAGACTTGAGTGGAGAGGTTGGCATGTGGGGAGAGCTAGCTGCACAAATGTTACTAATTTTCTCATACCAGTGCTTCTTAAAAAGTATTAGAGCATGCATGCACTAAAATAATATTACACTGTACCATGATGTGTCAGTTAGGACCACCTACCATCACAAGGTTTTTATGTGAGAATTTGTAATCTATGAAACTTATAGACTTAAAAGTACCACTAAGACCTAAATGCAATCTCTCTGGGGGTTATATTCCCAGTCTACTGACCCATTGACACACGTACCAGGTTTGGATACTCTTTTAAGGCCCTCAGAAGCCAATGGGACCAGGAAGTTTGACCAGGAAATACCAAGAAATTATGGGAGTGAAATTCTCAGAGGAGAAATCTGATCTGTAGACAACCGATAGATTTACAGATAGCAGTGGCCCGTCTGACCTCTCTGCATCCCACTTCTGGATGCTCTACTTTTTAGACAAGTCTTCACCTTCCACTCCATGGACAAACTCATAAAATACTTTGCCACACACACACTGAATGTAGAGTGCTTAGACATCTTAAGAGTCAGTAAGTATAGTATGCTTTTTGGAGTTCTCAGAGTGGTCCCATCCTGGTGATGAATGACTGAACTTTGATGGTGCTTTGAAGCCAAGAAAAAAGTCATTTGGAATTTGCCCTTTTTCAGCTACTTTTACTCCTGTAGTTTTAATCTTAATCCTGTGCTCAGTTTTACTCAAGGTGCAGTAATTAAATGTAGTTCTTTGCATATATAAGCTTCCTACAAGGGTATAAACTGCTTCCTTGCTGTTATATTTGAATATGGTTCATATATTTAATAACGTTTACCAGCTCAAAATAAATCAATAACAGCAACCCATCTGCATCCAAGCACACTGCAGTTTGTGTATTCATTAAATCAGTGTTTGATAGTATTTTGTATTAAAGGTGCTGTACCCTACCTGATTTTTACTGTCTTAAAATGTGAAAAACAGAACTAGTTCATTTTAAACAGTTTGACCTGGTCCAAAGTTATTTCTCCCCTACCTTATTCATTCCAAGCGTCCTAATTAGTCACTGAATTTATAAGCACCAGAAAGGAGTTTGCCATCAGAGTAATGCTAAAAACAACTAGCATGCTCACTGTGCATTTCCTGATTCTCGGATAAGGTTTTATGATGCAGACAGTACATAGCTAACTTATTTTGACCTCAAGAGCTGCTCATCCAATTTATCTGTACTGGGGCAAGACTCAAATATATGAAAAAAATCAGGTACAGATCCTTTAGGCATTTGGATTATTTTCTTTTTTATTTAACAAAATGTTGATTCTCGCATGGTATACTGTCTGATTGCCTCTGTGGCATGAGGGAGATGTGAAAGCAGTGATTTAATTAACTATAGTTGCCAACAACGCCACCTAGGATAGGCCTAGGACCCTGCAGAAGGCAGACACAGGTTCGTTTTACCCAGTGATGGGGCAGAGACAAACCAGATGTATTACAAATATAACATTTATTTATTTAGTTGTTCCGTTTCTTTTAAAACGTCAGTCTGGTTTTAAAAATATGCAAAATGGATTAACACAAAAAAACACAACTCAAGTCAAACTACAAACAAAATAACAAACAAAGAAAATGTATAAATTCACACAAAAACAAAACACCAATAATATTTACAGTTAAAATATACAATATGTACACTGTGCAATTAAAAACAGTTCAACCATTATCCAAACCTTTTCTTCCTTGAATGGTAAGTTTGTGTTAGTTAACCCTCATCAGAACAGCCGTAGAGGGAGGAGCTGTGCCTGAAGTGGCAGCGCTGTGATTGGCAGTGGCCGTTTGTAGCCCCCAGTGGCCACGGAGAGGTGCAGCTCAGTCCCCTATGGTGCAACACACCAAAATTAGGGGAAAAATACTATAGAATTTGGGCAGCGACAAACAAATAACGGCAACTTACCGATAAGAGACGCACCAGTCCCCAAGACCCCGACGGGGTGCACTCCCAGTCCCCCAGCAGACCGCGCGCTTAACAGCACGTCAATGCACACACAAGTGCCAGGACTAAACAAGGAAGCCAGCATTAGAAAATATTGGAGTGCAGCTGATGGGTCAAAGGAGGGAGGAGGCATGCCGCTTACCCACACATCCGATGTTAGGAAAGTTAAAACAAACTGCTCCGACCAGGTTTTATTGGCAACATGCCACAATCACACTGAAAAGGCAAAGCGTGCGTGAGTGCCAAATGCGCACAATACAAATATATACGGCCGCCACTGTATCAAACTCACCCAAGACGCAGTGATGCACACTTGAATGCCACGCCAAGGACTGGCACAGGCACAACTCCAGACCAGGACACGAAAAGAACCCAAATGTGCACAGCCCTAACCTAAATAACCTGTCCCTCCCCGCAATCAGTGCCCAGCCAGGTGCACCAGCAGGTGCGCTCCAGGCAAACGTGGGGGGAGGGCAGGCACACTAACACACTGCCACATCTACCCTCCTCCTTTGTATCGTCGTCCCGACGATAGTAGATCAAAACCAAGGCCTAAATATGGCAGCCTGCCTCATAATCTGCCCACCAGCAGACTGGGGAAGTCGATGTACATTGGAGTGTTGGCCTGCCGTGGAACGAGTGGTCCGACGCAAGGCCTGAGCACTAGTGCTGGGTTGGTCAATATCAGCCAAAGATGGTTCCTGAGGCTGCGCCACGGATGGAGGGCTTGTTTGCTCTAGACCTGGCCGACTCACAGCTGGGGTCTCCAATGGGATGCCCAAAGGCGCACCCGAAACGCCCACCGGAGGTTCAGAAACCAAAACCCACAAATCACTATTTGAAGAATCATCCAGTGGGGTTTCGGTGTGTGCAGATGGAGAATGAGATGTCTGCTCGGCAACCTCGGGCGGCCTTATAACCGCCTTCAACATGTCGCGATGCACATTCCTGACCTTATGCAAGTTATCAACAGGAGCCACAGTGTAGACTACGCCCCCTTCTGATGGAATACTCACCACATGATGGACAACCGAGCTCCAAAGATCTTGAATTTTATGGCGCCCCCGAGCACCATGGTCTCGCACGTACACCTGTTGACCAACCTGCAAGGGTGCAGGTTGCACACGCCGGTCATAGCGCTCTTTCCTCCGCTCTGCTGCCTCCAAGAGCTTCTCACGAGCACAACCAAATGCTACTCGCAACCTCTCTTGGTGCTCAGCCACCCAGCTTTGTACCTCACCTGGTCTCGGTGCCTCAATCCTTCCCAAAAGGAAGTCGACCGGAAGCCTGGGCTCTTGGCCGAACATTAAGTAATATGGTGACTCCCCTGTACCTTGATGGGGTGTTGTATTGTAGCAAAAGAGCACTTGGGGGAGGCAAGACGCCCAATCCCGTTTCTGTGGCAATGGCAATGTACGAAGAAGATTATGAAGCGTACGGTTAAATCGCTCACATTGCCCATTGCCAGCAGGATGGTAAGGTGTTGTGCGTGATTTTTGCACACCATACAAAGAACAAAGTTGGCGAATCAACGCACTTTCAAAACTGCGCCCTTGGTCTGAGTGCAAGCGACTTGGGACGCCAAACTTATAGAACCACTCAGAAAGCAACACCTGAGCCACAGTCGGGGCCGTTTGGTCACGTGTTGGAACCGCGACTGTGAACTTGCTGAAAACATCAGTCATGACTATAACGTTCTCATAGCCATGGCGAGAAGGCTCAAGCACAGTAAAATCTATGGCCAGAATCTCATTGGGTCGGGAGGCAAGCAGGTGACCCATATAACTATGTGGCACTTGCCCCGTATCCTTAGCTACCTGGCACCGCTCGCACTCCTGAACCCACCGACGGATGTCATCAAACATTCCAGGCCAATAGCACCGTTGACGAACCAACTCTGCTGTCCTTTCCATGCCCTGATGGCCATGTTGTTGATGAAGAAGACTCAATGTCTCAATTTTAAGGGACGCTGGCAGTATAAGCTGGCGAATTTCTTCCCCACCATCAGGACGGTAAACCTGACGGAAAAACACCCCCTCTTGTTCCACCAGGCGGTTGCGTTGACGCAGTAAGGCCAGAGCAGGCTTGGAAAGAAGCCGCCTTTCGGTGGAAGAGGGTTGAGACTTTTGCCGCAAGAACACAAGAACCTCCTTTAACAGAGGATCAGTCTCTTGTAACCTTTTAAGGTCAGACGAAGAGTAGGCTGGGAGAACTGAGACCAGAGACTGAGTGGTCACCTCTCCATGGTCTCGGAGTGGGCCATGTTGAAGCTCAAAAGGGGTTTGAGTTCCAGGCAGAAGATGGACCAAGGCTTCTGAGCCTGAAGAATACTGCCTGGATAGGGCATCAGCGTTCCTGTTACTTCGACCTGAACGGTACCTTATTTCAAAATCAAAGACAGCAAGCTGAGCGGCCCATCTATGCTCTGTTGCACCCAATTTCGCAGTCTGGAGATGGCTCAACGGATTATTGTCAGTGTATACTGTGCACTTGTGACCTAACAAATATTCGCGAAACTTCTCAGTCATGGCCCACTTAAGTGCGAGAAATTCCAACTTCATGGAACTATAAGTGGCCATGTTGCGCTCAGTGGGCCGCAACCCCCGACTTGCATAGGCCACTGGTCTCACCCCACTATCTGTCTCCTGGGAGAGCACGGCTCCCAGTCCACTATAGCTAGCATCCACCTCCAAGATGAACGGTTTAGAGAAGTCAGCATATGCAAGAACAGGTGCTGACACTAACTTGGCTTTTAGTTCCTCGAACGCCTGCTCGCACTGCGGTGTCCATGCAGCCTCCAGAGCTTTTCTTGAGCCTGGCCTGGAATTTGAGCGCCCCAGCTCAGCTACCAACTGGTGCAGGGGACCCGCCAACTTGGCAAATCCCTCTACAAACCGGCGGTAGTAGCTGGCGAAGCCCAAGAACGAGCGCAGCTCAGAGGCATTTTGAGGACGTTTCCATTGGGCCACTGCCTCAATCTTTTTGGGGTCCGTAGACACTCCCTGGTCTGAGATAACGTGGCCCAAGTACCCTACCTCCCGCTGGAAAAACGAGCACTTTTCGAGACGCACTTTTAGGCCTTGTGTTTTAAGCCGACCAAGCACCATATTCAGCCGCTGGAGATGCTGCTCCACAGAGGAGGAGAAGATGATTATATCATCGAGGTAGAGCAAGAGGGACTGACCCTGCTGATCGCCGAACATCCTCTGCATCAGCCGCTGGAAGGTGCTCGGGGCATTACACAGACCAAAAGGCATGCGGTTAAACTCGAAAAGGCCGAAGGGGGTACAAAAGGCCGTCTTTGGCCTGTCTGCCTCGGTCACAGGAACTTGGTTGTAACCGCTGGCCAAATCAAGCGTGGAAAACCAGACAGCCCCCGACAACGCATCCAGCGTCTCCTCAATTCGAGGCAGAGGGAAAGCGTCCTTCCTTGTTTTACTGTTGAGCAGGCGGTAATCTACACAAAGGCGCAGACTACCGTCCTTCTTGCGCACCAGTACAATTGGTGAGGCGTACGGGCTGCTGCTCTCCCGAATGACTTGAGACTCAAGAAGTTGATTTATATGAGATTTTACTGCCTCATAGTCCGAAGGCGGAATGCGACGATACCTCTGTCGAACGGGAACCTCGTCAACCAGAGGAATATCATGCGAGAGGAGGCTGGTGCACCCCAAGTCATTTTCATGAGCAGCAAAGATTGATTGATACTGCTGCAACAAGGATCTCACCTTCTCCTTATCCTGATCTACCAGCGCAGGCAACTCTATTGACGCTATTCTCTCAGGCATGGGAGGAACAACGGTCTGAGAGTTCACTGAAGCACAGGTGGTGCGTTCCTCCGTTACACCAGCCGGCAAACTCACAATCTGGGCCTCGCTGAGACTACCAAGGGTGGTCCTTGGATAAAGAAGAACATCCTTTACCCCTACATTAACCACAGGGATATATGCTGTCCCTCTGACCACTCTCACAAGGCATGATGAAACAAGTAGACCAGCGGGAAGCCCTGTGTCTGGTGGTTCTAACAAGACATTTTCTCCTCCAAACTTCTCTGAACATGTGCTCACCACCAGTTTCATTGTACCTCCAGGCACTCTCACTGCCCGTCGGCCCCGAACCTTGACCGTGCTACTTGTCCTATCCAGATCTGTAGAAGCTTCATGGCACTTCTGTAGCGCAACGACCACAGGCTTAGGAGCCTCCAAGACAGCAGGGGCCTCAAAAAGAGATGAGCCGAGTGCACTAAAAAGCTCGGTATAGCACCGACGGATAACATTCATCCCCAAGATACCAGGGACTGGAGTAACAGCACCAGGGGGGTCCCTCACCACAAGAATCCCACAGCTTGGAATGATTTTGCCACACAACTCAACATCCAGTTCTAAATACCCAATGTAAGGGATTGATAACCCATTTGCTGCCCTGAGCTGAAGCCAATGACAAGAGCGAAGACGCTCCTGATCCCAGTGAGAGAACTGCTCCATGAATAGACTCTCAGTAATTGTGGAAACCATGGAACCGGTATCCACCAAGCACGAGACCACAACTCCAATTGAAACATCTATATTTGGACATGGTGCAACCAGTCCATGAACTGTGTCCAACCGTGAGCCTAAAGCCACCCCACCTGAGCTGTGGCTCAACAACTCAGTGGGCTCTAGTTTTCCGACGGCCCGTTGAGATGGGCTAACCTAGCGTTCTGTGTCCCCTGACCACCATGCCAATTTTGTTGCTGTTCATTGTAAACCCGTGGACGAGTACAGTTTCGAGCGTAATGTCCTGGTTGTTTGCACCTCCGACAAATGAGGGGAAATGGATGTTGACTATTCTGTGAAGGGGCCTGTAAGGAAACAACAGTATGAGTTAATTTGTTCAACTGCTCTTGTTGCTGCTTCAGTAGCTCCATAAGCTCTTTAAGTGTAGGTCCTGATGACTCAACATGAGTTTTAGTTTGTACATGACCCTGAACGCCACACTGGAGGCCAAAAGCTGAAGGGAGTGAATGACTACGACCCCTAGCACCACCCGGTAAGCCTTCACGCTCCCACCTCATCGCCTCAGCGCGAAGCTCCATCAAGGTGATTGTTGGCTGCCTACGAACAAGCTGTTTAAGCTCGCGGCGCAGGGCACAATCAAGAACATGTTCTGTAAATTGATCTCTCAGCAGCACTTCAGCATTAGGCATCCCATCTGGGGCCTGCTGTTTAACCTGTGACATCAAAGACATCAAAGCCAGTGAAAACTCCTGAAGGCTCTCACCCTCCATTTGTTGCCGGGCAAAGAAATCTTGCTGTAAAGTGATGTAAGATTGGTGGCAGCCATAGAGCTCCCTTAAGATCGAAACAATTTTTATGGGATCACCACGTTCAGCCGGGGGACGGAACTTTATTTCCTGCTTAGCCTCTCCTTCCAGATGATCAAAGATAAAAAGTGCCCGGTCAGTAGCAGTCAGATGTCGAGCACGCATACATGCCTCCACCTCCTCGACCCATTCAGTGACTCCCAAACCAGTCCTTCCATTAAAGATGGGGCACCTACGGTCCCTTGGTACCACCACCAGCCGCTCTGATACAACTGGGGCAGGGGACTGTGCGTTAGATGAAGCAGAGGACTGAGAGGAGCCCTCGCCGGGGTCCAAAGAAGTAGCACGCTCCCGACGGAGTTGCTCGTTATCTGCCTGAAGCTGTAAAACAAGATCTTTTAACCGCTGCATTTCCTCTTCCATGTCGACTGAGGAAGCCGCCAAGGGCACCAAAGTGGAAAAGATCCTGAAAAATTTTGGTCCTAACACCACTACGGCTGCTCTGAATTTTTATTTTACAAAAATGGACAAGTTAAAATAAATAAATGTAAAAAAATGTCTCTGCCCCTTTAATTTGGAGGGATCCTGCCTACAACGCCACCTTGTGGCATGAGGGAGATGTGAAAGCAGTGATTTAATTAACTATAGTTGCCAACAACGCCACCTAGGATAGGCCTAGGACCCTGCAGAAGGCAGACACAGGTTCGTTTTACCCAGTGATGGGGCAGAGACAAACCAGATGTATTACAAATATAACATTTATTTATTTAGTTGTTCCGTTTCTTTTAAAAGGTCAGTCTGGTTTTAAAAATATGCAAAATGGATTAACACAAAAAAACACAACTCAAGTCAAACTACAAACAAAATAACAAACAAAGAAAATGTATAAATTCACACAAAAACAAAACACCAATAATATTTACAGTATACAATATGTACACTCTGCAATTAAAAACAGTTCAACCATTATCCAAACCTTTTCTTCCTTGAATGGTAAGTTTGTGTTAGTTAACCCTCATCAGAACAGCCGTAGAGGGAGGAGCTGTGCCTGAAGTGGCAGCGCTGTGATTGGCAGTGGCCGTTTGTAGCCCCCAGTGGCCACGGAGAGGTGCAGCTCAGTCCCCTATGGTGCAACACACCAAAATTAGGGGAAAAATACTATAGAATTTGGGCAGCGACAAACAAATAACGGCAACTTACCGATAAGAGACGCACCAGTCCCCAAGACCCCGACGGGGTGCACTCCCAGTCCCCCAGCAGACCGCGCGCGTAACAGCACGTCAATGCACACACAAGTGCCAGGACTAAACAAGGAAGCCAGCATTAGAAAATATTGGAGTGCAGCTGATGGGTCAAAGGAGGGAGGAGGCATGCCGCTTACCCACACATCCGATGTTAGGAAAGTTAAAACAAACTGCTCCGACCAGGTTTTATTGGCAACATGCCACAATCACACTGAAAAGGCAAAGCGTGCGTGAGTGCCAAATGCGCACAATACAAATATATACGGCCGCCACTGTATCAAACTCACCCAAGACGCAGTGATGCACACTTGAATGCCACGCCAAGGACTGGCACAGGCACAACTCCAGACCAGGACACGAAAAGAACCCAAATGTGCACAGCCCTAACCTAAATAACCTGTCCCTCCCCGCAATCAGTGCCCAGCCAGGTGCACCAGCAGGTGCGCTCCAGGCAAACGTGGGGGGAGGGCAGGCACACTAACACACTGCCACACCTCCTTGCATTCTCTTGGGTGGTCGCTAATGAATTTCGAGATGACAGTGTCTAGACATGATCATCATTGACTACTATTTTCTGCTTATTTCTGGAAAGATCCTGAATCACTTACACAAATAAAGCCATTTATAGTGGCACTGTAATCAAGATGTTTTGTGCTATGTTTAAGGGTTCTCTCTCCAGCCATCTCTGTCCTTATGTGTTAACAGAGTGTCACCGTAATCAGGACAGGCTTGTGATTTAGCGCAGGTTCAGACGGTAAACTTGTGAGGCAGCTGCTAGCTCTGCCGTGGGAGCATCCTGGCTATGTTTATATCAGCAGCTGCACTTTGATACATACAGACGCACACAATACACCATCGTAAAATACAGAACAAATCTGTTATGGCCATAAACGTCACTGAAGAACTCATCTTCTTTGGTCTCCTGCTCTGTCCACTTCCACCTGTGTCTACAAGCAGGCCGCCTGTCCACCGTGTTTACTCTGCACAGCCTTTAATTAAGACTGGTTAAAACACATTCATACCATGGCTGTTTTTTATTACCCTGTTTACTGGCTACATGTGTTCTTGCAAAATAATCATTCCTTCAAAAAACTAAGCGAAAAGAGAGAAAAGAAGAAAAGAGACACCATTTCTGACCATTCACGAAGCTAAGTCCATCAATAAAAAGTTGTTAAACTAAATCCCACCTCATAAAAACAAATATTAAATTATATTTGCCTAAAAAGGTGTTAAGAACGCTAAAACAAGGTTGATTTCCTGTCTATTACTATCTATCTGTAATTTATTAAAATACACAAACTGGTGCACTGCCAGTTGCTGTATTGTACTGGTTCTCATTATAAAAAGGTAATCTAGTGTATGTGTAATCTATGTGCAGGGTTTAAAAACCAAACACAACTTCAGGTATGCTTGTGATGAGGAAACAATATTATAACATAGATCAGAAAATAGCGTAATATGGACCCGTTAATATATTTAAATTGGTTACTCTGTTGAAGCCTGAAGGCAAAAAGCCTGTACAGATTAGTTAAAATATATGTCTGTGTATAAGAGGTAGGTATTATTACTCAGTACCTTTCCACTGCTATATGGCATTTCCTGCAGAACAATTGAATAGGCTCCCCCTGCTTGTCTAGTAGTGAATATAATAGTAATTGTCCAGGCTTCAATGACAGGTGTCTGACTGTGAGTGTTAAACTGAAACAAGCCCCACCCAGTCACACCTGCTAGTGTCAACACCTGAGGTCAAATAGGGCAATACACCTCAAACCTGTCCATTACAGCTTTAGTCTAGTCTGTCTAGTCTCTCCTCTACTCCAGTTTCTAATCTTAATCTATATGTACACTGCCATGGTGTTGCGCTTCTCACCTTATCTGTAGTTCTTCTTCAATTAAAGCTAATGGCTCACATCTTTAGTGCTAGCCACATCCTTTCCTGTGATCCCTCCTGGCTCGTTTCCTAACTCATTATAGGCCGGAGTTTCTTATCTTAGCTGCAATGGCCTCAGGCTGCTGACTACTGGAACATCTCCTGCTTTTCATCACGTCTTTCTGTTAATAATGCTCTTCAGACTCAGACAAATATACTTCCATTTACACATTTATACACAACAAAATGATCAAATGAGTTGATGTAGATGTGATAGTACTTAATCCTACTACCTCAGTTAATAGATTAAATAAAGCATATGCTGTTTTCTGGTTTCTGTTTTCTTAGTATTAAATCATAACATACGTAGAGCATTATTTTACATTGTGTTAATTATAAAGTGCAATATTTATCTAAAATGGCTTAATCATAGAAAAAGGTTTGAAAGTATAGAACATATACTAGTAGATAGACTCCGCTTCTTCCTAGCATTTCACTTTAAGCAGCAGCAGATTTTTGTTTACATTGGCTTCATGACATGTTTGAACTCTACATATATATGATACATAGTCAATTTGAGCTCGTAGTTATAACATGCCCCCTATAAGCAACTGCTAATTTACTATCACATGATGATAATGTCACATTTACCATTGCTCTCAAGACTCCTACTACTGCTACTACTAATCCCTAAAACTATTAGTCCTACTACTGTCATTATCACTCTTTACGCCATATCCAGCTCCCTCACATTCTCTGTGCTTGGGTCAGTACTTAGGAGAATAAAACTGAAACTGTCAGTGTTTCTGCACCCACTCCGTCAGCCTCTCTGACAGCTGGCCTCCTTGGATTATGGATGATTGGTAATGTCCGTCAACAACAGCTTTTATCTAACTAAAAAGCATCAAAGCTGGCAGTTTGACAGGTCATTCCCAGAAAAGTAGGAACACACACAAACAAATGTCATAGTTAGCCTTTTATAGCCTTACAGAAATGCGTCTTTAAAAGTCATCAGTAACATCTAAAATGAATACTACTGTAGCCCTGAGCCAAAACGCCTGTGGTCTTACACAACATCAAACCTTCACTGTTCATCTGAGTCGTTTTAATCCAATTAGAGGATGATGGGCATTATGGATCCCCTTTGACAGACTTATGATTTTCTCATCTGTCAAACATGACTGAGTCAGTTTATGAGCTGTCAGAGGTTGTTAGCGGCTCACAGTTTTATCATTGCTTGGGTTGTTCCACACTCCCTGCCCTCATCCAAAAACCTAAATGCATAATCACTCTAAGATGCCATAAACATTTAGACTAAATAAAAACCCTGTTTGATAGCTATGAATAGCTTTTTGAGATGATGTTTTTGAACATGTTGAAAATAATTAATGCAAAGTGTTCCTCTTATTTACTTACTCATAACCACATATGTGAACCACTTAAATTTAAGGCAATACTATAAATCATTCTATTGTTGAACTAGAAATAGACAACTGTTTTGTGAAATACATATAATTTATGATTTTGGTAATGGTTTGTAATGTTATAATTAACAATTCAGTAACATATACTTATTGCATTGTGATGTACAGATATTTGCCACTTTTCCCTACCCTCACGGTTTGTTGACTTTTCCAGACACAGAATAGAATGAAGCTGATCTCGGACAACTATGAAGAGGAGCCTCTGCACCCCCAACACCATCCCCACCACTCCCACCATCTGCACTCAGCGAACATGCACCACCGGAGTCTGCCGAGAGGACCCCCGCACGCCAACCACAGACCCCACATGGACCAGGTCAGGACTACACAGGTTTTAGTACCTGTTCAAATCTCTCTCAAATCCTCAGTCTTGGTTTTTCTGTCTACTAAAGCCAGCTAGTTAAGACTGCCCCTGCTTGTCTCTATGGAGATGCTATAGCGTTGCCAGGAATGTTTCACAGTATTACATTAGTCATATCTATCTTGCATTTATTCAATAACAGGTGTTTTTTTTTTTTTTAGTTTTTTTTTTTTACTTTAAAATACATAGAAAATCACGCATTCTTACAGTTAGTGAGCTTGTATCTCCACAGACCTGACTTGTAACTTGGCCTGGTGACTTCACCTGCCTGTTTTCTAGGTAAGGCAAAACCATCTCAATTGAAGTAACCTAAATGAGTGTGAATATAATTGGAATTCTTTGAAAAAAAAAAAAAGAAAAAAAAAAATGATTTGAAAATTATCCAAGTTATTGTACCCATGTCCAAATTGCAGGTTATTAATCTAACACAAGTCTAAACCTATTTCAATAACGCCCCAACTGGAGTGCTCCATCTGAGGCTGCATACCATAGCACGAGGATCTACCACTTTGAGGCATGATCTTGTTTACATAGTTTGCCACATCGCTGCCTTTGCAATCTCACATCCATCCCCTCCATCAGTCAATTGTGGTTGCACTTAACAGCTCTCAAAATCCCCTTTCTCTGTCTCCTCTCCCTCAGCCCTATGACTTCCTGCCAAGTGCGGGTTATTCACATCATTTAGATAAGGCCCCCGAAGCTACAAACTGCCAAATGAGTGTTTTTGATGGATGGTGTTGTTGTGTGTGATTAGTTTATGTATTGTTCACCCTCTTTACTGTCAGAGTATAGCATCCAGACTGCCCCGAGCATTGACTTAATCTGCAAGTATGAAGACAAAAATACAACTGTTGTTATCAGTTGCTTGAAGTGTGTCACAGGTGTGTACAGATGGTTTAGAGAGAGACATGTGATCCTATGTTGATACTAGGATGAAACCACTCAAGGGAGTTCTAGGAAGCAAAGATGATTTTACTATCTTTCCATTAGCAGATGAAGGCTTTTCCATATATAAATTTAACATAAACTCACCACTGTGCTATTGTTGTCAGGGAGCTTGACTGAGGGAGATTCCAAGTCTATAAAGATGAGAAATGTTTGTCTATTGCAATCTCTGTGTGTTTTAACCATTAACCTGTTCTATATATATGTGCGGGGGGCATTTAGCAAAAACAGATACCTGGGGATTTCCACCTGAGAATGTTCCAAAAAGTGTTGCAGATACATACAGTATTTCTAAGACTTAATTAACAAATCAGCGGCCTTTGTCAGAATTCAAGCCAAACATGCACTGGGAATCCCCCTTGTTAATATACTATAGCGCTGAAACTTGCTTATTACATCACAGAATACCTCCGAGGTTGAACAAATACTTCTGGTAAAGTTAATAATACAAATTGTTTATTTTTCTTCTATTGCATTTTTACTGTAAAAACTATCACTACACAATACTTATGTCTTGCACAAGTTGGAGAAGTTGGCATCTTTTAGCACCAAGGTCAAAAATAACATCTGTGTTTGTGTGTGAAATTAATATTATACTCCAAATGGTCTTGGTTAAGCACAAGTGAAATCAATCTATTAATGTTTGATTTTAAGGATTTAAACATGTTTTCCTCCAAGTTCACAGAATAAATACTGAGACATTTATTGTGCAACTGTGTCACAGCACATAAAGTGAATATATTTTTTCAAAGTAAAGCATCTTTTATTGACAAAATCAGTCAGAGTGGATTAATGAAGATATTCACTGTAAATTACTGTGATCAAAAGAGACTTCAGATTAGTTTAGGAATCAGACAATCATCACACACATGTAGAATAGTAAACTCTCAAAGTTACATTTAAATATTTAACCATATTGGGAAAGTCAGGTATGTCAAAAAGTCAGAATCAGACCTTAAATAGTTGGGTTCTGCATTCATATAATAATATCATACTAAGACCATATGCAAAAACCAACAGTCTCTGTAATGTTGACAGAGGTCACCCAGTCACTTAGCAACTTTTCCTCATATCTGACCTTTGACCTTTAGAGGAAGTTCATCTGAGATCACAGCCAGGACCTGGAGGTGTGCATAGGTCAAAGTGTCTGTCTTTTGTCTATTGATTGACAGATTGCGTGTGGCTCAAATTAACCAAGTACCTTTTCTTTCTCTGTACTTTTATTGTAGATATTATTTATTATTTATTGTTTTATTAGGACCCCAGGCCTATTTATTGTGCAGTAGAATCAGCGAGGCATATTCACACACACCACAACTTTGTTTTAAAGTGTTGTGTGAACATCATGTAGAGGCAAAATCAGTGGTAACCATTTCAAACAGAACAGTTACCAAATGTTGGTATTTTCTGAAGCTTAGCACATGCCTGCTTCATACACTGTGTGAAGTAGCACGTCATTGGCTGGTGTGTGTTTGACCAGGTCCGGCTTTGTTTACCAGACCTGTCACAACCATTCAGCGACATGTTAGCATTTAGCATCTAGCATGTTTTAGTGAAAGGCCATTATATCGATAGCTTAGCCGCTCTAAGGTGTAGCGTACAGAGTTTACCTGTCCTGTCAAAATCACTCAGTCCAGCCAAACAATGGACTGGACTGGAGCTTTTTCTGTAACATTAGCAACTGTGCCTTAGTGTAAGCTGAGTTTAGCATTACACAGACTACAGTCAGCTGCCAGCTCACGCTAACAATCGTAATGTACGTGTCTGGGTGAATTAGCCTTCTTAATAGCAGCACTCGTTCTGCACTGTTTCAATCTCACGGAAATCTCTTGTGTTTAAAGTTATTGGTTTTTAACAATGGTGCAATTTCTACTCGAAAGCATTCCTTATGATAGATATCATATATAGCTTTTATGACAAAAAAAAAAAAAAAAAACTTGATTCTTTAGATGCAAACCAGGAGTGTTGGGTCACTGAAAAGGAGATGACACAACCACAGCATGGGCAGATTTACAGTAAATTCACTACTCTCAACTCACTGGTCAATGGTATGTTTACTGTCCCAAAAATCTATTTGTCAATAAATTATTTTATTGTGATTATTAAAGATTTGGATGGCAACAGTAGAAAGGAGAAAGCATCAAGTGAGTTAGCTGTAGTTTTGGGGGTGAATTATGAGTATTCTCTTTAAAGTACAGTAACCTTTTAACATTTGAAGACACTTGTTTTTGTGTGATCTCCCATGAACTCGTGAGTGAATTTCGGATTACATAGGCCTACATGGTAAAGTAGTAGCCTACCATGCCTTGTCCCATTTATTGACTAACAGATCCACATGACATATATTAGTAAACCAAGAATTTCTTTTGTCTGCTCCAACCCTATGGAAACTATATATATATATATATATATATATATATATATATATATATATATATATATATATATATATATATATATATATATATATATATATATATTATTCGACTTGAGCCAAAGTTCCTGCATTGTGGATTTGTAAAATTGTGAACGTTGTAACCTGCAATTGCATTCTTTCTAACATATTCAAAATGGCTTTCTAGTTATATTATGTAAAAG
Source organism: Taenioides sp. WSHXM2023 (assembly GCA_029959045.1). Lineage (NCBI taxonomy): Eukaryota > Metazoa > Chordata > Actinopteri > Gobiiformes > Gobiidae > Taenioides > Taenioides sp. WSHXM2023. The sequence goes on along the minus strand of CM057086.1, from coordinate 19,529,037 downwards.
AAGATGATACAATATTTCTTACTTTTTCCTCTTATAGGACGATGAAGAGGGGATTTGGGCATGACAACCGCCTCCCGTGCACCTTTCATAGTAAGTCATGGATATTTTCTTATATTATAGATAATACATTCCTCATTTGTACAATCCCTTTGCTCCATGTATTTTAATGACCTTTTTGCACAATGAGTTTCTGTTGTGGGTTTTGGTGGAAACATGGATGGCACCACAATAACCACAAAAGTACCCCATTCTGACTGAAGAGGCTGTAATAAGACCTACTCTATTTCCTTTTACATATGAATTTTAGTTGACTTAAGAGCTCTGCAGTTTTATGGCTGTGTTTCTATAGAGGGCTTATGGGCAGGCCTCTTGTTCATATAGTCTTAAGGCTATGCTCTGCACTGCTAGACCTGTACATACTTAGCAGGCTAAAAAGCATGTTTCGGGGCCCAGTGGTGATAAAAACGACAGAGTGAGAAAAACCAGAGATGAACTACTCTGTCTGTCCGTGCCCTGCTTTTTCTGTAGTAAACTTTTAGCACTCCACCTCCCTGCCCTGGTGCCAGTGTGTGGGGCACCTAATTACAATAGAATACAGAACAGTTAAGATTTCTTAGGCTGCAAGCTTAAAATGCATAAAATCAAGAATGTGAAGTCATAAACCATAATTCTTGTTTTGGGAGTTTATATTGAGCCCCCCATTGACTTTCAGGATGCTTTTGAATGCACACATGTACATCGAAATAGGAAGGAGCAATAGCCCTAAGCAGTTGGTCTCAAAATGTGGTTGGTGTAGCAGCAGTGGTGGGCGGGCATTTCTCTGTCTCCACTCTGAGGTTTTAGCACACTTTTACACATAATTGTTTTAGTACACGGGAACGTAACGTAAATCATTTATTCCATGCAATTATGTCATACAAAAATACAAATATTTAAAGGTGCACTGCGTAACTTTTTGGTTGGGGGTCCATCACCTGCTTGTTTCTATGGATATGTCATTGCTCTGCCTGGAATGTTCCACAGAATGACATTAAACAGCTCTACCTTACATTTATGTATTTATTTATTATTTATATTACAATTATAGGTGGTTTTATAGCTCAGAAATACCAAGAAAAATAGGCATTCTGACAGTGAGCGGGATTGCCTCTCCACAGATCTGACCTATAACTTGGTCTTGTTTGGTCTCCATGATGATACATCGATTTAATGCCATACTGTGAAACATTCTAGACAAAGCAATAATATTTTCCATGGAGAAAAGAATTTGACAGACCCTCCACCAGAAAAGTTACACAATGCACCTTTAAACCTTTACATTCATACATGTGCAAGATACAATCGGGATCGAAAAGGCATTCCTTAAATAGCATAAATGAAAGACAGTGTGGAGGACAACTGTACATGTGTTGGTGCATTTCATATTGTAAAGAGAGAGAGAATCAGTTTGAATGGTACTAATAGTTTCCAATGAATCTCATTCCTTGCCCTCAGTAATCCACAGGTGGACCATCACAAACAGATTTTTCCTCAAACCTCAATGACTTAGTGAGTTGTGCACTCTGGCTTCATGCAGCTTTTAGGATTAGTAGGCTTCATGCAAATTTGTAAGCAAATAGTTTTTTTGTTTGGTTTTTTTTTTGTTTTTTTTGCAGCAATTACATCAATTTGTTCACGTTAGTCATAATTTTTGCAAGTAAAAGAGCATTTGAGAGCGCTGAACTGCCCCACATATAGTTGTCTCTAATCCGGTCCATGTGTGCGGAGAATGCGGCAGTGTCAGGATTCACCGTAATGAAAAAGACCACACTGCCCCTTTCTCTGTCTCTCTTTCCACTTCCACATCGTTTTTTTCTTTCCTCCTCTTCATTAATGTATACTCCTTCAAGGTAGTTGGACCAATGACTAGTCTACTGGCCCACTATCTCCAATCAGATACAGCGACCGCACGTGTGTGTATCCGTCGCCATGTATTAGTGTGTCTTATCCAGATCTAATATAATAAGCCGGGGACATTAGCCTTTAGCACAAAGTGGTGTTGTGGCTAGCCATATCAGCGCTGCTCATCTATCCGCCCATGTTATTCTGGTGGTGTAAAACGTGAGTGCAGCTAGCCATTATTAGCCGGACGCTATGGGGGAACAGATGGGAGCTATTTAGCAGTATGTAGCTACAGCGCAATAAAGCCTGACCAAATCCTTATATCCTGTCCCTGAATGAGATCTCCTAATGTGAACAAACAGAGATGACAGCACAGATAGACAAATAGGCCACAATCCCTGTCTGTGGGCAAGTGTTTGTTATGGCCTGCTCTTCCTATTGCTGCTTCACAGGGCCCAACAGGCACCCCACCTTAGCCACTGCTGAATTGACAGTAATGTATCCAAGCTGCCTGTTATTCTGAATATCTGAAATTGTTGTGCAGCAATGCCAGTTATCTTATTCAAATAACTTGTAATTAGAAAGTGTTTTTGTATTTTCATGAATTACCAGACTATTGAAAACATAATGCCTCCATCTGACGGATTTGACATAGGCAACATGATATTTACACCACATTGAAGATCACCTTTAATTTTCTATCACACTATTTTCTATGTTATAATGTTTCCTCATCACAAACATACATGGAGTTGTGTTTTGTTTCATTCACACGTGTTTAGCACACATGCACACTGCATAGTTAGGATGAGTTGTTCTCTCAAAGCCCTGGAATTGCCAATCTCTACTGAACTAAAGATTAAGGTTGCTGTTAACTTAAAAACTACCACTACATGACATCACAAGGTGGAAGAGACGATTTTGAGCTTTGGTGATGTAGACTAATAAACTAGGATTCCTCAAACATGTGTGAATGAAACAAAACATAACTCCAGGTATGTTTTGGAAGAGGTAACAACATTATAACATGGCTTTAAATTCCCAAGGGTCAATTTGGTGTAATATAGGACCTTTAATCATGCTACTTGAATTGTATTTTGATCTCCAGAGCTAGCCTACTTTCTTTCCTGTCCTATCCATGTTAGCGCCCCACTCTCACATGACCAAAACCTGGGTCTTTCCTATGGACAATCTTTATTCCCAGTGGAGGCTGTACTTTGAGCTCCATAAAAGCAAAGTGCTGAGTTGAAATTGGCAAGTTCAAGTGGTGCGCGTCCAGGTGTTGACTTGGACTGGTTAGCTATGGTTGTGTTCAGGCGGATGCTGTCCTCTGATTGGCTCTTTGTGGTTGTGTATATGTCCTGCTGTTGATTACTAAGGTTTTGTTTACCCTCTTGGCCTCCCAGACTCGCGTCTAATGAAATAAGAATGTCCTTTTGGAGAGCACAAGTGGAGGGGGAAGCGCAGAGTGCACCAGGCCAAAAGGAGCATTTCAGGGGGAAGAGGTTTTCTGGAAACATTACGCTTTTATCCCACCGTGAAGTTATTTGTACTGAATGAAGCAAGGAGAGGCTCAGAGGCTTTCCAAGTGGGGGACAGAAATATGTTTGCATTTGGGAGTGTAGAGTGCCCAGGATTCTTCTGCCTGTGCCATGTTTGTGCTGAATATACAAATAGTAGAGTTCTTTTTTCCCTGGTAGCATTAGATTCTCACAAGAGAGCATCAGATATCTCAGCTGCTTATGTATTATTATTATTATTATTATTATTATTATTATTATTATTATTATTATTATTATTATTATGTATACTTATATTGTATATAAGTGAACAGGATTCAAGTATGATTAGTTGCACTGCCCTACTTGCTTTAGGCATACAGAAAGGTAAAATGTGATTTTAATTTAGTCAAAATACTTATACTAAACAAAAAGAAGATACAGGTAAGTATAATTAACTGTAAAAAAGTGAGTGCCCCTGTTACTAGACCATTGGTTTATCAATAAGCATAGTCTCCCTGTATGTTTACCCATGGGCCTCCTCTCACGTGTGTTTGAACAAGGTCACGCTGAAGCTCTTTGGAGATCAATGAAGCACCGCACTGAGGTCACACAAGGTGTCTGACCAAAGCCATTCTTCAGTTCAGCTGTCAGCATCATCAGGCTGTGGGGTCAAAGGTTATACCACAAGGTTAAACATGCATGGAGAGAAGTCAATAACACTCTAACACCTGAACACAACCAGAAATCAGTAGTTTTTATGTTGAAAATGTGATTTGGAGACTCATTGTATTGATTCTGTACACAGTATTAAACAAGCAGAGAGGATGTGTCATATTTTGCTTGTTGCATTGTTTGTCAGTTGACCATAAACACTGTTGTTAGAAGTACACATGATACTTTTCAAGTGTGTAACTAAATGAATCCGAAGTTGCTTTGTCATTGTCCACGTGCAAAGATAGACAGAACCCAAAGCGGCAGAGGGGGAGGAAAAGGAAAAGGGGATGATGTAACGAAGAGTGCTGTGGTGAGAGTCAGACAGGTTAGTTCTTGTAGTCTCTGTGGTTTTCTTGAAGTTGTCTGAAGGATATCACAGTGTAGACTCTTGTTGCACGGATCATAGGGCTGTTGTCTGAGTAAGCCCCCTGACTCCGCCCACCATGCACTCATTACACACGCTAACAAGGCCCCACACACATGCTGCTCGTGCAAAGCTGCAATGTAAAGGGACTTAATTATTGAGCGTGAAGATTACAGGTATCAGGCCTTCTTCATCAGTGTTAAACCATGCAAGAAGAATGTGCATGTTTGCTCTCATTTTATGGAATTAAATCCTAATTAGGCACCACATACAATGCTGTAACATAGTTGACAATTATGCTGTGCAAGATTATAAAATGCGTGATTTTTTTTTTCTTTTTTTTTTGTTCTTAGATTTCTCTGAGGTCATTGAAAGGTAAAATTTATTTTAAAAAAAATAAATAAATATATATATATATTACAATTTTCTTCAGATTTAGGAGTGGCCAAAGGACACATAAAACTGTGGTTGAAAACACCTGTTGAGATTGAGATCTCTTTTACAAGGGTGACCTGGCCAAGAAGTCAGCAGCACATGTCAAAAGCATTATGAAGTAGCTCTACATTAATTACATTACATTAAGACATTTTGTCCAAGTAGCATAATTCACTAAAATATATTTTCTAATAATTTTTTTGTGAAAGCAGTATTGCCCGGAGCAATGCTTGCCACACAGAAATGCCTTTGTGGAGGTCTGGTTTCACCACATTAACTTCTCTTCTCCGCTATACCTTATCTAACTTTGCCCTGGTCTGATAATGACATGAACGCAGTAATCATTTTCACACTATTTCCTTCATACATTCCAGGGTGGTGGATGTCCATAGGCTGAAATAGTTTTGTGAACCATCTTGTCCTCCCCTTTCTGTTTCAACATGCCAGGTGTAATTCATTCAAGTCTGTAAACTCCTTTCATTGCAAAAAAAGCTCCATAAATCTGTTCATATTTTTCACTTTTTCCTACTTGATACTGATCTTTACATTACATCACACAAACACACAGAGTAGATATTATAAAAACAGCTCAGTGATAGGACCAGAAGATTAAATGATTTGCTCTCCTCCTCCAGGATGTGTAGGTGAGTGCAAGAGGTAAAAGACATATATATAGTGATCCTGACAGGATTATAGCAGTCTTTTGTGAGATTATGGAGATGGCAGCACACAAAGGTCTTCCCCCAAGGAGACACTTGCACCTGGAAAGACACAGCCAAGTGTTTGGCTTAAGCCTGGAGCTGAGGCTTCAGCGTGAATGGGGCGCTCAGCCCATCCTAGGACGGATTACAAACCAAAGAGAAAGTCTCACATCCACAAAGACCCTCAGTGATGATGGGAGGTACAGGGATTTAGAGAGGGGCGAAAGGGAAACACACTGTATTATCTCTAAATATTTTATTTTGCACAGTCTTCTCTTGCTGTAATTTATGGTTATGGAAGATGAGCTCTCACAGTGATCATTTCAACAAGTCACGTGTGCTTTGGACTTAAGTCTACTGCAACTAACGCTTATGTTGGTAATCAATTCATGTTGTGATTCTTTCTTTCATTTAAATGATTAGTTACTAGGATAGCGAAATGTCCATGAATAGGAGAATTTTTACATAGTTTTACTGAGACAAAGCTTTTTTCATTAAAACATATGTTTACACATATCTTATATATAATTTCAGGGTAAATACTGTTTTGTCTGACTCATACAAACTCATACAAAAAGGATTATTCGATTACTAAAATAGATTGAAAAAAGAGATATATCAGTTAGCCAATATATTGGGCCCATATTTGCACTTTTTGTATAGGCCTTAAATCTCCAGCAGAGGCTGATATTTAGTTTGGCCCACTGGCAGCTAAATACACATAAAGCTTTATAAAAATAGCAGTATTGGAGTGCTGCGCTGGATCCAAACTTACGAAAAACAGGTGCTCATTGGACCAGGGGGCTTGGATTCTTGTAGAGATAAAGAAGGATGGCAGAGGCACTCTGATTTACAGTGTATTTAATGGTGGTCACGCCAACGGGCTTCAACTACGCTTAGAAAGTAGTCTACACGTATAGCTTTATTTGAACACTTTAGTCCAATGAGGGTACTGCAAAAATGGCTACAGTTTTTAGTAAAACAGGGTTGTGGATGAGTTTTCTACCAAATTCAAATTAGATAATTTGGGGAAAATTGCCACCCCTTCATAGCTCCCAAAAAATATTGGCAGTTCTCTGGATTATAAACTACCTGTATTGGCATAGGCCATGAAAAAATTATCTCTAAATGAAAACATAACAAAACAATAGTACTTGGATTTTGTATGCACACTTTAGAGCAGGGGTGTCAAACTCATTTTCACCGAGGGCCACATCAGCATAATGGCTGTCCTTAAAGGGCCAGATGTAACTTATAAATGTAACTAAATGTAATAGAATGTAATGTAAAATAAATGTAACTACTCCTTAATGTTAAATAACTCATTATTTATTATAACTTATTCAAGTGACAATTACAGTTGCATAGAAAACATATGTTTGCTTGTTGCTCTAAAAGTTTTGAGTGTCTAAAATTTAGACACTCAAAACTTTTAAGCTCTCGCGGGCCACATAAAATGACATGGCGGGCCACATCTGGCCCCCGGGCCTTGAGTTTGACACATGTGCTTTAGAGAATTACATTGCACAGTAAAAACAAGTATTAAGTTTGTTTGTTTTATAATATAATAAATACATTAAATATGTATTTATGTATTTTCTTTTATGTTGATAAAATATTGATCCCATTTAGATGGTGAAAAAATATATTGATTGTAGTTTAATTGTAGTGACTGAATTGTGAAATTATGTTGTTTATTTCCAAAAAATCTTGAGTTTTGAAGAATAATAAAAATCCTGTTTACTCTTGTTTAGGTCAATATTGCAACACCAGCCTTTCAATAACCATCTTTGAACTGCCAGTCAACATTAGGAGTCACTAATTAGGCCTTGTATAACACTAGGTCGCACTTTATGTCTCACGCTAGCAAACATCAGTACTTCCAGAGAGCTTGTAAAAAAACAAGTTTATAAAGTCAACAAATGGAACTGAGCTATTTGTCAAAACAGTTCATCCAAGAAGATATTTTCCTTACACTCAACAGATCTGATGCCATCCAACTGTCAATAGAAAATGTCCTTATTTAATGCATTTGTTCAAAGTTTGGCACATTGACCTATTGCTACAGGGTTCTTATTAACCCAACTTGTTAAATGACTTAAAGGATGTTTTAAAAATAAACATCTACCGCTGATGCTTTAACACGTCAAAAAACAAAGTTGCAACAAAAGAAGTAGGTCAACAAAGATATCTAAAAATGACTGGATTTTACCATTAAATCAGCCCATGATCCAAAATGGAGTCTGTCCAACTCGCATGTATTTATTCTCAAAGTGAAATTACAGTTGTGTCTTGTTTTGTCAGTGCCTACCACAATTTGTTTATCTGGTTATGGAATACTTTATTGATCTCTCGTGAGCAAAATGAATTATCTGCATTTGACCCATCCTTCAACCAGCACTGCTGCAACCTGTCAGCAGTGAGCTACTGCCATACAGCGCTCAGGGACCCATCCCCAGATGTTGAGCTTGGCTTGGTTGGGACCATCTTAGCTGGAGGATTGTACCTATGGTGCATGTTCACTTGTTCTGAAAAAGCAAATTCAATTGTTGCTGCTTCACTGTGTCACGGGAGCTAGTCTGAAAAACCCTTGCCCACCATGCCTTTGGTCAACCCAAACAAATCAGAGGGAATCTGACAGTATGGATTTTTAAGGGTTTGTGCACTCAGATCTCACACAAATTCCAATTGCAGCACAAGGTCATAAACAAAGGCAAAAGTTTATATTCTGTATATGTAAAGCACTGCTTTGATCGAAACGCAACCAGTGCTTCCTTCCGACTGAATTCTCCAGTGAAACTTTATAGTTTTATTTCCTGTGCAGTGCCTGTGTCATTAGATCAGTCCAGACAACCAGATTAGCACTGGAACTGCCCTGTCTCAGTCACATTCTACTTACTGTACATAATCCTCACATAAAACCAATGACCTTCAAAGTCAACATTAATTTCTCCATGCCACATCGCACTCTCATATGCACAGTGAGACTCACTTTCTCTTGCACATTATCTGAAGCCTGCGAAAAGCCAAACCTGTAAGATGACATTCAGCAAAGGATTATGGGCCATGTAAGACCCTCCTCAGTTTACAGAGCCACAGCCAAAAGGGGATCTACAGGCAGCATGGACGCACAGCGGGCACACACACACATACACAGGAGCTGTTGTAACACAAGTGTAGTTGGTGAGAGGCGCTCTCTCTCACACTCCTGTCCCTGTATCCTCTGCTCTTGACTTGTCATGCTTTTTTACTGTAGACCAATGAGGGTCTGTCCTTTTCAGAAAGCAGTTTTCTTACACACTGGCATCCTTTTGTAATTCAGTCCAAGCTAAACTTTATTTATTGAGTAACCAACATGGTGAAATAAGTCTTTCTGTACGGAAATTGCATGTTTATTTTGTGTATGTGCAGGTTTTCACTGGAATCTCCATATTTACCACTGAAGTACAGTAAGGTATCATCTGATTGTGACCTAAACCTGATCGTGAGCTAAAATTAAATATACTTTTTTTTATTATTATTTTACTAAAACAGCATTTATTTTATTGTTGCATGGAATGTCACCTTGCTGGGGGGGAAGGAGCCCGACCTCGTGGTTGAGCATTGTATTGGCCTACGGGAACAGCAGTGCAGAGTACCCAGCCTTCTTGGGGTCCCTGGGAGGGGTACTGGACAGTGCACCGACCGGGGATGCCGTTGTTCTACTGGGGGACTTCACCGCCCACATGGGCAACGACAGTGACACCTGGAGAGGGGTGATCGACAGGAACAGCCTCCCTGATCTGAACCCGAGTGGTGTCCTGTTATTGGACTTCTGTGCTAGTCACAGTTTGTCCATAGTGAACACCATGTTCGAGCACAAGGGTGTCCATCAGAGCACATGGCACCAGGACACCCTAGGCCAGAGGTCGATGATCGACTTTGTTGTCGTGTCATCTGACCTCCGGTCGCGTGTCTTGGACACTAAGATGAAGAAAGGGGTAGAGCTGTCAACCAATCACCACCTACTTGTGAGTTGGGTCTGCTGGCGGACGAGGACGCCGGAAAGACCTGGCAGGCCCAAGTGTATAGTGAAGGTCTGTTGGGAACGTCTGGCAGAACCCTCTGTCAGGGGGAACTTCAGCTCTTACCTCCGTGAGAGCTTCTCCCAGATTCCAGGGGAGGCTGGGGACATGGAGTCTAAGTGGTCTCTCTTCTCGGCCTCTATTGTCGATGCGACTGCTCGTAGCTGTGGTCGTAAAGTCCGTGGTAACTGTTGCGACGGCAATTCCCGAACCCTGTGGTGGACACCGGCAGTAAGGGATGCCGTCAGTGTGGGTGGAGGGCTGTGGACCTCGACTTGGGATGTTGTCAGATGGTGGAAAGAATACTTTGATACTTTGAGGATCTCCTTAATCTCACCGTCAAGTTTTCCGAGGAGGAAGCAGAGGTTGGTGACTCAGAGGTGATCTCGTCCATCACCCTGACTGAAGTCACTGAGGTGGTTAACAAGTTCCTCGGTGGCAAGGCTTTGGGGGTGGATGAGATCTGCCCTTAGTATCTTAAGTCTCTGGATGTTGTGGGGCTGTCGTGGCTGACACGTCTCTGCAATATCACGTGGTGGTCGGGGACAATACCTCTGGACTGGCAGAGGTACTGTCAGTACCGGTGGTGGTACCTCTGTTTAAGAAGGGGGACCGGAGGGTGTGTTCCAACTACAGGAGAATCACACTCCTCAGCCTCCCTGGTAAGGTCTATTCCAAGGTACTGGAGAGGACAATCCGACTGATAGTCGGACCTCGGATTCAGGAGGAGCAGTGTGGTTTTCGTCCCAGCCGCGGAACACTGAACCAGCTCTATACTCTCCATCGGGTGCTTGAGGGTTCATGAGAGTTTGCCCAACCAGTCTACATCTGCTTTGTGGATCTGGAGAAGGCATTCAACTGTGTCCCTCATGGTGTTCTGTAGTGAAGGCTCCAGGAGTATGGGGTTCAGGGCCCTTTGTTAAGGCTGTCCAGACCCAGTATGACGCATTGGCGGCAGTAAGTCAGACCTGTTTCCGGTGCAAGTTCGACTCCGCCAGGGCTGCCCTTTGTCACCGGTTCTGTTCATTGTATTTATGGACAAAATTTCTAGGCGCAGTCAGGGGCCGGAGGGGGTCCAGTTTGGGGACCACAGGATCTCATCTCTGCTGTTTACAGATGATGTTGTCCTGATGGCTTCAACAGACCAGGAACTCCAACATGCACTGGGGCGATTTGCAGCCGAGTGTGAAACAGCTGAGATGAGGATCAGCTTCTCCAAATCCGAGACCATGGTTCTTGACCGGAAAAAGGTGGCTTGCCCTCTCCGGGTGGGGGGAGAGTCCCTGCCTCAAGTGGAGGAGTTCAAGTATCTCAGGGTCTTGTTCACGAGTGAGGGGAGGATGGAGCGTGAGATTGACAGGCGGATCGGTGCAGCTTCTGCAGTGATGCGGTTGCTGTATCGGACCATTGTGGTGAAGAGGGAGCTTAGCTGAAAGGCAAAGCTCTCGATTTACTAGTCAATCTATCGGAGCTCGGAGTAGAGCCGCTGCTCCTCCACGTCGAGAGGAGCCAGCTGAGGTGGCTCGGACATCTGTTCCAGATGCCTCCTGGACGCCTCCTTCAGGAGGTGTTCCGGGCATGTCCCACTGGAAGGAGGCCCCAGGGAAGACCTAGGACAAGGCCTGGGAACACCTTGGGGTTCGCCTGGAGGAGCTGGAGGAAGTGTCTGGGGTGAAGGAAGTCTGGGAGTCCCTGCTTACACTGCCCCCCCCCCCCCCCACGGACATTAAAAGTAAAAAGTATTTATCTTTCTATAAACATTATTTTTTGCTTTGCTTGTTTCCTCATCATCAATACTCAGACACCCATTCTATCTGAGAGTGAAGACAGCTTTTCTGGCTTTTCTTGTGCTAAAGGGCCACTGTCAGGACCTCTGAAGAAGCTGCTTCATTTGGGTTACACCGACTGTACGTAAACTTATTTTTCAAATCTTAACTCTAGGGGTTTTCTGGGTCTGGTGAGGATTCATATTGGAATGTGTTCTGATTGGGTTAGACAACAATCCTTCTCTGATTGGTTGTTTATCCCCGGGCCTCCACTTTGGGGGTTACTTTGAATCAGCGGATCTTCAACGGTGACTCTTGATTTGTCTGTTTCTTTTCTTCTGGTGCTCTCTCTCCATCTCAGTGTCTTGTTGAATGCCACTGGCTGTGTGTTTGATGTGAGTATGTTTGACAGACTAAAGCAAAACCAGCAGTGAGTGGGCTGTTCTGGTCTCCACATACAGATCCAGATACATAAGGTTATTTTTTATTACAACAGACAATTAATGAGGTTTGGGGTAAAAATAATGTTGTGAGGAGTAAAGTTTATGTATAGTGTTGGCTTTTATCCACATGCATTTTCTTCATTTTTTCTGTCTGGGGAAAACAGAGCACAAACTTTTATCCAGGCTTGAAACTGGCACAAGTACTGTAATGCAATATCTGATATTGTCTTCTGTTTCTTACTATTTCTAGGCACATAGCTTTTATTTTTATATATTTAATATAGTTTTTCTGGTACTTACTGTTGAATTATTATGCCATTAGTATATCACAATTTCACATTTTGTTCAATGTAAACTACAATACTAAACATGTTTAATAACAGAAACAGGTCCAGTGACTTCCTCAAAACTATTGCACTGAAAGGCCCTGCCTTTTTTTTTTTTTAAATGGCTACTGAACATTATAGAATACGACATGTATGACCTGAAGTCTGAATTTTTCAAATAATCGCAACAAAGTACAGGATTGTGGGCAGGGATAGGGGTTTGGTGAAAACAGAAATATTCTGAACACTCAAGCCTCAAATGCATGATTACTCAAACACGCACAAATAAATCAAAATACAACTCTGAGTAAACACGGTCATAACATGGTTAAAAGCTCAGTTTTGCATAATATGTTACCTGTATAATAGTTAATTTGACGGTACATAACCACCAATATAATAGGAACAAGAAAGTTAGGGTAGTGTATACAGTAAAACCACCAACCAGCACTTTTTCAGTAATACCTGTCTCTACAGAAGTGACTACATTCCTCACTTGTTACAAAACTATTTACTCTAAGAATCCTTGAAGTAGAGTTAAAATGTGGTTTTATGATCAGTTCCTCTTATACAGTCGTAGGCTTTATCTGGATCAAAGTTAACACCAGTCATCAATAGGTCCCATTGTACATTCGCTCTGGTTCAGTATCCTAACAGGAGTGGCCTACAGCTCGTGAGGGTGTGTACCAGCCCTGCAGCCATGGGATTATCTGCTGTGCTGGGTGGTCCCCCTCCCACTGCACCTGAGTCTGGAGGTGCTCACACACTAAATCAGGAATGCAAAGGATGATTGTAGCTATAGCCTTAAGTTTGATTTCTGAAAATATTATGCTTTCCATGGAGGACTATCAGAAACATATTCTTTGAGATTGGTATAAAGCTGTCTTATTGGTGTACGGACCCACGCTGAATTTGTAACACCAACCCTGTAAATATGCTCTGCTGGAGACCTTACATTTCTGCGCTGTGGCTAGTATGTGAAAACTGTGGTTCTATTATGCTGCGGTCAGACCAGAACTGGCATGAAGAAATGTACTCGCTCACTGTGGCAAACAGCGGGTGGGACAGGAAACGTGCAGGCAGGAGCACGGGGCAGGCAGCTACATCAGCATTCCTCCTGAACAAGATTGGAGATTAGTCTGCAGCATCATGTTTGAAGAGTTCATTTATCTATCATGAGCCCTATTCTGACTACAAATGTGTATAGGATATGTCTATTCAAATGATTTTAAAGTAAAAAATAGTCAAGTTAAAGTAAATTACAAATCCCTCAAGAATTGACATGTATAGTATAAACACAAAGGTACCAGGAAAGCATACTCAGCCACTGAAAGACTGGCTCTATCTTTCAATTCAAGATACAGTGATTTATTATATTCTTCATTTGACCCTACCTGTCAGGAGTACCCAGCAAATGCAAGGCAACTCCTGGAGACCCATCTTCAGATCTTGTGTTAGGGTTGAACAAGATTTCTTTAGCTGGAGAATTTTTTCTTGTCCAAAATGGAAACGGAAGTTATGTCAAGAGAACACTCTTTAAGCCCTGTTCCCACTGAAAATGTCTGGCACGGCAAAGGCGAGTGATTTACATGTTAATCCTATGTAAAGGCGTGTTGACTCATGAGTAACAGTTCTGTGGGGTGAATGAAGCGAATTGGGTGGTGTGATTCGCGCATTTTGAGCATTTTGAGCATTTTGAGTGGAGCAAATACATGAATTGATTGGCGCAATTGTACAAATCTGGCGTTGATGCACAGATGGGGGAAACAGAAGGGGCATGCGAATGATGCGGCGACTTCGCCAAAGTTGAAAATGTTGAACTTTCTGCATCTATTCGCGTTGCATCAACCAATTGGGCTGTGTTTCGATAGTGACATAATCTCAACAGAGCAGGACCTACACCAGTCTCTTTCCCCCTCTCCTTTATTCTGTCCCTCAGCCCTTCCCTTCTCCAGGCAAGGTTCTTTTGTATTCTGGCCTCTGTAATATGTTAACATGTTTAATTGTACATTATATATTTTGTATTTTGTACATAAAAAATTGGCATTCAGTGGTCTTTTTATGCACATCATTAATATCATATCATATTTGTTACTGGCTATGTATAAACCGTTTGTAACTGTTAATGTTTCTTCATAGTTGACAATAGAATATAATGCTAGTATACACCAACAAACACTTAGGATTGTGACAAGAAGATTATTAAAAAAGGCTCCTATAAATTTAAGACAGCCTACAGAAAATATAACATCACAAGGATCTTGGTGTAACTCTCCAAACTCGGAGCGCCACTCGAGGATTGGGTGAACCCAGAAACGGCGCCGAGCACGCTTGGTTCTCCTCCACATTAAATAAAGCGTCATAACCCGCTGGATGTAGTCCAAGTCCGCCATTTTTCAAAATGAAAACAACAGACGCAGAGAGCACCGCGCAGCCGCGGTTGATCCTTCTAGAGTGTTCAGAGCGAATAGAGCGGATTTAGTTCTTCGACCAAATTCCCAAACTCGAGCGTCCTTGACACGTGAATGAAGCGAGTGACTCAAAATAATTAAGCATCCAGCTAGGGGCGTTTCATGCGATTTTTTCACTTAATTAGCTCTTGGTGGGAACAGGGCATTACATTCATTCACACTGCTCTCCACACGAATAATGGCCTATTCCATAGTTTCTTCTTTATTGACTCATGCTTTGCCCTATTATTGGAATTATTATTAGATGTAATACTAATGATAACAAATTTCAGAGGACAGGCCAGATTTTTGTCGCTACAGTAATGCTAACAACAACTAGCATGCTAACAGCCCACTTCTTGGTTTGCGGAAGATTTTTAACCATTAGAAACGAATCCAATATATTTGTACTGGGACAAAACAAATATTATTTTGTTACATTTACCAATGACTAAGCAGGGATAACTGTAAATCTCAAAGAGTTTGTATATCTGTTTTGCACTTGTTGCTTCCATATACACATGGAGAAAGTGCGCACATGTTCCCCATAAGCCTTGGACAGGTAGTGTGACAGCAGTGGAGCGCTCTGAACGGCTGTAGTGATGTGAGGGCAGTCAATGTAAACACACTGTCACAGACATAAACATGGACCCTCTCTGGTTTCACTGCACACTGGGACCAAACGCAGCCCGCTCTTATAAAGAATGTATTTGTATAATTTGTTTATGTGAGATTCCCGTGCCCTAATGGGGAAATGGCTTTCTCTGCATCAGCCTACACCTGAGTTCAATTTCACTAGCTCTCTCACAGACAGATCATAAAGATGGCATACCACAGTCAGTGCAATCTGTCTCTTTCCTCTGCTTTTCATTTTAATTTCTCCCCTCTCTCGCTTCGCTGCATTCTTCATAGCCCTCCAAAGCTTTAATTCGCTCCTTCATCACTGACTCGATGAATTATGCAGTCCATAGAAATATGTGAAGCAATACTGAGTAACAGGTAAGTTTGGAGTGTTTTCTGAGTGCGATTCTCAGGCTTGCTATGACATCTGTGTTTTAAAGGGATATTTTGTAGCCATAAGCATTAAGTAAGTCATCTTATTTGTTTGCATTTTCAAGGAAGGAATTCGCAAACAGGCACCAAAAATGTGACACATAGCCCATAGCTGTGAGAAATCGCTCCTAATTAGTACAAGCTCCCAGCCAATAAAGCTAGTCTGCTGGCATGAACAGCAGCATATGTGTTGACATATGTTTGAGTCAGCCTGAAACAGTGTCCAGGAATCAAACAGCAAATCACTTACCAGTCAAAGTGTTTTGTGATCTTTCTTACTTTACTGTTGTGCAGCCAACTGTATGCTCGAAGTGTTGATCTGCACAGCTCCTCAGACATGTGTTTAGCAGAGGCCTGCCCTCAGCCTGCACCACACTGCAAATGAGCACAAGTGCAGACCGGAGAACAAGGCCCAAACATATGTTTGCTGTGTTTTGCCTTCTAATTACTTATATACATAGTTATTTCTCTCACACAGTGTGTGTCAGGTGTGTGCGTCTGGCTGTTGTAACACTGGGCTTTGTGTCTGGCTTTGGTGAGCTGCACAGCAGGCATTCCATTCAAGCTTACACTGATGACTTGGTAATAACAAGGCTCAGTCATCATTTGTTTGTGTGTATATTTGTCTGTGTCTATGAATGTGTGTGTCACTTTCAAAGAAACCACTGCAGTATGTTTACACAAAAGACCATACCTGAAAACGTATGACAAAGTATCCTCTTATCAAAGGACCATTGTCTTTTCTTGAAGCCGCTGTGATGCGCTCAGTCTTAAGATCAAATCTTACCATGTTTGCTCATAGTTTGTTTAAGTGCGCTCATTAGACATAACACATACGGCACATGTTTTTAAAACCTCTGATCTGCTCCTCTCAAAATAATAAAATTGTTGTTTTGTCGGCTGTAATGATGATTATTTTTCAAAGGAAACTAATGGTCCCTAATGCACCTAAAAAGTACTTTATGATAACCTAAAGCCAGGTAGACTTGAGCAGGCATCCATAATAAGCCCCTAGCCTCTGGACAGGCTTTTTCACTCGCTCCTTCATAACTGAACTGTACTACAGAGGGCTTTCTAAAGTTACAAGTTAGCTCTCTTCCATACCGATAGGCCCCATTGATCTAATGGGAGCTTTTAGAGTGTATTAAACATAGAAACCACCTACTGAGAGCATACTTCCCTCCACAGCAGGCCTCACAGGGCTTTGCCAGATCAGCTAAGGCCCTGCCAGTGTAGTGTCTGCAGCCAAATGGTGAGTCCAGTCCCACACAGAGCACAGATCAGAGCACAGATCAGAGCCAGCCTTGGCCTTATCAGTGATGTCAGCTGTTGTGTTAGCTTTACCAGCTCTGCTTTCCTGTATCCTGCTATTAAACACACACATTATGCTTTAATCGATACAGAGAAAAGTCAAAGAACGATTAGGTTTTGTGTATCTTGGATTCATGTAAGAAATTCAAATTTTCTGACTCTTGAGGTTGGACAGATGGGGGAATTTCTGTTTGTATGGCCACATACATGATGCCCTCTGTGTGATTGTGCAGATCTGTGTGGGAGGGTGATTGAGGTAACATACCATTACTTTATCATAAGCTGAAACAATATTAACAACTGCTGAAAGATGTTTTGAGGGCATTTCTCGGATTCCTTTTTGGCAAAAGAAAAATAGGAAGGGATGAGAGGGTGCGGGGGAATTGGGGGTGGTCAGCAGCGTAATGAATGTCTGTGGATATTTGTGTGGTTTGCTCTATAGTGGTCACTGTAAGGTCTTTGCTAAACTCAGGAAGTGGCGCTTGACTGACTCTTTCTTTGTGTTTGTCATACAGTGTCACACGTGTATACAGGAGCACATACTTGTTTGCTTTTCTTGCCAAGTAAAAATGCTTTCTTCTCCTGGTGGCTGGCTTTGGTGTTAGCTGATGAGTGTGCAGGTAGTATGCATGTGTATGGGCATGTGGGGGGGATGGAGAGAGTGCTCGCCTGCTAAACCCAGAGTCTTGGCTGAGTGCACTTGTAAAGGCACAGGTTGACAGAGAGGGTTGAGGCTGTCATCTCCGGGATTAGGTTAAATGAGTGAGATTGACAGACAAGACAACATTGGACACTCGCAACACACGCATTCTTCAAACGGTGTAAAATATTCTATTCAGGTAATTAGATCAAGGTGGTGTATCAAAGTTATGTGTTATGTCTAAGTTCAGGTGCGTGTAAGCAGGCAGTTCCATCATTTCTGCCCAGTGATAAAAGAATAATGTGGTATTAGCTGTACAAACGCTGCACTCACACTCTCATTTATG
This sequence comes from Taenioides sp. WSHXM2023, assembly GCA_029959045.1. NCBI lineage: Eukaryota > Metazoa > Chordata > Actinopteri > Gobiiformes > Gobiidae > Taenioides > Taenioides sp. WSHXM2023. The sequence continues at coordinate 19,511,041 of CM057086.1, read as the reverse complement.
TAGTTTCTTCTGCACAGTGACTATCAAAAAAATATTATATTTTATCTTTGTTTAAAAATATTACAGTTATTATCCTGGATTTAGAATACAATATGTGGCATGTGAAAAATACATGAAACTATTTAAACTCTAATCTTTCACAGTATAGGCTTCTGGTGGGGGGTTAGCACATGGTTGGCTCATTGGAGATGATCTTTCTTTGCTTGGAACATGCAGTATGGATTTAAACTTTTTATCTTGTATTTATTCAGTTACTATTGTTTTTACTACCTAAAAATACCACTTCTGTTGTTTCAATGGAGAACTAGTGAAAAATCGTATATATAAATACTATATTTAGAAGGTTGATTTGTATAAAATCTTGATGTTCACCAGCAAGTCAACAATGCCCCCTTTCTCTGGGTAACTTGAAAACTGATGTGTAGTCTGTATATAACTTATTTGCTGTTGAGATCAGCAGCTCTAGGCAAAATCATACAACTGTAATGATGATATAGTAAAAATGGCGATGTCCATGGCAACTTCCAGAATAAGGTCTATAAAACATTCATATATACATTCAATGAATTTGCTCCTAGAGGTCAGTGCAGTTCAACCCATATCAGGCATTGTAAACATATTTCACTTGTGTTTATTTCACAGTTGACAACCCATATTTATGTATTTTGCTCATTTCATTATTTTACTATTTAATCTTATTTCTGAATCTATATTTGTTCCAGACATCATGCAAGGCCACATATTTTACAAACAAACTTAAAATCTTGTGCTTGTTGATTTCAAGGCCACGACTGGACTCCACGTTTGCCATAACCACTCCACTACATTTTGAATCTCCACTTCATCAGATAGCTGCAGATAAGGATGGTATGAAGCAGTTAGATCAGCTGCCCAGTTCTGGTACACTGGGTCAAATTCACTTTGAGTGGGACGTTTAGCTTTCATCTTATCTCCAAAACAATGACACCAGCTTCAAAGAGTGCTAGTCATTTTTACTGGAATTACAATTAGTGTTGATGTTAGTTACGTATTCACAAAGAGCTTCAGGACTGGGTTTAATGAAGGAGCAAGCTTAGCATCAAAGAGCAGAATAGCAGCTATGTGCAAAGGGACACACTCATACACACACACACATGCAACAGCCATGCTGTCACTGAAACATAAGAGGCAGTCCAGACTTGTAATTTTCAAACACATTACATAACCAACACGTAGGGGGGCTGTAATGTATGGTGTCGATTTGTAATATCTGCATACATGAGATAATTTTTTGACCAAATAAACAAATGAAAATGTGGACTCATATGGAGTTTTACCGTGAGTTTTCTATTGTTACTTGTAACTTTTTAATTAAAATATTAGATTCCTAGAAGTCTGGTTTAATTTAACCTGGTTTAGTTTTATTAGTCCAGAGCATTGTATCTTTTTCATTGTCTTTTATCAAGTTATCATCTCCTCCCATGTAACCATTAAAGGACTTTTATTTTAATTGCAACAGAGTGCCTCAGACTTTTTGCCCGCATTTTTACTCTATCACAGTAAGTTTTTATTCTATATACATGGTCATTTTCACTGTTTGTTAGTTTTATTACTTATCACATTGCAATATTCAACTTAGTTATATTATCTTCCATATTTCTTTATATATTCAGAAGCTGCAGGTGTACTGTATGTTCTCATCAGGCAATTATCTGTATTGAATTACATAAAACTCCACCAAACCACATTCCTCACTATATTACTCCCATTTGTCAACATAATATAGATACTTCTACTTGCAAAACCAAGTCCCCGCATTTCCAATTGCAGCCTTGGTCCAGCTGTGTTTATAGAAGTGAAACATCTCTTAATGTTACAAGAGCACTAAAGGCCGGGCATTACTCTGTTTGGAAACATGAGATAGTCCCAGGCCTAAGATTGACCCTCCAAACCATTTGTTGGAAATCCTCTCAGTGCTCTAAAGGTTTACGAGCGCGCACATGTTTGAGTTTGAGCCCATTTTAAAGCTTGCGAGCTGGTGTGCATAACTGTGTGTCTCTGGTGCCTTTGAGCTGTGTTAAGGTGTGTTTGGCTCTTTGAAGTTCGGCATCAGGTTTGGAAAAAAAAAAGAAGGTTGCTTTTAGAGGCGCAGAGTGCTGGTGTGTGCGCCCTGTATACGTGTGCGTGTGTGTGTCTTCCTGCAGAGTGGATGTGGTTCACCTTGCACTGGCCACCTGTAAGCTATCGACAAAAATTAGCCTCTTTAGTCTTGATGGTTTACAGAACACGGGAGGAAGGGGGCAGTGAAAAAGTGGCAGGAGGGCTCGCTGGGTAGAATATTTGAACATTTTTAAAACGCTCTCTTTTTTTTCACTCTCTCTCACTTACTTCCCTGTAGGAGAAGGCGAAGGTTAGACCAGGCATATTCCATACAGTGTGGCCATTTGTTTCTCATTTATCTCCAGTGGACATGCTGGGTCTTTGGCATTTTAAAATCTGTGTGTGTCGCGTTAGCTCAAGGCCTAAACCTGCCGCACACCTATACTTTGACGTTTCCAATCACACACAAGCGGCTCTCATTATGTGCTGTAAACAAACAGTCATTAATACCGGCCTGTAGGCACACACACACACACACACACACACACACACATGCAAATCATGGCCACGCCCCTTCCTGAAAGTTCCGGCCCTGTGATTGGCTGTAAGCTCCAGGCTAACGATTCGGTTCTTGTTTCCCTGCTTCCTGTTCATTACTGGAAGACTTCCTTTATCGTCATATGGTTGTGATTACAAGACACTTTTCGAAACACAATAGATATAGGATAAGCCACGGTTCGCTTGTCAGATAGTGTATGTCATATTATTGACCAGAAGCAGTGGGAATAATGAGCATCTGTGTTTACTTCTCCCTCTCTTTGAAGGTTTGAATGTACGTTTGTGCTTTTGAGTGCCTGTCCCTTGTTCTGTGGCCAGGAGCTGGTTTGGTGCGATGGTTAAGAGGCTGACTGGTGCTGTTGTGTGTTACTCTGCAGAACAGCCTGGCACCAGACTTTACAGCTGGGCTATTGATCTGCACACAAGGTGATTTTGTGAACAGCAACTTTGTCAAAGGCTAAATCGGGTGATTGTCTAGTTTATGTTCAAGGACTTTGATCATGACATTAAATATATGAACATGAGTGATTTATTTGAGTGAAAATCGGTTTTACCTGTTCGCTTGAGTTAAATAAATGTGTAATACATAGACTGTATAAAGAAGTGGACTAAGGGAGTGTGACTTCACCCATAGCATTCGGCATCAGTGAAATTAAGATCACGATGCTAGCGGTTATAGGGATGAATTTGGAGATGAGCTCCATATTAGGAATTTTTTTATGAACAAAATAGCAAAATAAAAACACCAGGATCATGTAGAGCGGGTTAATATGAACATTTTAAGACAAAAATGACGAGGCTATTACAGAGAGAGAGGGGTGACATTTTTTCAATGTACTGTAAAGTCAATTGGAAACAGAGCAAAAGGAGCCGAAAGCGCCCCCATGTTCACTTCCTATTTGGAACCCTAGTGGATTAGCTATGTCTATGTATTAGGGATGCACCGATACCACTTTTTTGAAAACCGATACAAGTATAATCATTTCTGTACTTGCCGATACTGAGTACCGATACTTTAACCCCCACCCTCATGAACATACACTGAGTGCGTTTACATGCACATCAGTATCCCGGTTATTAGCCATATCCCGGTTATGGGAGTATTTGGGATATGCTATTTACATGCGCGTTGCGAAACCGGGATACTCATATCCCTGTGCACATGATCAAATGAAGTATCCCGTTTTCTTGATGTACTCTTACAAATGCGAAAGCACAAAAATTATATATTTAATAAACCAGGAAAAATACAAACAACCATCATATTATCATGTGTTTAATGCAGCTTTGCGCACAAACGAAACCTAAAACCACATGGTTAATTTGCATAAACTATAAGCTGAAAAAACAAAACAACAACAAAAAAACAGCTGGCTCCTTGTGCCCTGATGCGGTCAGCTTCTGTCAGACTAAAGGACACGACTCAGTGAGATATTTGTGTTCTCTCTGTGACAGAGGGATGTGCTGCTGATGGTGAGTCTTTTCTGTGCATGTATCACGTTGGAGATGGTTCGTGTTAAACTTTTCATATGTGTGCAGGTCATACGTGTGCAGCACAGCTCTTTATTTAACAGTCATTTCACTTATGTACAGTCACTTTATTTATCACGGTTTTTCATAACTGGGATACTGGCTTATTTGGGATACTGAAACCAGGATACTGCGAAATGTGTTGTGTAATAGTGGTATTGGTGCATGGTATCGACAAATGTTTAATGAGTACGAGTATAGTAAGGAAGTATCGGGCCGATACTGGTATCGGCCTGTAGCTGTAAGTGCTGTCTCATTTTGGCAACAATTTATTTTAGCTGTGACTTCATTCTAATTAAGTAAACTCAGACAGGCTCAGAAATGTTGTTTATACATTCTTTGAAATACACATATGAAACTTCAAAAGATTGCATTCCAATAAACATGACACATAAAACATGTGACAGAGGCTTAAATAATCCAAAAAAACACTTCATAATTTCACTGGTTTGTTTAACACAGTCTTTCATCATGATGAAGCATCTTTATGTTTATCAAGTCCACGCCAAGTTTAAAGTTGTCATTCTCCGTCTGTTGTCAGGCTGATTTTCAAGGGAAGTTACATGTATGTGTGCAAAGAGGTCCACTCTGTCATGGGAAATTGTTAGCAAATGGCCTCCAACTGCTGGCCTTTTAGCTCCACAAACACAACCTGAAGGGCGGCCCCACATCCCCTCTGCGGGCCACTCCTACCCCCTCAACCACCGCTTCACAATTCACCTGTCCAGACAGCCTCCTCCCCTCTCTCTTGCCCCCTCTCTCTGTATTGCTATTCTGAACTTAAGACATTTCCATACTTATTCATCACTCCAAGGGCCTCCCTCAACATCCATCCTTAACATACACACGGGGAGTCATTCCTGAGTGGGTAAATAGACTAAATTGTGGCTGACCCCCGGAGGTTAGCAGGGGCCAATCTCTCTTTTCATGTCAAAGCCATCTGAAGGCTGATTGGTTGATTGCTGGGCCCTCGGTTTTCCAAAAGGCTCCCTTGTGCTGCTGTAATTGCCCTATCGAGTGCGAGTAACACACATCCACACAGTGACTCTACGCACGGAGACACACACACAACAGCCTTACAGCCAAATGACTTAATTGGTGTTAATTGCAAAATGACACTAGTGAATTGGGCGCAGGTCAGAGGTGATGCAGTTTGGAGTGGCGTGGGGGGAGGGTGAGAGGATGTGGAGATGGCACCACCTCAAGTTTGTCCTCATAAAATTCTTTTAGCAGATGGTAATGACATCCATGGAGCATACACTAGGATCAGTGTTTCATATAAACATACTTGTCAACATACCTTAAAGGGCTCATGTTACGCTAACATCTGATCTATGTTATAATGTTATTTCCTCATCAAAACATTCCTGGAGTTGTGTTTTGTTTCTGTCACACACATTTAACACACAAATCCTGCATAATTAGGCTGAGTTCTTCTCTCAAACTTAAAGCACTGTCATGTGGTAATGCAGGATGTGCTCCACTGTGTTTTTAAACTCCATACACCTTCACTAGAATTACAATTTCAGCCCAATCTCTACTGAATTAAAGGTAAAAGGTAATTGTTAACTTGAAAACCAATTCATGACATCACAAGGTGGAACAGATTTGAGCTTTGAAGATGACAAAAACAGACTATTAATAAAAGGTTACTCAAACATATATGAATGAAACAAAACACAACTTAAGGTATGTTTTTAATGAGTTAACATCATTATAACATGTCTTAAAGATCACAAGAGTCAGTTTAGAATAATAGGACCTTTAATGTTTTTATGTACCTTTTTAAATTGTGTTCCTTTGACTGTAATTTTCTACTGTATGACATAAAACTTTTTTTATCTGTATGACATAAAACTTTTTTATCTTTACCTCCAGAAAGCATACAAACTTATTTCCAGTGGTGAGGAACCTTTTATTTGCATGTTCAGATTACTTTTGTTGTCAAGAATTTGCAAGTAATGATAAAGTAATGTTGACGACAAACAAAACATTATAGATTTTAATTTTGGCACGGTATGGCATTCTACCATTCTAAAGAACCCATAGTTAAAACTGAAAGGGCAGGCGAGGATTCTGTTATATGCTACCAATTAGAGAATGATAACAGTCCCTTACTATAGCTTTCCACATTGATAACATTACCCCAGAAGCACTCCCTCACTTCCACATTTGTCCGGTTTTTGTTCAGTCGGACGTGTGCGTGTGTGTATTTACCCTCTTCAGCCTGGTATATTTGTGTGTGACTACCAGGCGCTCTGAACAGGCCTTATATCGGGCAAACCGTTTAAGCCATCATCATTACAGCGCTGCCGGGACAGAGGTGTGTTTTAGCAAAGGACGTAATTGGCCCATCATCCTCGCATGTGTAATCTTCTCATATTCTATCCAAACACACCAAGTTATTCGCCATAATAGAAATGTTTTAGGTGGGGCCTCTTCGATGTTAAACAGTGCATTTGAGCGTCACCCAGGCTGTTATTGTTTAGAAGAGACAGGCTGGGATATGGATGGTTGAGTGCATACTATCAGAAGCCCTGGAGTCATTTATTCTGTCTTCATGGACTTCCCTGCCCATTTATTCCCCCTTTTATTTGATCCCTCTCAGATCACTCAGTGGTTATGTGTGTGTGGATGTTTGAAAGCAGTGAGATCCAGCGTGCATAGGTTTGCGTGATTTCAAAACCAGAGCGATTTCAAGTGGAAACATTTCGCCATCTGGGACCACCCGGGATTAATTTTTCTTTGTCAGGCCTGGGTAGAGTATAGCAAGAAATATCATTCAAGGAAATGTAACATTCAATACTATTGTTAATTCAAAATATTATAACCTAGTAACAGTGGAGAGAAGTAATCCAGCACTATTTGGGATTGACACATCTATCAGAAAAAATACTGTGCATACTGGTATTTCTGAAGAATAAAACATTATTATTATTATTATTATTATTATTATTATTATTATTATTATTTAAGTTAAACTAAAGGCTTTATAAAGGTGCACTATGTAACTTCTCTGTTTCAATTGCAATGTTTTTGCCTGGAATTTCTCAGTATGGCTATCAACGTATCTGTGTATTTAATTTTTGAGTATTCTGACTCAAAAATACATACAGTTGTACATCTCTTACTATCTGACCAGTAACTTGGGATGGTAGGTTACCTGCTTGTTTCTGTGAATAATGCCATACTGGGAAACATTCTAGGCAAAGCAATAACATCCACATAGACACAAGCACGTGGCAGTAATCAGTATAGACATATACCGGAAACAACGGTTAAGAAACAATACTTTAAAACTGTATTACTGGTGTAACAAGTATACAAAACTCATTTAATGTAACTCAGTAGTACCCATGTCAGCCTGTGTGTTTCCTTATGTACATGTGGGAGTCTTAGTGTTCCCCTGTCCTGCTGTTTATATTTGGGAGTGAAAAGTGATGTGAAAGTATGGAGCGCGATGGGCCAGTGATGACATAGCCTCCTGTTCACCTCCAATGGATATGGCCCACTCTATATTAGATCTATCTATCATAAAGCAAGCTCAAATCCACATGCCTCTCCTCGGAATCTGTACATATGCTAGTCCCATCACTGTCCTTTGTAGGGCTCATATCACGCTCAAACTTGTAAAATCTAAATTTACTAGGGATGGTCTGGTATGGATTCTTGGAGCCGATACCGATATACGATGTTTATCTTGCTGCTTAGGCCTTGTACTAACTCATTTGTAAATTTAAAAATTTATGTTAAGTACAGTAAAGTTCATTATATATATATATATATATATATATATATATATATATATATATATATATATATATATATATATATATATATATATATATATATATCAAACTGTATGTGCTCTTTTCATACTTGTGTGTGCAATGACTACCTAAAATTTACATAGTCTTGACTCCCTTAAAGTGGTTCACATGATATATGTTTGTACAGGGCTTTCCCATAGGCTTATAGAGGACACAAAAGAGCTGTCACTTTCTGATATGTTGAGGGAAATATGTGTGCGTTGTAAAGTCAAGGAAAAGGGTTCAAATGCCTGAGTTTGTCTGAGTAGTCACCTGTTCTATACAGTGTATAACCCAGGCCTCTTTGATGTGCACCACAAGAGATTCCTACAGTGTGAAATAGCTGAGGCCAGATTTGCTCAATGAAAGACTTGCACTTAAACACTATTATTAGCCCCATTTTTTACACATCATTCCTAGCTGCTGCGTCTCCGTCTTGTTCTTTTTTACATGCATGAGAGAGGGATAAATCTGACATAGCAGGAAGGGATGCTTGCAATAAAGTATAGCTTAAGTATTAGAACAGTGGACTTTAAAAAATCCAAGGTTAACTGTCCAGATTGTTAAAGCGCTGATGACAGCAATAAAGAAGGGTGCTCATTTTTCACTGTACACAAACTGCCGTATACTGTATCTGTCTTATATCTACATGTATTGGGTACTGACGTGACTGGGTGATTTCTTTCAGTTGGTGAGGCGTGTCTGTTTACCATGTGTCAAAGGTGGACAGAGAACAGTGGGATTATCCGTGCAAAACCCAGGCCACATATTACAGAGCCCTGGCAATTACAAGTCTGATACTAATTTATAGTGGTCTGCTGCGCATTCAGTGTTCCCTCAGTGAAGCAAAAAGACAGCAGCTGAACGAGTGATCCCAATTCAAAATCATGGGGTTTTGTGATGTGAATACATGCCCAAACACTGGCTTTTATAAGCTCATTCAATGTATTTTTATCTCTTAACACTTTTCATTCACAGCACAAATGGCATTTCTTTTGAATACGCTGTGAAAACATTTAATTGCTGTTCTGAACAAACAAAACTTTCACTGTAACAACAATAAAGTGCTTTGGTTGAGTCTAAAATATTTTCTTCAGTTAGAACATCAAAAGCACAAGCATGTGAAGTTGGGAGCAGTCTACAGTGAGCACCGCTGATGCCAAGCCAAACAATGGCTGTAATGTGTAGAGGGCACCTCAGGGAACCCCTGTTAGTTTCAAAAACACTGGGCACCTCCACACAGGGCCAGCCTGTGAGAGCTTCACCATTTACTATAGATGCACAGACCTTCTCATGTGGACTTATACGTTTAAAGTTCATCATTGGTTATCTAGGATCCCTTTGCTTCAGATAAATATAATCTGAATGGAGTCGGTCCATTGACACATATAATATGGTTGAATGGCCTCTCCTTGGTGGCTGTCAGCAGTCATTACAGTGAGCTGCAGTGGAGATGTGGGCCATGCTCAGAGAGGTGGGTAATGTGAGTGATGGTGCAGTCGCAGCCTGTGACCTGAGAAAGCTCTTGCTAAACATCAGCACATGACCTTGCTTGGGAGGCCGAAATTCTTTCAGCCTTAAGCTGATACTATTCCCAGCACCACCCCTGAGACAAATGGACCCAAGATCACACATATTGGAACATTTCAGACTGATTTTATAACTTTATGAAGCAAACTGACATTTTTAGTAATGTGAACCAGGGTTGAAAAGCTGTTTATTTGGCACATAAATGTGTAGTACATACTTTAGTATACACAATGCAGAAATGTTTACATACTTTACTGTCCCATTCACCCCATGCATCATCTTTTACTATTATAACTAAAACATGCTACACTGTGCATCAAAACATGAGACTAAACATAAATATTAGCGTTAGCACTGTCAGCGTGGATATCTCTATCTGCATGTGTTTAATGGGTACAGTGTGTTTTAGTCGTAAATATCACAAAATGATGAGTCATTTTGTCAAAACTAATGAGGATTATTTTCTCTAGATCTGCACTGGAGGCCAAAGTGCTGTCACGTTTTTATGACGCTTATTTACAGCCTAGTGTCTCTCCTTTTTAAGTTTCACAGCCAGCGTCTACCATGGAGCTGCACTGGGGTTGTTAAAGGGTCAGTTTAGTTGCAGTTGAAGTGTTAGTGTTTGTGAATAATAGACAGGAGTTTACAGTCACGCAGGGGCCATTTCCAGTTGATTCAGAAATCAGATAACTTCCACTGTTTCTCATTTACATTTGTGAGTCCCTCCCTACGCTGTGTCCCTACCACACAATCTGTCTTACTGCCCTGAGGCTGGAAAACTGGGTATTTTCCCCTAAAAATATTCCCTCTTATTTTTCCCTTTAATGCTGTCCCAGAACCTGGAGTATACCTACCGCACACACAAACACCAAACACAGCACTGGAAAGTGGGAAGGACATCATAACCATCTAAAGTCAACAATCTTTACATCATGTCTTATCTTAATTTAATACGGACATTACAACTATTATTTTTCTTTTTATCACTGACACGCAGGTGGGGGCGCTCACAGTTCACTTGTGTATCATTTTGCCTCGTGTCCTGGGGCTATGCTGACCCCAAAAGCACTAAACGGTCCAGGCCAACAACATGATTGGTTCTTCCTGAGACCGGACTTAGCTTGTACAAAACACGGCTAACACAGCTGCATCAGGAATCCTCTTTTATTTGACATCTACCATGACTTGGTTTTATTGTATCAGATCTTATTTTGAGTCCATTTGGGTTAGTAAATGTGGCAGTAAATCGTCTGCACTAATGGGGCGAAATGCTCACAAGGAAAGATAATTTACTGTATGGTTGTAGAGGAGGGGATGAAGTCACTGTTAGTGCTGGATAGCCTCAGCTGCTAATGTTTGATGAGTAAACACAAATCTTAGCTGACTGTGTAAATCTCCATCTGAACTGTTCCATCTCAGATGTAGCTACTGAATAGAGCCCATCATCAGCTATTGTTGAAACAAGTGTCCGGCACACTTTCACACCAGGGAACAATGCAGAAGGTCGTCAGATGCAGGTGAAATGAGGATTGCATTCAATTTGGTATGATTTTAAATACAAATGAATGTATATGTCTCTTTACATGGTCCACAGAAACATGTACAATATTTGTGTAGAAACAAACTTCTTGAGATTAGAAAAAAGCCCAAACCAGGTCTTGTCTTGAGAACAGATCAGGAAGAGGGGTGGATCTGTAGTTGCACTCTAGAAAGCAATAAACCTGTAGGTCACTGAATTTCTACAGAAGGACAATGATCAAAAGTGAACTATTCACGTAGGGATAATAAAAGTGTATTTGAGGAGAGTGTGGGATCTACCACTCTGGCTTTGTACGCACCTTTTCCATTTCTCTCAAACAAGGTCTTGACTCCAGCCCACACTGTATCTCATGTATGGAAAGTCTTCTCAAATATGACTTGTAACATCAAACTAAAGGGAATACAGTGCTTGAATATGAAGTCAGATGAATACTATAACAGTAACATGAAGGGCCCAACTCAGCAGCAGATATGTTGAAGTTGCAAGTACTGTTTTTGAATAGGGCTGACTGCACTACTTGTCGGCATGCCCTCTTATCGCTCCATCACACCACCCTCAGATTCTCTTTCCAGATGGAACAGAGATAGGCGCTTGGAGGCCCAGACCCCTGCAGACTCTGGGAGCATGGAGGCCTCTGCTGATCTCCTACCTGATGGAGGTGCTTTAATGTAGGGTCAGGTTTCAGCTGCCTCCCTCCTCTGGGTCTGGGTCTGAGCAGGCTAGGGCTGGTGTCAGGACAGAGGTTCACCCAGGGCGCATGGGAGAGGTGTTTATATGAGAAACAAGTTCACTGGGGTCTGCATATTAGTCTGACTGTACAACATGGGGTCACTGGGGTTTGGTTATATGCAGCTAATAACATCCTCACACTATGGCCTGTAACATCTATTGTGAGAAATGCCATGTTAGAAATTCATATGTCTGAAGTAATAAATAATATAAAAGAATGTGTAAAGATGCACAAGTTAAGTAATAGCAAATCTAAAAGAATTGTCTTTTGTGTCAATCCTGTGTCAATAAATTCTGGATAGTAGCTCATTTGGTAGAGCATTTGTCCTCTGATCTCAACATAAACATCACTGGTTCAGCGGTCATCCACTGACCCACAGGTTGGCAGTGTGATTCCAGCTCCCACAGATGAATGCTGTCGTTATGTCCTTGGGCAAGACACTTAACCCACTTCGCCCCTAGAGTCTGCATACACTGGTGTATGAGTGTGTGTGTGTGTGAATGGGTGAGTGGTTGTTGTAAAGCACTTTGAGTGCCTTGAAGGTGGAAAAGCGCTATATAAAAATGTGACCATTTACTATATTCAAAAGGGTGTGCAGCAGAAGCAGGTCTAAGGACAGGGACGCTCTGAGACACTTATTCATTTGCTTGTTTCCTGTGTATTCTTGTTAACCTTTAATTGATCACTTGCTGTTGTGATTTTTGGGTGTAAAATAAAATGAATTGAACATCTAACTTATTTGAAATAAAAGTGCACATAACTGCACATTGCAAGGTAGATGAGCTGCTGTATACCATCATTCCATGGTTTCTAAGTGCCACTTGTATGAAAGGAATACGAAACTTTAAAAACCCCTTTAAATCTAAGCCCTGTTGGCTTAAGCAACACTTTATATTATCATATATCACATTATCTTATATCATACTGTGCAGCCCTTTGTGTAGAGTGCGTTTGTAGAGAAGTGTCAAAACAACCTGTGCATTAGTGTGAGATAGTGCCAGTTTCACCCGTATCATTTGTACATTAGCACACCTCTGAGTGCACGCACCACCATTCCTGCATCATTCCTCAGAGGATTAGAAACCAAAAGACAGAGTTGTGCAGGGATGAGGCTTTCCTTTGACTTTTTGTGCTTGTCTTACTGCAGTCCATCTGTAATTCATCTTAAATTGCCTATAGTAGGTTGTATACACTAAGACTTGGAAGAAATATACTATATTTCATTGACTTTCAGGAGAATACTGCCTCTCCACAGGACTTTAATGAGATTGATACATGAGCTATACAGTATTTTTCATCAACAGTCAACTCCACCTAGTGGTGTTTGTACTGAACACGAGTCTGGCTGCTCAGAGTAATGAACTGTTATGAAGGGAATACTACCCGAGCAACTGTTTATCTGCACTCAATCTTGGTCCATTCAAATACTGATGTGATGAGATGGGATTAATACTGATACTGGGGGTTCTGGATTTGAAGACTGGAATGAAAACTAATACAGTTGTTTGAACTAAAATATGCATAATAGGACAAAACAGGGACTCATTACAACTTAAATCCTCCAACTATGCCAGGATGAAATGAAGACCACCACCATTTCAAAAACTAAGACGAAACAATTGATCATATTACAAAAATCCAAATGGTGCCTCATGAAAGTATGACCTAAAGTATCAGGCACTGATGCCTGCAGATTAAGAACCCCTTGCTCTTTTTGACATTTTCTGCCGGTGTCCATTATTAGTTTGAAAGGTCTTCATGTGCTCTTGTCTTGGCAGCTCTGAGGACCTCACGCTCCTGCTCTCACCCTCTGAGTGTTTGCTCAGACGAAGGAAATTATGTAATTAGCCAGTGAGGGATTGTTTTTGTTCCCTCTTTCCCCTCTTCACCTCAAACTATTTCTCTCTCTCATTCAAAATGTATCTGTGAAAAATAGTCCTATTAGTCACACCTCAGACCTCACTTTCTTCATTAACTGAAAGTGAAAGAAGTTAAGTGATCAATATCCGTACTGGCTACAGTTTCACTGTATATGTGTATTGAGTGTGTATATTTATGGGCAGCAGTGGTGGGGGTAGAGAAGCTCTGGTTAGCTTAGCCCTCGGTGGCTTAGTCCTTGGCGGGTCAGTCTGTGTGCGACAGCAGAGATAGTGTGGTACATACTAGCAGAGATGGTGTGGTACATACATACTAGCACAGATGGTGTGGTACATACATACAAGCACAGATGGTGTGGTACATACTAGCAGCATCAGGTTGTAGGGTGCGGGAGGAAAAGCTGGCATTTGGCTCTCTAATTCCAGCCGGCCTGGAGGCTTGCAGCTCAGAGAAGGCCTCACTGTTGCTCTCTGGATCAGCCAGGTATTGCTTACATAAAAAGCAAGTGAAAACAGCTGTAGGGATAATTAGCTTGATTCTCCATTACATGCCATGAGGGCCAATAACTAAAAAATGGAGTTTTGTTTGGGTTAGAGCTGCAGTCCCAACCAAGAGGAAGTTGTAAAAGTCAGCCTGAAACAGGAAAAAAGAACAAATAGGGAGAAGAAAATGTAGAAGAAAGGCTTCAGCGCTTGAATTGTTATAGGAGAGATGTTCTCTTTGTGGAACAGCTGCAGCTATAAATACATTTGCCACATATTGCTAGTTATTTTACTGATATGGCCGATACCAGAGCCGTCAACATCTTGTTTTACATCTGTAGAGTATGCTGCTGGGAGGGGGCTCATCTTTGAATTTAATTTAGAGTGTTGCTTTTTCTTTAAGAGTGATAGAACGCTAATCACAGGGCCCCACTGAATGAAAGGGTAAGACAAAAACACCGATGGTGCTTTAAGAGCCCATTTAATACGTTTATATTACTGCACTTAAACAAAAGGGAGCATACTTATGTACACATGGGCTTGGTATGCAATCTTTACACTGAAGGAAATAGATGATAAAAATAGTGTTGGGTATTAACAAGGAGTAACTTTTCCTGCGGCTACATTTGATAAGTCAATCATTGTCCTTCTGCTCAATGAGTATTAATATGAGAAAGCCCTAACCCCATTGAATCCCACCATTTAGCTCTAGCAGAGGAAGCATTCAGGAGAGCTTGTGCAGGGAGTTGGAGATTGGAATGGGCGATTGCAGCTGATGCTGAATAGAGGCTAAGGGGAACATTTGACATGCCCATTTAAAGATATGTGTTGCTATAGCTATAAGTCATAGAATTCATATAGCATGTTTTATTCAAAGCATAGATCTTGAGTTGATGACAGAATGATCTCATCCAATATGTCTAAGTGTTAATGTTTTCGGATTGTACAGCTGGAGACTTCAGTATTGCTACTTTGGCTACTTCTTGACGTACAGTTAACATACAGCAGGGCCTCAGTGTATGTGAATGTTCGCGTTTGATTAATGAAATACTCCCCCCATTGCACTGTTTTTCTGGCAAACTTCCTCCTTGTGTACAAATCTACCTAAAGATTAGAGTGTGTCTGGTTTGAATCAAACATATTTTTTCACAGTCCAGTCCCAATTATATCGAGACAAAATGGCCTAGTATTCGAGCAGGACAGTTGATATTATGGCTATCTTAAGGTATGTTTTACAATCTACTATCTATAACACTCAATTTGTCTTTGTATATTGCCAACTTTTAGACTCTTCCCTCGCATACTTTATCAAACAGAACCTTATATGTAGAAAACCTTAATTAACCTCATTCAAAATTATGCCTTTATATGTCTTATATGGTTAGTTATTGTTTTTTGACTCCACACCAAAGTTAATATTTTCTGCTTCCATTTCTGACTTTTCTTGAAAATAGTGTCACCTGAAATGTCTTAAAAATGTTAAAGAAGACATGTTTTACTTTTGGTTATTTAGTATATTAAAGTAATTAAACTATAACATACACTGTTATTGCATTTTGTTAATTATAAAACACAATATAGATTATGGCTTAATATTAGAAACAGGTCCATTGACTTGCTGTTAACTGATAACTGATCTTCATGGTGAAATTTCATCCTAGCAAGCAGCAGATTTTAATCCATCTGTTTTTACTGCTGAAAAATGTCCAGATGACATGACATGTATGACCTGGTGTCTGCTATACTGTACATGTTTGTTTAAACATGGACATGCTTCAACAATAAAAATAGATTCATTAAAAAATAAGGATAGGGATAGGGGATAGCTCAAGCATGGATTAGTTAGTTTTAATCTTATGGTGAGGGAAGACTTATATTATGTTTTTTTT
Organism: Taenioides sp. WSHXM2023; assembly: GCA_029959045.1. Classification (NCBI taxonomy): domain Eukaryota; kingdom Metazoa; phylum Chordata; class Actinopteri; order Gobiiformes; family Gobiidae; genus Taenioides; species Taenioides sp. WSHXM2023. The sequence goes on along the minus strand of CM057086.1, from coordinate 19,495,016 downwards.
TTTTTTCATCAGACAATAATTTAATGGATAACTTTCAAAGTAGATTTACTTTCATTTGAGTAAATAAAAAACTCTGCCTCTACAATCCATCCGGCCAATATAACATCCTTAGAATGAGAACATCTAACATTCTGTCAGGTTAAATAAGCCTAAGCTGTTAAGCATGCACACACCCGTAACTGAATATTGACAGGCTCTTCCTCATTAGCAGGACAAATGTAGTTGTTACGTGTGCGTTTGAGCAGTTGTGTAGTGAATACATGTTTTGTGTGGCTGCTGAGGTGTTGACTGAGGAGAAAGAGGAGCGGCCTTCAAACACATCTACAGGCAAGCCCACTCTCCATTACCCCCTCTGCCCCGGGACATATTTGTTGATTCTCTGCCCCAAGAAATCATTAATTTAGGTGCAGACGACAGCACAGAAACCTGAGAAAGAACACAAGCATGCACGGACATACACTCTCAGGCAAACAGCTTTATGAGTGCGCCACACACACATCCACCTCCTCTGCTCCACAACAAATGATGGCACTTTAACTGCAGGGCCTGTTTATTTACCCCGGCTTGTAATGGATGGTCCTTCCACGCCTTGCAGCCAATCACAGAGAGACAGGAAGAGTACAACTGGCCACATTCCTCATGGTCATTCTTACAATACTAACTGACTAATGTAGAAACGGCCAGGGTGGGAAGAGACTTTTACGAACTAACTAATTCTATGTTGAATTGTATCTTAATTGTAAAGCTATAGCTGGAACTGAATTTGTTTACGCCACATCTTGATATATTCAATAAATGTACCTTTTTAAATGAGTTTTTTTTTTATAAAGCTTTTGATAGCTTTATAAAGTTTGAGTACTCGTCCTACAACTGACATCTTCCTTCCTTCCGAATATGTTTCTTAACTTCAGACTTTACCTGTGCACATCTCTGGTCCCCAACACAGTGTTTCCAGGCCCAAACTCCCCCTGTGACTGATGATAACGTCTTTGATGATTGGTCGTTATTTCGGGGTCTGTTTGTTCAGCCAATGAGGCGCCCCCAGCGTTCTAGACATACATCATTGTATTTTCACTACCTAGCCCCAGGACAGAACTGAGCTGTTACTGACTGCTGCATAGAGCTTGACTTTTAGACACACACATTCACCAACATTTTTCCCTCTTTTTTATTAATGAGCACTTGATGTTTGGGCTACAGCCAGCTGCATTTAGAGCATTCTTAAGGAGCTCTGGAAAGTTGCCAGACAGGGGGAGGAACAAAATGGTCAAGCTAAAGCTGCAAAATAAGCAAGACATCAACACCAGAGCTAAGTGTGTTGAGCTAACCTTTCCTTTACAGCTCTGCAATAAATGACACAAAATGATAAGGCAACCACTGTTAGAATTACACACTTTATTATGTGAATTTCACCCATTAACATTACAAGTCAGTTTAAAGTCTGGATAAATAAAGCTGCTTGCATCTTAACCTAATGCCTTGACCAATATGTAGAAGGAAATGTAAAGATAAACTCCTCACATCACAAGGTAGTGTCTAAATTATGGATAAATGGAGGATCAGGAAGGATCAGAAAAAATACACCAACGTTTTTGTAACAATAAATCATTCAATGTTTAGAGCAAATGATTTACTGTTAAGAGTCCAATCAGAGGAGAGATTATGTTGTATGAATTTCGGGATATAAGGGGATACAAGCCAAAGTATACAATCTTAGTTGCCTGGGATCCAGAATACACACTTCTCCAATACTTCACAAAGCTATGAGCCTGGAGTCTGGTCACCAGTTGAATTTCCCTGAGTTGGGTGAGTGTGATTGACAAATGGATTCGCCAACCATATATCATGTATCAAAACAAAGATGGCTGTTTAGAGGGAAAACGAAAGGAAAAACATCCACGCGGACTGAAAAACATAATAAAACATAACAAAATATGTTGAATTAAGGAGCAAAGCAGAAAACTCTGTTCATCTGAGGTGAGAGAAGTTTGATTTAGTTAAAATGATCAATGGGCTCCTTTGTTGCACATGCATCACCGAAATAAACCAATCCGAGTACATGGTAAAGTCTGAATCTGATTTGAGGCATCTGACACTCTATATTTTAAAAAGAATACAACGATATTCTGGACAGGAAAACATCTTGGTGCTAGTCCAAGACTATATAAATTGAACAATTGTGGAATGAAGTGTAAGAAAATCAATATGCACAAACTGCTTGAAATCATTTGAAAGGGCATCCAGTGCCACCAATCAAAATGTAGTCTCTCCATGTTTATGAACACAAGTTGTTGTAGCAACCTATAGAAAATGTTCAGTGAATGTGTCTCCTTGGAAATGCTATTGTTTAGTCTGGAATGTTCCATAGTATGACATTCAACATCTATTGTTTAATCATTTCATGTGTTTTTATTGCTTAAAGAATGCCTTAAAACATGCATTTGAACTGGGAACAGACCTTTCCGCAAATAAACAAATCAAACCCATCATGGCGTCATATAATGGCAAGGCAAAGCAAGATTATTTGTATAGCACAATTCGTAAACAAAGTAATTCAAAGTGCTTTACAGAATAAGAAAAACATTAAAATCACAGTGTGAACAGATCAGAACATAAATACTCATCATAAAATTAACATTAAAAGAGAAAAATGATCCTGGATTTAAACATAGTCAAAGTAGAGGCCTGTCTGTTCAGGAAGACTGTTACATAATGCCATACAGTGGAACATTCGAGCAGGTGGCAGTCCCTTCAATTACACAGTGCATCTTTAAATGTATCCTGTATGACATTTTTGTTTTCTTTTTGTTTTCTAGGTTGAAGTATGAGATGACAGGTCATTCAGCTTTCTTCAGACACACAGCAAGTCATGAACTCAACAAGGCCTTGAAGACCAGTGTTATGGTAGACTGAAGTACATTCCACATCATGTTTATTCAAATCTGCTCTGGGTTTCAAGGTATCCCAACATACTCAGCTGAAGCTGTTTTGTGGCTAGCGTGACCCAGCAGTGCTAGCCATTCATACACTCATGCACAAGGCAGTTATGGAGTGTTTACAAGTGCAACTAAATACTGGACTTCTGTAAATACAAGGAGTTCATTCCTTCATTTTTGGAGATTTCTTTCTTGACATACTGTGCCAAAAGAGTTGCATCGTCCCCTACAAACTGAAACGATTTACTGGGACAAATCTGAATCCTCCATTACCCCAGTATAAACAACAAGTTGCTCATTTGTTTGCCAATCAGCTGCATTCTTTGCTAAGGACTGCAATGAAATACAACCTAAAGATACCCACACAGGAAACTGTTTGAGGATAAGCTTACATCATGCCTACGAACTGTTCATTAATGACACAAAAGACTTTCTGAAAGAACATATTGTTTATAAGACTCTCCTTCTTTTCTTTTCGCCTGCTGTGTGTTTGTTTAATCCACCAATATCATGTTCTGTTTGGGTTTTCTATGTCAAAAATGGTTTGATGTGTCACAAATCCTGAAGTTGGTGCGGCTGTATATGACGTACTTTGTGGATAGGTGAGTCATGACTGTACACCCATCAAGAATAACAAAATGGCCGCTTGTGTTACTGAGGATTTGAGCAAAAAACAAAGTTATGACTGTTAGATAACTATGTCAGTTTATTGCCATAACTGCAGATTTTGAGTTGTGTCAGCATTCTGCAGTAGTTAGAATCAAAAGGGATAGAGCTGAATTTGCGATGAATGATTATGGTGTGGAGTGTAAGCTTCAATTTAACAGATCAAAAACTGAGAAAGTAGGACTGGGTGATATGGCAAAAAACAAACAAACAAAAAATCTCATCTGTGTTCTTTTCAAAAACACAAAAAATAGTCCCTTTCTTCCTCCAACATCTGAACTCTGCTCCAAACCACATGCTTTTTCAGGCACAGCACTGGCTGTGGACCTTTCCCTTTCTATTAAAAAGACTCAAGCATATTATTGACGATTAGAAATTACTGCATGTCAATTCAAATTCAGTTAATTGCTCGGCCATATGAAAAAGTTACTGATTCTGATAGCAATAGATACATTGACAGTGCATTACAGTTTGTGTATGAAGACGCATAATAAGTAAGTAGTCATGAAGTTATTCCTGATTGGTTTGAATTGTATTTTTATCAGAACATTGTCATTACTATTGGAATGTGAAATTGCAGTTATCTAAGGACTACCTTTGAAACCTTTGATATCATGAACCACTCCTAGATTAATTAGGGATTACATCGATATGTTGTCTGTAGCATTACGTTTACAGAAAAATATTTCCGTTATCCGCTTATCTAATAAGCAGTTTTGTACATGGCAGTTATGTTCATATTTGATTTTTGATTGTTTGCATGTATTTCTGTTTTTCTTCTTTTTTTTGGATTAAATTTGGTTTTACAACACCTTCAACATGTCTTTATGCGTTGTTCATTTAAAGGTGCACTGTCTAACTTTTCTGGTGGAGGGGCCGTCAAATGCTTATTAAACCTATCTTCATGGAGACCAAGTTACAGGTCAAATCTGTGGAGAGGCAATCACAGTCAAAATGCCATTTCTTCTAGATATTTTTGAGCTACAGAACCACCTGTAATTGAATAAATCTAAGGTAGATCTTTTTAATGGCATACTGTGGAACATTCCAGGCAGAGCAATGACATCTCCATAGAAATAACCAGGTGATGGACCCTCTACCAAAAAGTTACATAGTACACCTTTAATTGTCATTGTACCACATTATTCTACCAATATACAATCTTTTTTTTTTACTTGTTGTTGGATATTAAATATGTTTTGTTATAAGTGTTGTTAGAAAATATGAAAAAAATTAAACATTGCACTATGTCTTACAGTAACTTAAACAATACACAGCACCAAGAACAAATTCCTGCTCCCTGTTTTCATGGTCTACCAATTCTCTCTCCTTCTTAGTCTCTCATAAACTCAGCCAGATGTTGCCCGCTTTTTCTTCCTAAGGGAACAGGGGTGTGAGGGCGAGTGGAAGGAGGGGCATCCTGGCATGGCAAATGACTACAGGGATCACATGGTTGTAGCGTGTTTTGAAAAGATACTCGAGTGCAATCAGGTATAAATAGTTTTCACACTGTGGTAAAGGACTTATTGTTATGATGATACTATAATGATAATCAGATTAGTTTAGTTCTGGTTTAGACCCAGTTTTGTTGGCGCTTTACAATGGTACTCAGATTTTGATTTGTTCCTACAGTGAAACAATTGAAAATAATTACTAAGTGGAAACTTTACTCAAACATTTAGCTCAATTTGCTACCAGACATCACATTGGTGAGGCAGCTTTTGTAACGTGTGTTTGTTTTATATGAGGCCTATCCTCCTTAGTCATACATTGCACTGGGATCAACCCATTTTATTTTCCATCTTCACTCAATTACCAGGGCACACTGCCAAATTGCCAGGTTAATGCCCCTTCCATTTATTTTACTATTGTTTTTCCTACTGTTATTCGAACCCCAACTTCCATGGTGCAATTGCAAATAATCACTTAGTGGAACTATTGAGTACTTTGACCTCTGATTTAAACAACAAAACATTGTACTGTATCGCTTGTGGTATATATACATATAGCTTCTAAAATCTGGATTAAGCAAAGATCTAACATGGTCTAATTTTGCTAAGCTGGCACAGAAACAGAAACTGTCTTTTAATCAGACAAAACTATTTTCAGAGTCCAGGTCCAAACAACTAACTAGAATAAAACAGCTACTAAACTAGGATTAAACTAAGACCGAACAGGGCCTAGATGGGTGCACTCTAAAATGGACTAAGAGTTAACAGACAGCGGAGCCCTAAAACAGGTATAAAACTGACTCTGAATAGACTAAGTAAATCATAGAGGTTTAAACCATAGACTAGGCCCATAGAAGATTGAAAATACACTACAATTTGAAAACCTGTGCTATAGAGCTCACTGTTTTGAGATGATGTGCCATAAAATAATAATGACCTTAATGGCTGTAATGCTCCGGGCCTTCAGGTGATGAGAGCGTCCTGTGTACATTCTGCAGTCCTGATTTTTACCTCACAGTAACCTGATCTGCCAGCCCGGGAAGAAATCCTAAGTCTCTCCTCTAGTATGGATAGGGTAATAGCCTGGAGTGCTTTATACGTTTATTTTAGGTAATAGAGACGCTTGTTTTGTTACAGGCTGTTCCGTTCACCCCTCCCCTCCAATACCCTCCCTCCACAAAGTTTTCACCTACACTCAAATTCCTCCTTGGTTCCTGAAAGTTGCTGCTGGTGGTGGCTGCCTGGGCTGGAAGGCAAGATGAAGAAGATGTGGAAAAGCGCATGCGCCAAAGTGTAAGGGGGTTTTGCGGCGCACATCCACGCTGCAGTCGGCTAGTTTGTGTGGGGAGGCGACAGCAGCAGGTGAGACAAGAAGAGAGGAGGAATAAAAAACGGAGCGAAACGGTAATAGTCGCCGATACTTCTCTTCCAACACAGACGCACAACTCACGGCGTGGACGCAGCAGAGGCAACACGACGCACGCCGGGTGGACAAAAAAGTTTGGGGATCCTGGTCTACAGTCTGCAACTGTGCTGTGATTTTATCCACTGGATACTGCAAAAGGAGTTGTCACAAGCGGTTTCTGTTGTTGTCTTCGCACAGAATGGAAAGGAATTTGACAAGTCGTTTGTGGCGAGGATCACGGTGTGGATTTTTCCGCAGGTAATTGTGCTACGGGCTGACTGTGCAAACGACTGGATTTTACGTTTTAGCTGCATCCAACACAACAAAACTGACTGAAAGGTGACATTTTTCTGGAAGACATTATATGGGACAAATTGGCACTTTGTTTTCCACTAGAAGCATTTAATTTAAAATTAGATATTGCTCACAAATCTAAGATAAACTTTCATCCATTGTTTAGACTTGACCTTTGACGGAGCGCTTTTATTGTCACCAAAACATCAAATTTTTGAAATAATATTTCTTCAAGACATTACCTGGGAAGACAGCGATTTTTTTTCTTTCCTGTAGTGACAAAAGGGGATTCTAAAGTCACCTGGACTGGTGTGCCCAGGGAATACTGTTGGGAGTCTGTTCGACGAGTAACGGGCTGTTTTCCGCACGGTGAGTTGTCTGCACGGCTGTTATCTCCATGACCCTAGTCCTGTGTTGTTTTCTCAAAAAGAACTGTTTTAGTTGGACCCCGCTGCACTGATAGGCCCAGTGCTGCGAAATTAACTTCTTGACAGATGAGAAACAAGCCACACAGAATGACACACAAAATGTTCCCTGATTGGCACCTCCAAATCAGGGCGCATAACCTTCATAAAATAACCGTACTTATGCTTAGTCTATGATGCATTTAAGATCCAATGGGAAAGTCTGTAATATCTTACTTTGCGTAAAGTCATTTTGCTGCTGCTCTCGTCATAAACCCGTGCACCTGGCTCCCTCTCCTGGTTTCTGAAGTTCATGTCGCGCGGAGAGCGGCACGACGCACTGGAGGCTGCTTTTAAATATTTATATTATGAATGTTGCAGTGTAGCTTTAGACGAGGCCTAGTTAGATCTGCAACATATGTACAAAAAAAGGTAATTGTAAAATACATACCATACATTTTTTTAACATGCGTTTTACTTTCTATAAATTGCTACAAAATATCCCGTTTGCAGTGTGTGTGTGTGGCGTGTGCTGCCGAAATCTTCATTTTTAATTCACAATAAATATGAGTCTCAAACACAAGTCTCATATAGGTAGGCCTAAATGAAATATCTGAGACGGAATGAAAGTTCACAAATTCAAAATGATATAAGTCTTCTTTTATTATGCAGTTTACAAATTGTATTCTGTTTTTCTTCGGATATTTTAGATCATAACCTTGGGAAGAATAATTATATAGCCTAATTATAAATATAGTGCATTTTTACTCGTAAGAAAATAACAATTTTAAAATATTTATTTTCGTTAAAATATACGATGAAATAAAGATAGAAAAAGTAAAGAAACAAAAGAAGACTTAAACATGGCCTCGGGTTTCAGTGCGCGAGTGAGCGCGCGCGTGCGCGTGTTGTCTGATGATGATGATGATGATGATGATGATGATGATGATGATGAACTTGGCCTGAGCATAATCACAGATTGACACTTCAGTCTCAGCTAATTAACGCACTCAGAACTCTGGCACGTTTTATACAGCTGTGGATTTATGATCAGTTCAAACGCAATGGCAAGGCTCTGCTTTATTATAAAATAAACTTTTATGGCACCTTTATAATAACTAGTTTTCATTTACTATTTCATACTTTTTAGACTATAAGGCAATTGTCTATTTTATATGACTCTATAATGCCGGAATCTCAAAACCTGATACTAAATATTTTCAATGTTTTAAAAATGTTGTACATTGTAAAAATGTATTTCTTCCAAATATCCATAATTATAATTTGTCATCTGATAGAAACAATTTCTTTTAAACCTATACATTTCTGTGTGTGTTTGAGTGCAACCTGCCGCCAACTGCCTACTTTAATCTTGATTTGTCTTTTGCCCTAAAGGCCTGAAAACTCCAGATACACAGTGTGTTTTCTATGTAATTAACTGAGATTGTTTGGTCCCTCAGATCGTCAGTATGAACCTGGGGCTGAGGTGCTTGTGCCGGCCGCTGTGCTGGCCTTTCGGCTCTGCGACGCTGGACTCCAGACACTGTGTGTTCGCTCTCACTATCCTCACACTCCTCATGCAGGTGGTGGTGGAGGCCAACTCATGGTGGTACGTATGATTATACTTCCTGCATTTTACATAAGGGGGCTTTAAGTATATTTTTTAACACCTTCATGTGAATTTTTTTTTTTAACCCCTGCTCTGGCTAAATCTGTTTACAATAGTAAAATGTTGACTGTAGCACAGTCAGATGGTTTTTTAACTTAAATTCTTGCTTGGCCAAGCCAAAATTATGAACATTATAGAAAACACAGTGGTGTATGAGTCACCTTCCAAATATGTGCAAATACAGTCACAGCCTGTGTGTGAATGCTTGTGAATATTGTCCAGTTTCTGGTAATGTTCACTGAAATGTCTATATTTGTGCACTCACCATACCAGCCACTTAAATACAACTTTGCACTTGGTAATTGAGTTGGAGACTACAGTAATTGCAGCATCAATGAGCAAATTGACTTCATACGGTAATGACAGAACTGATATGAGTCTGAAATATTAATTCATAATTATGCTTTAATAAGCACAATAAACAGCCTGTGTTGAAATAATATAGATACTAGATATAGATACCAGTGTTACTGGAGAACTTTGATTAGGGAATTGGCAAAATTGAAATATAAACATGTGGAATTTCATACTTGAAAGACTAGACCTGGTTCAAACTGGTCTATACTGGGACTAAACCAGGTATCAACTAACAAAAAACAATACTTTAGCAATGTCCTTTAAGTCATCCATGACCATAACATTATGGCAGTATTTTAGTTTAAAAATCTGCTATATTTTGTGCTCAGCAATATACACCTCTAACATTTTTATTGTGTGCCCATACTTTAAAATTCATTGTTTTGGTAAGAGCGTCCATTAAATCAGCTGAAGTGCAGGCCGCTGAAGGAGTAGTGAGCCCAAACTGTTGGCCTGTTTCCGGTTTGGTGGGGACACAGGTGTAAATGATTTAGTGGTGCAACAGCACAGTCTGAGTGGCTGAGCACACAAACAGAGCACTGTGTTGTTTTATTTTTCGGCCTCTGGTGTGTGTGTATGCTGTGTGCGTATGTTATGTGTGCATATGTTGTGTGTGTGTGTTTTGTGCGTATATTGTATCTGTTGCTTTTGCGTTCCGCTGCTGCTGCTGCTGCTGCTGCTGCTGCTGCTGCTGAGTTCCCCCCAGTCGATCGGGTTACACTGGGGGCTAATTGTGTCTCTCTTGGGGCTCGGGGATGGGCCGCTCTAATTGTCCTGTGGTCTGGAACCAGATGGTGAAATGAGTGCGAGTCTTCAATAAGTCATTCAAAAATGTAGCTTTTGTCTCCCTTTGTAGTTCACTATTGCACTTAAGGCCACTTTTATGATCACATGATGGACATGCTTTATATGTACCAGTTGATAACCTTTTTTGCCTTCTCTTTGGAGGTTACCACTGGGAAACATCTGCCTCTTGGTTGGCTTGCATTAATTTCAGCATTACTAAATGTGTTCAATTACATACTAAATGTGCTTTTTAGAGTAAACATCATTATTTAGACTTGGGGCCAACACAGTCCCCCATTCTGACTTTTTAGTGTAAATTTGAACCTTATCCAGACTTGGAAATGGCCCATTCTGGATAGATAAAAACTTGCTAAATTTGAACATTTTGTATACATATATACAAATATTGTGTAATTAATTTCCTTATTAATTTGGCATACATTTGTCACTCTCATCCTGCTCACAAGTTAAATTATGAATTGTCCACTACAAGAAAAAGGAAAATGAACACTTTTACATTTGCATGTTCAAACCCATTATGTCCTTGCCCTCACAGGTCTTTAGCCATGAATCCACTGCTAATTCCTGAGGCCTACATCATCGGAGCTCAGCCTCTGTGCAGCCAGCTGGTGGGCCTGTCTCAGGGCCAGAAGAAACTGTGCCAGCTCTACCAGGACCACATGCAGTACATTGGAGAGGGCGCCAAGACGGGCATACGGGAGTGCCAATACCAGTTCAGACACCGGCGCTGGAACTGTAGCACTGTGGACAACTCCTCTGTGTTTGGACGTGTTATGCATATAGGTAAAAACGCACATTTCACTGTCATTTTTTTGGATTTGTATTAAATATCTCAAAGTCTCATGAAGTGGTGCTAGTTAATCAAAAACCTTTTTAGTAGAATTTAAGTGGATTCACTTTTCATTTCTTGAGCATCATAAAATAACAATGTGGATTTCCTGGTAGAAAAGTGGATTGATTACAATCATTGTCAAATATCTAAATAAACTGAAATAACTTCAACTGAAAATGAATGAGCGTTTTGGGATGTATCCACGCATAACACAAAAGTTTTAAATAACATTCTTTAATTTAACCCAACTTTGTGCGACCTACTGGTGCCTTCAGCATTTTAAAAATCAGTATTTTTTTTGTTGCTTAAAAGGCTAAATAAGTTAGAGCATATGTATGCATAAACCTAAAGGTAATACTCACACAGTTTCTGTATGCTTCATTTGCTTGACGTTGGATTTGTCATTGCTTCATTGGAAAAGTGTATAAGACTGTTGCTTCTTGGCAGCCGTGCGGGGGAATGGTTGGTGAGTGAGGTACACGGTAAAGAACTTGTGGCTTTTTGCTTCTCATCAAGTTAAAGGAAAGTATAGAAATATAAAACAACATAGAACTGCTTACTGTCAAATTCTCATTGTTTTTGCATTTGTGCTCAGAGCTTCCTAAACCATCAACATTAGTTCAAACACAAGGTCACGATGTCATTAATCAAAAAAGCTGTTACGAAAAGTTAAAGTTTAATATAAACCTTTTTCTATGTGCAGAGGTTTGAGAAGGAGCATGCAGCAATTTCTATTCTTGCATCAGAAAAGATTACAATATGGTTTTCCTCTTAGTGCGGATCATTTACAGATAAATATTTTTCTTAAGAAATGTTTCTAAATTCAAGATCCACAGAAATGCTTTCAAAGTCAGGTTTGTGATTTATGGAGACCGGCAAAAAGTTTACTTTGAATTTTTTTAATCACAAATGCAACCACGATAGTTAATAACAAGGTACATATCTGTACATATTTAAACGGTTTTACACATTAAAGTTTGATTAAAGTTTGAAATTAACATTCAGCACTATATTATTGAATTGCCTGTACAATTATGCATATTTCATAACATGGTCTTGCCTAAGCACACAAGGCTTTCCCTGTAATAGTCAAAGCCTGTCAGTCAGTCTGCTGGCTTCATTCAGAGCTCCAGGGGGTCCTTAGACTTACTCCTCGGCCCACTGTGGTTACATTAGGCCGGGATACAGTTGAACCAAACTCCCAAATGGTTTTTTCAATTGAGTGAGACTGCAAAGTGGAAGATGGCAAAATGCGAAACTTGCCAATATCCTAGGGCTCAATTAAAATTTGACTAATACATCTGATAATCTTTTGCCAAATGGTACACAGCTAGATTTCTTTTCACTTAATATTTTGAAGCGAGTGCACATTTTCATTAAAGAGAAAGCCATATATTCCTATACATTCTTTACTGTTCTGCTTTCCCTTCACTCAAATGTATAGCCCCTGTCATGTGTCTTTCTCTTTCCATCTGTTCTTCCCATCAGAGCATATTTTCTTCAGATTTGGCCCAGCAGGTAGACAGTATAGACTTCATTCAGATATTTTAGTGTTCCTTGTCTTTAATGTCAGCATACTTTGGTCAGCTGTTTTGTCTTTTGCTTCTTATCTACCCTCTCCTTGTAGACTGTGGCTGCTTAAAGTGGCGCTAATGGGTAGAACATTTACTGACAGCAGGAAAAAATGCTTACACGTATCTCTTTCTTGTATTTTCTTGCGCCCTCCCAGCAGAGGAAATTTGTGGTTAATGGCTAGTGGCTCCAGCATCCCTCACTTGTGACAGATACAACCAAGAGAGCTCTTCTTCTTGTCGATTCTAATTTGAACTGAATTAGACCGTGCATGCTTTGAAGGGTGTTGGTCACTAGAGGGCGTTGCTTTCTCTGGCTGAATCCCAACAACAGCAAACCGAACTCTGCACTTGAACATGCTGGTAATGAGGAGCCTGCAGCAGTTTTGGCTGGAGTGCTCTGAAATCTTAAGTGTATGGTGAGTGCTGTCATATGACATCACATCTCCTCTGTCTGGGGATTCTTAAAGGAAAAGGACACTGATATGGCCTCGGTCTAGAAGAAATAAACATCATGAAAAATGGATCAAAATACAAGGAGCCTGGAGCAGTTTTTAAAAAAAGAAATGCACTTATCAAACATTATGATACAAAATACTAAAATAACACATTTAAAGGTGCACTTTGTAACTTTTTTCTGATGGACTGTCACCACCAGCTTGTCTCCGTGTTGCCTTTCCTGTAATGTTCTACAGTATGGCATTAAAATGATCTATCTCCATGGAGACAAGCAGGTAGCGCCACCTCGTCAAGTTAAAAGTCAGATCTGTGGAAAGCAACACCACTCACAATTTTTGTGTTACTGTTTAGCAGTTAACACACTTGTAATTCAATAAATGCATGAAAGTTTAATGCCGTACTCTGGGACATGTGAGGCCCAGTAATAACATCTCGCAAAAACAAATTTGTACATTCACAAATCGGATTTGATTTATTGAACAGTGTAACATTTTGCTTTGTGATTGAACAATACCTCCAATGTTCTTATGTCCTTTTTACAGCCAGCAGAGAAACGGCCTTCACCTACGCCATCAGTGCGGCAGGTGTAGTGAACGCGGTGAGCCGGGCCTGCAGAGAGGGGGAGCTGTCGAGCTGTGGGTGCAGTCGAGCGGCGCGCCCCAAAGACCTGCCCCGGGATTGGCTGTGGGGCGGCTGTGGAGACAACCTCAACTACGGATACAGGTTCTCCAAGGAGTTTGTGGACGCTCGCGAGAGGGAGAAGAGCTATCCCAAAGGCTCGTACGACAGCGCGCGACAAATGATGAATCTACACAATAATGAAGCTGGAAGACGGGTAAGATTATATGAGATAGCGAAGGGGTTAATGCACTCTCTCTGAGCCACAAACTCCCATATATTTTGTTTTTTGTCCTCTCAAAATTATAAGGTTCTGTCTGATGTTTCCTGAATACCTCTGGGACACTTTTATCAAGATTCTGTAGGGTTATCTTAAAGGTCCCATATTACACAAAATGGATTCTCGTGAGCGTCTAGACATGTTATAATGCTGTTACCTCCTCAGAAAACATACATGTAGCTGTGTTTTGTTTTATTTACACGTTTTATTATTAGTCTGTCTACATCTCCAAAGCTCAAAATTCTCTGTTCCACCTTGTGATGTCATGTATGTGGTAGTTTTTTAGTTAACAGCTACCTTTTACCTTTTGTTCAGTAGAGATGGGCAATTCCAGAGCCAAAATTATCCAAATGAATCTCGTGAAGGTGTATGGAGATTTAAAACACAGTGGAGCACTTCTTGTATTTTCCATTTGAGAGAAGAACTCAGTCTAAATATGTAGGATTTGTGTGTGAAACATGAATGAAACAAAACACAACTCCAGGTGTTTTTGAAAGGGAAACAACATTATAACATAGATTTAAAAATAATGCAATATGGGCCCAACACCATTTCTCAATTCCATAGTGCTCTATGGAGCCTCAATAAACCTCAGTATCTCAGAAATACTCACATAGAACCTTGTAATTATAATAAAAGGGTATGTTATGTTATACAGCCTGCTCAAACTTGATCATATGTATTTTTAATTGAAAAAAGAAAAACAAGTTTAGCACACAGCTCACCTGGACTTGTGCAGCATTACTGAACAAAGTGCAGACTGCGGTGAAACAGTATAGGGAAGTTTGAAGTGAAATAGTGCAGGTCTCATAGAGGAATCTGGCTGATGATCTGTGTAACAGCTCTGTCCACTCTCATTACCACACACTTTTATCTCTGTGCTGTCAGATCACACGAGGCACTCCATCTCCCTCTAAACATCTTGAAACCACCTCAGATGTGTGCAGTGCCAGATATCTGCTGCCAGCCCTGAAAAAGGACAAATGACTGGAGCATGTTTTGGTTAACTTAAAAACATGGAGACAAGTGCATGGAGACACTGCCAATAGTGATTATGTTATATTGATACTTTGCAGCTGATGTCCCTGGGGATATGATGCTAACTATATGCACTGCGCTATCTGAGGCTTGTTAGACTTTATTTTGAGCTTTCCTTTAACACAGTTTGACCAGAACGAGCAGGAGAGATGTGTTGTATTGTTAAACAAGTCTCTCAGACATAAAATTATAGTCACAATCTAGCTAGCATTAGCCAACAGTGTTTTTCAGTTAGTCACTTTCACGTTTTTGTATGTCCCACAGATCAGATGTTCAGCTGTGCAGGTGGAGTGGATAGAGTAGAATAACACAATTTGTTATATTGTATCTTTGTTATACTACACCTACAAAAGATTTGTTTATAGTAAATCCTTTGTCATTGACTTAACATTTTAATGCTCTCTTGTTTCGTCCTGGTTCAGACTGTGTCCGACCTGGCCCACGTCTCATGTAAATGCCATGGCGTCTCGGGCTCGTGCAGTCTGAAGACCTGCTGGCTGCAGCTGGCCGACTTCAGGAAGGTGGGAGACGCTCTGAAGGAGAAGTATGACAGCGCCGCCGCCATGAAGCTCAACACACGTGGAAAACTGGTCCAGCTCAACAGCAAGTTCAACGCCCCGACCAACCACGACCTGGTGTACCTGGAGTCCAGCCCGGACTACTGCCTGAAGAACCAGAGCACCGGCTCTCTGGGCACTGTGGGACGCCTGTGCAACAAGACCTCCGAGGGCATGGACGGCTGCGAGCTCATGTGCTGTGGGCGGGGCTATGACCAGTACAAGGCGCAGATAGTGGAGCGCTGTCACTGTAAGTTCCACTGGTGTTGCTACGTCAAGTGCAAGCGCTGCACCAAAATCGTGGACCAGTTTGTCTGCAAGTAACGGACGGAGTGCATGTTCTGTGGTCAGACCGGTGTGAGGAGCAAAGAAGTGGAAAGAATGAAAGAAAGAAACTATATAAATTATATTTATAGAGTTAAACAATTATGCCTTTGCAAAAAAGACTTGACTTTTTTTTCTTTTTTCTTTTTTTTTTTAACAACAAATCAGAAACTGAGAAATATTTATTTTGAGATTTTATTTTGGCCCAGACGTCAACAGTCAGTTTTATACCCACAAAGTGCCTGAAAAACTGTTGGAAAAGCTCTCTGCCCAGCTTCCCTCAAGCTTTTTTAAATTTGGATATTCAAATGGACTGAATTGGACTCCCTTCTCCAAATGTTGCAGAATAGTTGAATTTGGGGATTGTCCTTAAAGAATGACTGAAGAGGATGCCTGTGCATATGGATGTTTTGTTCACTGGCCCAGTCCTAGACAATTACATACTCACCTCATTGACCTTACTGCATTTCAAGTAAGTAACACTGGTGGTCCACATGAGTTCTTTGGAGTACATTGGGTACTACACAGAGGGCTAAGGAGATGGGCTGGGGATTGGGCTATTTTATTAAGCTGTACACATGCCTTAAACTTCCCCGGGTGCTGCAACAATCCCTCAACCGATATGCACTTTTAGACAGAAACTAATACCTGTCTGTATGTGTAAACCAAGAGTAATATTATATTTGTTATTGCATACATTCTTTTCCATATTAACACCAAATATCCATCTAACATTATTTTACAATACGTAAATGGTTTCAAGTATATATGGGCAATGTTGTAGTGGTGACTTAATCCATTCTCTGTGTATATAATATGTCTATCCAGCCAATCAGTAAAATGTATTTATTTTTTTAACCAGACTTCAACTTCAAGCCACCATCTCCATGTTATTGTTTGTTGGTGTTTTCTTCTTCTCTTGTTTTGAAAGTCACTTTGTATGTTGTTCTTGTGGCTCTTTCACTGTCTTTGTAAAGGGAAATGCACCTTATTGTTATCAAAACACATAATCTTTCTGTTCACTTTTCATGTTGGTTCAGTCAAGAAAAAAAAAAGGCATGTATCTGTGATTTAAATGTGTGCACCGATGTTTTAAATTCAATACCACTTCTATCTGCTCACTGTCCCTGTGGTGGTCCTCCATAGATAACGGCATTTTGTTTTACCCATCCAAGCAAGTGTATTTATAAGCTTCTCCATGGAGTTGAGGTTTGAAAATGTGTTAATATAGCTGATATTTTGTTACTTTTTACAAATTGGCTCAATGCTCTACTTTATTTCAATAAATATCCATATAAAACCAGCACTTAAACCTTCATGTATTTTATTTATTTGTATATTTTTCTTTGAACACATTGGAATAGTACTCAGTTTAGTTTTAATTTTTACCCAAAATAATTTAAAGCTGAAACAATGCCAAAATTGTTAAATCTATCAATATTACATACAGTCTTTTTGGTGGTCATCGTCTTTCCGTTGTTCCAGTGCCTGTGGTTCACTTTGAGCAGCTCCGCATTGGAGTTGCAGATTTATAAATGCTTGTCTAAAATAAGACTGACCTCATCATAAATTTGTGGAGCTTGAGAATTTGAGAGAAGAGGAGAATTGTGGGTAAATGAGGAAGAGGATTAGAAGCGAGTGGAGAGGAGCTTTAAGGAACTAATGCTCAGTCAGTCTTTCATAAAAAGACCCTGGCGTTGCCTCATTCGTAAACTTAAAATTATCTTGGCATAAGCCTATGTGTGTAACCCTGGCATTTGGTCCTGTAAGTCACAGTTCTGCAGAAAATGTACAGTATGTGAAACTGAGGTCACAGAAAGCTATAGGAAAGATAGACTTTACAAGCACAAACCAAAGGTAGTAGGTCTTGGCGTATTTGAACTTTCAATAAAAAGCAGTGTGTTTACAGGCGTATAAAATGAGATTGGGACTGCTTTCAACATGCAAGAAAACGATTACAGAAAAAGATTACAGAAAGTAGAAGTACCCAAAGTTTGTTTTAAGTATGTTGGAGCCAAATGATCCAAATGCACACAGTTTTGATGTTAGATCTACGCGATATACTGTTTTAAAAGTGCTTTGCTTCTTGCTTATGAAACCACGTACTAGTCCCTGCTATAACAACTACCATACTGTGTTACTCTATGAAGCTGAAATATTAGCACATAAAGAGAAACCCAAACAGAATTAAATCAGATGCTTCATGGTGATTTATAAGAAGCAAATGAAAAGCTCCAGGTGCTGTGACGGTGTAACTGAATCCACAGGTGCTCTGCCCTCATTGACTCTGCTACTGTGAAGATCTGCTGAATTGTTGGCAGGACTTACCCACACCTGCCCCTTCCCTGTGCCCTCATCGCTCCATTCTTTCTCTGGGTTTTTCATGCGGGTGACTGTCTAAATATTTGTTCTCTCTTTTTCGGTTGTGGTTTTCGATAAAGTTGTTATTTAAATTCGCACACACAATTAAGCACTGACCACAGGCTCCTCATGCGCCGTAAGAAAAGGATATATTTTGAACACATTGTATGCTTTGGCTCTGCTTCAGTACCTCCTCTTCACAGTTTGTTCTAGAAATATAATCGTTTGTTTGAATGGCTTTCCTCATGTGCATCTCAAATGGTCCTTTTACTGAAGAGAGACTGATTAATCTCCCCCATAAAGTAATTTTACATAGTTTTACATGTGCACATTCGTTTGGTGGAGTTCTTGCATACAGTTTTGAGGACTAATTAGCATGATGAGAACAGGGCGGCGGATTGAAACAAGTGGTTTGACTTTTCTATGACCATTGCATTAAAATTCCTCAGAGCATCTCGAGGAACGTTACGTGACACTGCAGATGTTTGATATAATGCAACATTTTACAGTTGGAGCCAAAAGTGCTGACCACAATTTTGTGAGAATTCTTAATATTGAGCTCCTGCCAATGGAAATACCAAGATGTTCCTCTCGTATAACTACACTTTGACAATTGATGGGACACATGCAAAGCTATTATTCTGTGGTGAAATTTTAAGATTGTCAGTGTTTAAATATTTGATATAACTATTGGAACTACTATTAAACTACTCATCACAGTTTGCTGTACTAGGGGTTATAGGGTTTGTATTGTATAGAACATATATGAATAATTTATTTGCAAATTCCATCAACACTCACGGTTTGTTAGATTTGCCAGTATTCATTGTCCAATAATATTTTACAATTGTTTTACTTCTTCCCAATAAATAAATTAATTAATATTGAAGTTCAATAAAATATAAGTAAAATGCAGGAAATGATTGATACACAAACATAGTGGAGGAGTCAAAAATGGGTTCAACAGATTTTGGAACATGAAATTTGGTCTGAGCAGATTCAACAGTGAAACAACATATAAATGTTCTGTCCCCATGCAGATCAGTGAGCTTTATGGACTAACTCTTAACTATACTTCATACGTGAGCTGTCAGGGCCAAAAACCTGGCTAAACTCAAATCGCTATAGTTACACTTTGTGGTTCTTACTGTAAAACTCTTATAATATAAGTGAATGGAGAGGGCCCAGCTGCATTTAGAGCTTATTTGGGCCTGCGGTTGTGTGTGTTTGAGAGAGTGGGCAGAAGTGCAGCTGTGACGTCGTGCACAGTCTGGACAGGATCACTCAGATGGGACGGTCCCACAGGCCTGCCCTCGCCCTCCTTTGTACAACTGTCCCACCAGAAACCACTGCGCCACAAGTTGTTTTAGACAGACCAGAGTGGAAAGGTTATACTTGAACTCAGAGGTCAGGACTCTCGAAGTGCAAGTCAAGATTACAGTTTTTAAATCTGTGAAAACACCAACACATTTTGGTAGTTCAATTTATCATACAAATGCAATACAGGACTAAAAGACACAGTTTAAGTTGTGCTTCAAAATATTTAAAAAATTACTTTAGATAATAGAAAAAATACATATGTTCATGATATAAACACATTTGGGGATAGATGACAAGAATCCAACAAAAATGCTGAAAAATTATTTTTCAAAAGGGGCATCAGTTCCAGACAGTGAATGCTCTTCCCAAAACCATCTTCACCAGTGACATATAGGGTTTGAGTCAGCCCTGATTAGATGAATATTTCTTTTATCTTATCTTCATCTGTGTTTCATCTGTGTGACAATGTATTGTAGAGGATACATATCTTTATACAAGAGATTGACCACAAATGTCACATTTTGATGAAGTATTTTAATAAAGTTATGTTTTTATAAACAACCCCTTAACCCCAACCACAAGGAAACATTACTTACTCCATATCTATACACATAAAATAAGCCTATTCAAACAAACTTATGTCATGAACTGTGATTCTTGGCCATAGGACACCTGGCTAAGATGAAGAAATATTATGAAACATTCAGATGACAGAAACCAAACATGGAACCTAAGACGATCTTGTAGAAAAGAAAATGTATTACATCTTGTCACCTTCTGTGATTTTCAGGTCAAAATGCACATATTCTGCCAAATGCACAGTGGTGACACAGGCTAGCAACAAGATTACTGACCCAGTACATATAACAAACAACAAGCAATGTGTACTTCAGTGTCTTTTGATTTCTAGATGGATGTGTTTCTACTTTGAATCACATGTATTTAGCATACCTATATAGTATAAAAATGTGGCAGTACTCAGGCTGTCTGAGTCTGGGACAGAACAAGCAGACTTTGACACAGGAAAGTGTCACAGATGGTGGGAAAGGCCGATTTTTCCAGTGTCTTTGGCTGGAGCTGTCCACATGACTGACACTAGGGCTAGTTAGTGCCCTCGTTAAAATACACTCAGTGAAATAAGGTCTTTAAACCTGCACTTCACACACACAATGTGGGGTGGATGGAAAAATGGCACAAATAATCAAATACCTGAGCAAGTCCATCAATATGTTAACTTGTTTTTTTTGTTATTGTCTTGAACCTTTGACCTGAAATTTAGCATATTGTGTTTGTTGCTTTCACTCCATAGATTTCAATGGTTGAATCTAGCAACTTACTTTTTTTGGAAAGGATTAAAATGAAAACATAATGGTAACGGGCCAAAATGAACATAAAATGAATTTGTAAATTAAAGTTGATTGTGGTCTTGTCTTTTGGGAAGTGATTTGTTTCACAAGGTCTCAGATTAAATCAAGAATCCATTTTACATTTAGAATCCATTTTCATCAGCAGAGACATATTTCATATAGCGCAAACATGTCTCTGTTTGTGGTCCATCCATTGTTCAGGTCATTCTTAATATTGCGTCGCTTTGCACTGGGACTAAATATGAGGTTAGTGCCGAGGTCCTGCGGGGACACTGGGAGAAACAAAATTCGAATCTGGGCCAGTTCAGGTTGGCACCAGATTTTGGTTTCTACATGATTCAACAGTTCACCGCCTTTGCACAATGTACACATCTGTCAGGCCATGTCATACTTCATCTTCAGCAAAGTAAAAAGAATACATATTCTTGTCAAGTGTGAGGAACAATAAAACACATATTTATTGCAGCACTAATTAGTTCTTTCATACTCCAGACTGGAGTTTCCATGGTGGCTGAAGCACAATCTGTGGAGGAGACGCTAATGAAATCTTGGATTTGTTCACATGAAACAAAACAAAAGGTACAGAGATATTTTGAGACATCCAGTGCCTCTCAGTGGTAGTAATGCATGTGACCTGGCCTGTCAGCACAGGGGCTGCCTCTGTGCTCCTCCAGCTCACATCAAAGCTGATGGAGGGCTGGCCCCTGTCCCAGGACCATGACAGACTGGCGGCACGCCTGGAACTCCAGCCCCTGGCTTCAGGCCTACGGCCAAGGCCCGGGGCTTGGGAGGGGGGTACACTGAGGTACACTGAGGGGCTGATGGATAGGACCTGGCACCAGGCTGCTCATGTGTGTGGGTTTAGGTGTGTTTATGGCTATAAGTGTATGAGAGAGCTTATGGAGGTGCTCTTGGGGCACTCAGGGTCTGGTGGTACTTGTAAAGCGTAACAGGTGACTGACCAAGAGAATCTACAGAGAGACCTATACAGTGAGAAGGGACAGTGAGAAGGGACCTACAGAGGGACCTACAGAGGGAACTAGAGCCCTAGAGCATGAACACTCATAACCCGAGGACTGTCAAACTCAAATACAAATAATAATGTAGACTCATTAATCAATACATGTTTGTATAAAGACATCATAAAACAGTTTACAGTTGATATCCTTGTATACACCACAAACATGTTTACAACAAATGTTGACAAGTTGTATAATATTCTGCTTTCAAATGCCATTTTAACCTTAACATCAACAACTGTCAAATGTTACTCATTAAAAAAATAAAAATAAACAACTTTCCTCCTTAATAAAGGAACAACCACGTATACACAAAACTGTGCATGTGAGGTGACAACAGTCTTATTTTTTTATTATTTAAACCATCTGTAATGACGGCAGAGTCTATATCACTCCACTTGGATTAACATTTACTCAATAATAACATTTACTGAATTCAATAATAAGTAAAGCTCTCCTGCACCTGGATGTTCTGTGCAGCCAAACAGTGAAGAGTGGAAATATCTGGAGCCAGTTTGATTCTATACAGCCCAGCTCTTCATCCTTTATGTAGTTCACTGTCAGAGTCACCCGTATATCAGGGCTCCCTCTTGAACTCTGGGCCTCGGCTGTTTTTGTTTGAGACATGAACAAAGAGATATGAGACTTCCTCTTTACATAGTACTGCCACATGTCACATGGAAGAAGTACTCTATATACAAACATTAAAGGAACTGGAGTAGTGGAAGACTTTGCAGGTATTTTCTAAACATTGATTCCAGGTGCTACCAAGAAATACCTGTGCCTACACCACCCATAACATGACCACTGACATGTTAAATAACCCAGATCACCACATCCTCATGGCACCTGACCTATTATGACACTTGAGAACATTTTGTTCTGAAAGTTGATGTATTAGAGACAGGAAAAAGGAATGATGTGAGTGAGGGCCTGGTTTGAGGGAGTGCATCTCTAGAACTGCACGTACTGTAGGGTGTTCCTTGTTCCTGGTCTCGCTGTTAAGGTTCAATTGTTAAGGTTCAATCATATCATGATTTTAAGAGGCTGCATATGGTCATAGAGATTTTGTCTGATTGGTGTATGTTTCTGCAATCTGAGCAGTAAAGGTTGGGGCAGGTTTACACTTGTGCCTTCTTCCTACAAAAATAAGCAAAGACTAGCAGTGACCATGAGCTAACCTCACAGTGCCATGTGTCATCAGGCCTGAGGCCCAGCTAACAAGACCTGATTCGATTATAAAGTTATGCCACTCTGTGGCACCTCTTTACACACCACATAGCTCTAACCACACAACATGGCAGCTAACCAAAGCATATACAGTGGAAGCAACTAAAATGTGGTTTGGGGAAGAAAAGTTGAAATAAACCAGGTGTTGCACTGGAATATAAGATTCTGTACATTCTGTGAGGCTCTGAATTCACTAAGGAGATGTGAGCATAAAGCCATCCTTGAGTAGTGCTAGTTGTGTACATTTGGGGTGTGCAAAGGTGTAGACATTGAATGTGTTAATATTCATATTCAATGTCACTTATCTTATGACATGATGTCATAAACAATTGTAAAACCAGTAAACAGCCAAACACCTGTGTAGGCGGGCCGTTTGTTTTGTAAGAGCACACAGTGCTTGACTACTCCTTAGTTTTAAATGAACATTACTAATGAGAAGAGTTTCCACTCTGCCTCTTATGGTGCACTCTGAGGAGAGCTATGTTCAGACCAGTAAAACCAGTCACCCATTGCTGCTCCAGTGCAGTCAGGCTTTCAGACATTCCCCTGTACCTGCACAAATACCTCCCTGTCTCATACCAGTGTTTTTCTTTCTGATTCTGAAGCAGCAGAGGGAAGTGTCCGGGAGTCTAAAGCACTTTTGGGTCTTGTCCATGTCTGTAACACTGGGCTAATATTTCACTGCACTTTAGCTTTTAGAAGGAAAGGATTCAGAATATGATGATTATGATGGTAGTGGGGGGTTCTGCGCCATGGAAATCCTGACTGTACAGCATGGTATAAGGACCAGTGGTAGTTATAGGTTGGACTTTAACAGGAACAGCCTCAGTTTAGTCTCTACTACTACTACTACTACTACTACTACTACTACTACTACTACTACTACTACTACTACTACTACTATTACTACTACTATATTAGCTCCCTCTCCCCGTCTCTTGGTGTGCAAAGTGCAGGTGTTTTGAGTCAAAGAGTGTTTCCGAAGTGCAGACCCAAAGGCTATTAACACACTGACATGCTTGTTAGGTCTGTCCCTCTGCACTGGCTGGTGACTGGTGGGAGACCTAACTTCATGTGAACATCACTGTTTAAATACAGTATGTGGTTCAAAGTGGTGTGTATAAAGTTATGTTCTGAAGTGCAATCTATGAGTGCAAGTTTTTCCATCCATCCATTTTGTCCACTTTTCAGGGGCCGGGTGTGTGTGTGTGTGGGGCTCCTCCGGGGGGACCCCAAGGCGTTCCCAGGCCACCTGAGAGACATAGTCCCTCCAACGTGTCCTTCCTCAGGGCCTCCTCCCGGTGGGACATGCCAGGAACACCTCCCAAGGCAGGCGTCCAGGAGGCATCCGGAACAGATGCCCGAGCCACCTCAGCTGGCTCCTCTCAGCGTGGAGGAGCAGCAGCTCTACTCCAACCTCCTCCTGTGTGACTGAGCTCCTCACCCTATCCCTAAGGGAGAGCCCAGCCACTCTGCGGAGGCAACTCATTTCAGCCACTTGTATCCGTGATCTTGTCCTTTCGGTCATTACCCAAAGCTCATGACCATAGGTGAGGGTAGGAACGTAGATTGATGTTAAATCGAGAGCTTTGCCTTTCGGCGGTCCGATACAGCGACCACGTCACTGCAGATGCTGCACCGATCCACCTGTCAATTTCACGCTCCATCCTTCCCTCACTCGTGAACAAGACCCTGAAATATTTAAACTCCTCCACTTGAGGCAGGGACTCTCCACCCACCTGGAGAGGGCAAGCCACCTTTTTCCAGTCAAGAACCATGGCCTTGGATATGGAGGAGCTGATCCTCAACCCAGCCGCTTCACACTCGGCTGCAAACCACAAAAAAGCGGTTTGCGGTTTTGCAAGTTTTTTGGAACCAAAAATATGTAAAATGTACAAGATTAAAGATGCATTATGAAACTTTTCTGCTAGGTGCTGTGTCACCCGTTTGTTTCAGTGGAAATGTTTTAATTCACAGTAGGTTATGGCATGGAACTTGTTTATTTATTCAATTACAGGTGTTATTATTGCTAAAAAATACCTTGAAAAAACATCTATTCTTACGCTGAGTGTCTCTCCACAGCTCTGACCTTATCTCCACGGATAGTAGTAGTACTAGTAGTTTATTTTAGGGATCAAGTTTAATACCATGATGTGCAATATTCCAGACAAAGCAATAACATCTCTATGGAGAAAAGCAGGTAATGTACTTTCCACCTGAAAAGATTTATTTTTTTAACTGAAGCTGAAGTCTTTGAAGTGTCTTCCATCATATATTTGTGATGATAAGCGTTCCATTGCTATAAATCTTCAGTATTTCTTTGAGCCTCTGTAAACAGAGTGCTGAAGATGTGAGGTGAAATATCCCAAACAGAGACAGCTTTAATTTTGTTTTATAAAAATCTTTTGATTTATTTGCCCGCAATGTCTTTTTTCCTGCACGCTATAAATTATGGAGGTAAATTCTATAAAAATTCCAATTGGAAAAAGGCCTAAAAAATTACAACAGAAATAAGAGGGACTATTTGCCAGAAGGTGCCCACTCTTTTTAATAAGCTGCCCATGTGTTTACCTTTCCACTGCAGAGTGGTAGGTTTAATTAAGGAAGTGGGTGGCCATTTAACACTCAGAAAAACAAACTTGTGGGTAAGTTTTATCATGTAGCACAGTTTGTGTTATGAAAACATTACACATATTCAGATTACACTTGTATCCACAGGAGCTCAGAGAGCTTTTTAATGGAGTGATTTAAAATTTCCCAAACTTCACTAAATAACCATGGTGTCAGGAGCAGATTCTCTATAAAGAGATAAGGACGAGTTGTAAAACTGGACAGGACAGATTCAAAGAATTTTCTTAAAATTATAAAGTCTACTACATAAACAAGAGAACATACACACTCCACACAGAAAGGCCCCATAGGAGTGAAAAAAATACTATACTATACTAGGTTTTGGTGTGACTCATTGCCGACTCACTTTAGGTCAGGGGTTCAGTGCTGTGTCCTGTAATGGAAGAGAATAATATTTTCTGAAAGATTTTGGGTTTATAAAGGGGTCAGTGAGAGGTCCCTGAATTTGTGTGCGGTGGGCCTAGTTCCTCTAACAGTTGTGTGCCAAAAAGGTCCAAAAACTGGGGATAAAACGAGTGACGCTGCCTGACCCCTACACCACAAAAGGGATGATGTCATGTCCGCCGATTGCTCCAGACAT
Source organism: Taenioides sp. WSHXM2023 (assembly GCA_029959045.1). NCBI lineage: Eukaryota > Metazoa > Chordata > Actinopteri > Gobiiformes > Gobiidae > Taenioides > Taenioides sp. WSHXM2023. The sequence goes on along the minus strand of CM057086.1, from coordinate 19,468,840 downwards.
TTAAACTAAGAGCAGCAAAACCACACACAAACTAAAGTCAAGTCTCCAGTCCGCCATATAGCCAGGCGAGTGGTGTGAATGCGGTCAGAGAGAGGAGGACGTCTAACCTTGTGGTTCTTGTCAAAGCAGCCTTTGGACAGTCCGTCGGTCACAGGGTAGTGATGGATGGGACAGGGGGGAGTACAGGGTGCCTGGCGGACATTGGGGTACATATAAATGTCATTCTGCTGTAGTGATTTTGAAGTCAGGGCTGTGGTTGTAACCATAGACTTCCCCTCCTTCACTGCTGTGCTTTGCAAAAGAAGGGCGTCGCAGTTTCAGGCCAGAACATGCGGCAGGTCCAGCGGTCACACACGTGCACACACACATGCACATCGGTCACTCTGGTCAAGCACTCAGAGGCTCATATACACATTAATGTGACCCATGCCAGCTATAAATGCAAACCTCAAACGCAGTAGATTGTAGTGTGCAAGTGCAATGCCATCAGTAGACAGGCACATAAGACATGGTTTCTATAGGCATTTGTAAGGAGATATGTACCGATGTGAATCTCATGTCCATGATTAATGTTGCAAACATACTCATTAAAGGGCTGAGTAATGATTTTGATGTAATCTGCAGTAAAAACAAAACAAAACACAAAACTATGAGCCTTAGACGCAGGCTCAGGTGCAGACCAAACTAACTGAGGAGGCTTTTGAGTTTTAAAAGGGTGCAAAAAAGGGTGCTCTTCCATTAAGTGGAGTTAATATGATTAACTTAGATTCAGGAGCTGGACCACACCTCAACCTCCTCGCCAACCAACCACAGCTCATCTCAACCACGCCTTCAATTACCCAGAAGTCCTATTTATACAGCCTATCCTGACAACACCGTCAGTGTCAGCTCTCTCGACTCGACTCCATCCCACCCCGTGTCTCTCTTCCATCCTTCAGCCCGAAGACATCATCGTTAAGGAGGGGGGGGGGGTCCCGAATCAGCTGGGTGACCATTTTGGATTGGAGACGGAGCCCCCACCCTGAGTCTCCCCCCAGCCATCATATCTATTCACTGTCAATAAATATCTTTATCGTATTTCATTGTTGTGGCGTGGTCCTTGCTAGTGAAATGTTATTATTCTACCTGCCTCAAATAAGGGTGCAAACACTTTTGAATGAAATTGCAATGCACCCTTTTGCACACTTGTAGACCTGGGCCTGCTTTGACAGTCTAGCTGTTGGTGCTTGCTGGTGGCATAGTGGTTTAAAGGTGCACTGTGTAACTTTCTGGGTGGAGGGTCCACCGCCATGGAAATGTTGCTTAATTTTTCACAGTATGGTATTAAACATATCTATTTCCATGGAGACAAGCATCAGGCCAATTTACAGCTCCGATTTGTGGAGAAGTGGGCCCATTTACAGTAGAATGTATATTTTTCAAGGTATTATTTTATTGTAAAAAAAACAAAACACACCGATAAATAAATAATAAGCAAGTAATTGCAGAGAAAGCAATTTCTCTATCATATCTCCATAAATACAACCAGGTGCTGAACTTTTACCAGAACGGTACATAGTGCAGGGAATTGCACAGATATGGCTGGGTTTACCTGGCCCTGTCCATCTGCTGAATATCTCTACCCTCTCCACATTCCACACTACAGCTGTCCTATCCCATAAAAAAAAACTTTTGGGCCAGAAAATCTTTGTTTTAACAAAAAAGGAAAAAAAAATCCCAGCAAGGGGTAGCATAACCAGAAACTAGAAATGAAAAGCAGTAATACATTCACTCCATATGTACAAGTAATTTACCAAACTGTATCAGACCCAGTCTTTTTAGTAAGAGGCAGGAGCAATTACCATTCTGCCTGGGTGAAAGCCTGAGCTCAGCATTACAAACCACAGTTCAGAAGGGTCATGAGGAGCAGCCAGTGTCCAAAGATCAAACCAGGCCAGGCCCGAGATGCCACAGACCACACATCAGTGCACTAATTATCACATGAGCTCTGAGCCTTCATCAGTGCAATGGGATTTAGTGCTGTCTGTGCCAACAGCAGACAGCCAATAGAACCTGAGGGACTGATTGATCCAAAAAAAACATGCTGATCCTGATGAATAGTGATCAGAGGAGCCTGCATAGGGACCAGTGGCGGAGCAGAGCCAAGGCCATGATAACTGCAGACCACCTACAATCTGGTATCAGAAAGCTTTCCCCCTGCCTATCGTTTAGCTTAACTTTTAGCTAGCTTGAACATAATGAAACACTGTATTAAGGTTAAAGGTGCACTTTTGGTGAAGGGTACATCACCTGCTTGTGTCCATGGAGATGTTGTTGATTTGCTTAACCAATATGACTTTAAAGGGGGCATATTTCGTTGTTTCTGAATCATCTTATAATGTTGTTAATGTTTCCTCATGAAAAATAAACCAGGAGTTCTGTTTTGTTCCATTCACACATGTTTAACACACAAACCCAGCATATTTAGGCTTTGTTCTTTTGTCAGACAGAAAACACTCTGTTCCAGCTTGTAATATAGGAAGTGCTCCAGTGTGTTTTTGAACTCCATACACCTTCACTAGAATCATTTGGATTATTTCAGCTCTAGCACTGCCAATATCTAGAGAACAAGAAGAAAAAGGTAGCTGTTAACTTGAAAACTACTGTGGCAAAAGGAGAAATTCAATTTGTCAACTGGACAAATGTTTATTTGGTTACGCAGCTCATCCAAACTGCTTCTTCAGTTCTGGTCAGACACTGGTGGATACAACTTTATATATATCTGAAGGGAGGAACTAACTACAATGAAATTACTTTGAGACTACCACACCTATTTGTTTACAGTTTCTGTTAGTTAGGTGGGCCTATTCAATATGTAGTGGGGGAGTAGTGTGGGGTCTTGTTAGCAGAACCATTCAGGGCCATAATGGGTGGACCAGTTTCTGTCTTAAAGAGTTTGTGGGTTTGAAATAGACTGAGATTTCATGCTGTCTGAAAATCCTCTGTAGTTTTTCCAGAAACACCAGCCAGGTAAGGAATAGTTATACCCTTTCTCCTGGGTTCTGATTCTCTGTTGTCTTGTTTCTTGGCTCTCTTAGTTTTATTGAAAGCCCATTTTGGATATCCATAAACAGACATTTCACAAGAGGATGTACCAACACAGACGGGAGAGCCAGAGTGGACCTCAGTCTGCCGTACATCTCCACCTAAAAGCCACGGGCCACTCCTTTGAGGACAGTGAGGTCCAGATCTTGACCAGAGAAAAGAACTGGTTTGAGACGGGAGTTAAAGAGGCTATTTTTGTCAAGAAAGAGAATCCTTCCTTGAACAAAAATGGAGGTCTCAGACATCATTTGTCTCCCCTTTATAACTCTATCCTCAAACCTAAATCAAAACAAACAGAGAAAACAATAGGGCAGCCAGGACAGGTCCAGAGGTGTGAATTTGGCCCTGAATGGTTATGCTTACAAGACCCCACACTCATTGCATATTTAGTAGGCCAACCTAACTAACAGAAACTGTAAACAAATAGGTGTGGTAGTCTCAGAGTAATTTCATTGTAGTTAGCTCCTCCCTTCAGGCAGATATAAGGCAGTGTCCACTAGTGTCTGACCAGAACTGAAGAAGCAGCTTGGATAAGCTGCGAAACATATTCAACCAAATAAATTTTTGTCCAGCTGACAAATTGAATTTCTCTTTTTGCCATGGATTCTACCTGGACGACTAAGGGATTCTACACACATCTTGAAAACTACTACTTGATAACATTACAGGGTAGAACAGAGCATTCTGAGCTTTAGAGATGCAGACAGACTAATAAGAAATTATTACCGTCGTGAGACAGGTTAGTTTCAC